>JAGFPH010000522.1:196130-210263 GCA_018207615.1 Philaenus spumarius
GTGCACAGTTTTCATAGATCCGCCTGGGGTGTTATTTTCATAGAGCTTCCAGGGGCACCATTTTCATAGAGCTACCTCATTTTTTTAGGGCCGACAGTTGCACTGTTTCATAAAGCTTCCAGGAGCACAGCTTTCATAAAGCTACCCCATTTTTTTAGACCCGACATGGGCACTGTTTCATAAAGCTTCCAGGGGCACAGTTTTCATAGAGCTACCCTATTTTTTAGAGCCGACAGGGGCACTATTTCATAGAGCTTCCAGGGGCACAGCTTTCATGGAGCTACCCTATTTTTTAGAGCCGACAGGGGCACTATTTCATAGAGCTTCCAGGGGCACAGTTTTCATAGAGACGCCATGAGCGCTATTTTCATAGAGCTGCCAGGGGCACCATTTTTTAGAGCCGACAGGGGACAGTGGCACCGTTACATAGAGCTGTCAGGTGCACAGTTTTCATTGATCCGCCTGGGGTGTTATTTTCATAGAGCTATCCCATTTTTTTTAGGGCCGACAGTTGCACTGTTTCATAGAGCTTCAGGGGCACAGTTTTCATAGAGCCGCCAGGGGCACCATTTTTTTAGAGCGTACAGGGGCACTGTTTTCATAGATCCGACTGAGGCGCCATTTTTATAGGGGCACCATTTTTTTAGAGCCGACGAGAGCACCGTTTCATAGAACTCTGCCAGGGGCACAGATTTCATAAAGCCGCCATGTGCGCCATTTTCATAGAGATGCCAGGGGCGTCGTTTTCATACGGCCGTCAAGGACGCAATTTTTTTTAGAGCTGCCACGAAATAATTTTGGAAATTCGCTCAACCGATGATAGCGGTTCAGCTGCTTGATCGAATTATTTAGTTGTTCAGCGTATTGTTTTTATTTGGTTATTTACTTGTGTTGCTTTTTAAAATTGATAGGACACAATAAACAAACCAAAAATATCCCCTTCATCAAAACGACACTCTGTTGCAGTATTTTGTACGTTACACGAGTACGAGAAAGACTTTTGCTAATGGCCGTCGTAACTAGCTTGTTATTCTCCGTTTAATTCTACAAGATAGTACCATTATTTCGGTGTTCCGCGTAAAGCGGAGTCCAACAGACATCGTGTCTGAATTGTATCCAAGAGACACATTAAGATCTTACGTTAACATTGTAAGCTGTTTGACTACATTATGCACAGAGAAGATCGCGTTCCGATTCCCTCACATGCCATTGTGTAACTGCGGCCGTGGAAGATTGCATGTGCAAGTAAACACACAGATAAGCTACACGCGCAATTTAACACAGATGCATATCGAAACGATTTAAACTCATTTCATGCGGAGGTTAGTTGTCTGGCGTGCATCGCGGAGTACACGAACTCCTTGTTTTTAACCTCGCGGTTTGGTTTTGTTTAACTGAAATTGTTTAAACTGTTATACGGCTAAGTACTGAATACTAAACAAGTTGGATGGAATGTCGGTACGGTTTATTGAAATTCTTTGAATGTTTACCGGACGGAAATGTAATGTTGTTTATTTAAATCCGTTTTAAACAGATGGAAATGCGAACGCATTGCAGATCTTTGGTTATTAGCGAATAGGAAAGATGATCTGTTGCAGTGACCCTTATGGTGAGACCTAAGGTCGGAAGTAGTCAATGAGCACCGATCATGGTCCCGAACACGTTTTGGGGTGTCATTAAAAATTGTGTTATGTGCATTTGTGTTCGCACTCTAGCGGCCGCATTTTAAGTCCGATTCGGTCCAAATTTGGTACACTCGTCGGTTGTCCAATAAAATCCAACAACCGTAAGCACGTTTTTTGACCAGAAGTAACAATATTTTGAGATTTTTCTCCCAAAATCGATCAAAAGGTAAAACACCTGGTTTAAATCCACGCGAGGGCATCTTCTGATCCGAGCCCGACTGAAGAGTTTGTACGCTGCGAGCGAAGCGAAGCAGTCCATAACCCGAGGCCGCAAGGTCGAGTTGCAAACTCGCAAAGCGAGTTTTTCCGTTGCAAGTGGAACGGTTGCGTGGAGTGTTAGGTGCTAACAAATTCTACTAATATATTTCGTACACACAGGCAGCGATTCAGTGCCTTCGAGAGTAGATCAATTGCCAGATATTTCATTGAAACATATAAACTTAATTTTGGAAATTCGCTCAACTCACGTCAGCGGTTTAGCTGCGTGGTCGATTTATTTAAGTTCAGTACGTCTTTCTGGCATTCAACACTTTTCCCTTCAATTCATTGGGCAAAACTGTGATACTATTAAAATAATTATACATTCAAGACTGTTATAAAACAAAAAAATTGGGTCTGCATCGGACCGGACGGTGGAAATTATACTTCTTTGGCCATTCGTATATTCGTATACTTTCCTATAATTTTTGAAAAAAAAAAATTTCCCAGCCGGGGATCGAATCAGGGATTCTAGCGTGGAAGTCGAGCGCGTTAACCACTCATCCACCGAGACTCTTGAGGTATCTCTTGAAGAGAAAAGGTATAAAAAGGAACTTTCCGGATTTTAATTCTAACGCGTGACGCGGTTTCTCGACCGACACCCCATCCCGATTATAACTTCAAAAAACAGACCTATGAATGAAATTTGAAATTCGTGGTTTAAAAATGTATTCAGACATCTTTAAAGTGGCAATTAAAATTAAGGGTGCCATTTTCAGTTACATAAGTTCTTACACGAGTTATTCTAACATTCTTCAAAATAGCACAAGCCATCCTGCTCAAGTGTATTTTCTGGGGTACTTCAAACCCTTAAGGCTCGACAGACCCAGCCACCACATTTAATTTCAACTCTCACAAGAGCAATGTTAAACGCGTAACTTATACACTTATAATTTTTAATGACACACCAATACGTGTTCTGGGGACCCCAAGATCGGTGCTCATTTATTACTCCTGACCTTAGGTCTTACAATAAGGGTCACTGCAATAGCTCATTTTTTCTATGGAACTTTGCTAATAAAACATACTTCTTCATGCTAATAAAACATACTTCTTCATTGAGGTAAATAAAAAAAGAAAACAATTTAAAAATGAAATCTTGTTGAGTAGTCCACTACCGATATCTATTAAATATTTGTTTCTTGGAATACGAAAACATAGGAAGGAAGAACATTTTTCTTCAAATTAAGGCTAGGCAGACCCACCTTGAATTTCAGCTCCCATAAGAGCAATCAATGTTAAACGCGTAACATGATTACTGGAGTAATAATGATCAGAAAATTATTCTGAATATGTCATTTTAATTGTTAGGACTGTCCGAATTTGGATATCGTTTAGTTTTCTTTAAATTTGTTTTTAACTTAATTTGTTCTTAACTTTAAATCAAAGTTTGTTATTTTCGTTTCTTAAATAATCAATAAGGAACGATTTTTTTAATCGAAGGCTATTTTACCTTTCGAATAAAAGTAATTTCAAAAAATTTTAATAATTTATGACGCAAAAATTACAGTGACTAGTAGAGACAGTGTGGCCAAGTGAGGTCTTGTTTCCTATTGGCCGGCAGCCATGTTTATCCTAAATTCTTATCTGTTTCTATTATATTTGTTAAATTTTCTGCACGAAAAAACAGAATACACTTTTTAAGAAGAAACACAGTTTTTATTATTTAATTTCAATATAAATATCAAACTGTAACAATTAAATCGCTTGTTTTTCCCTTTATAAAAAAAAAAACAAAGAGGTAATTTCTCTTATAATTACAAAGAGATACAACACTAATCTTTACATTATAATTCTGAGCAGATGACATTACTTTTAGGAAAAACATGGCGGCCACTTTCATATGGCCACACTGTCTCTATCTAGTCACTGTAGCAAAAATGTGCTCTCTGGTGGTTATCACATCAACTTGTTGCTCGCGGAGGAATACTAGACAAACAATATATGCGTTAATTTTGAATGTGTGAAAGAAAGCATTGTCACGCATGCGCATTTCAGTAAGTTTAAATCAGTGTTACTTCTGTACCCTCCAGTTTCCGCCTTTATGAAGCTGCCCTATATTCGCTAGCGGAAGAATGAAACGCCCACAAACTAGCTAGTAGTGGACAGCTGTGCCACTTGGAGATCTGCGGTCAGTTGAGAAATTGTCTCTCATTCCTGAAGAGCCTGAATTTCTATGTGCAAAATATTAAAAGCTATCGCTGAAAGTAAAAATGTGTAGTCATTGTAAAAAAAAAACAAAGTAAAAATGTTTTATTACTTTTTGACCGGCAGAAAGTTGTTTCGACTTAAACGTACTAAAATTAAACTTTTCTGTGGTTTTATATAAAAATATAAATTTAGTAGATTAGTCTACACATTGGTTTTTTGCACTACTTTGTAGCTCGATTGTTTAGTTCCCCCAAAATCGATTAAAACTAAACGTAAAGTACCATAAAAGTACTTGGTTTCAAATCCAATATGGGGATTTTATCGTTGGCTAACTTCTGATACGAAGCCGACAACCAAGATGCAAACCACTGCGAGCGAAGCGAAGAAAAAGCAGTAAAAATCGAGGCCACAATGCCGAGTTGCAAATTCCCAATGCGAGTTCTACGCTGCGAGCGGAACGAAGAAGCGCTTTAGCCAAGGTTGGAGGCTGAGTTACAAACAAATTCTACTAATATATTTCGTGCACGCAGGCAGCTGTTCAACGCCTTCGTGAGTACTGTGCGTCCGGGCGTTAGTTGGCAGTACAGGACATATGGGCGATTGCGGGGCTACCCGTCCTGACAACATGCCACTGTGGCTGTCGCCGCGACGCGTCTGCATGTCGACAAAGGCTTTATCGTTAATCACAGTTGCATTAAAAAGGATGTTCACAAGTTATAGTTACCACCTAGTCTTCAACTTATATTCCGTATTGTGAACAGTATGATTTAAGAAGTAATAAATGTCGATAAAATACAATTATGGCTGTGTATTAAAAAAAAGGAATGCAGTCTACAGTACGTTATAAGATTGTTTTGGAGTAACAATAAACAAACAAAGAAACCCAAGACTACAAATAATAGTATATTATTTTTGTTATGAAGGAACAGTTTTGGCGTGTGACAACAGAAATAACCCAATGCTCTGGCGTTTCCTGTAAACAGATAAGGAATAGATTCCTGTTCTGTCCCATTTCATTGTTCACTGTTAGTTTGTTCTCGGGTGGTTCTTTATCATACTGCAAGCTTCTTTTAATATACTTTGTATAGTTTAAAAAAATAAAGAACTTCTGCTTTATTCAACTAAATATTTGTATGTGCATTATGTAATGAAACATTAGGTATTATTATTTGGATGAAGAGTTATCATTCACCTGACGACAAGAGCACAATGATTTACTGTATTCTTAGTGAAACCACATTACATATATTGGTACATTAGTGTAAAAAAGATACAACTGTTAAACATTGCGTTTAAATTTTTATAAAGGCAAGCAGAAACACTGCGATGACACCGCGCCTCTTACAGATACACAATGATAACTCTTGACTTCTGCGGCTCCTACTGCCTAAAGTAAGCGGCCCAAGTAAAAAATTTAATTACAAAAATTAAATTTCCCGCTTGAAAAAGTTGCCTGTCCGAAAATTTAAAAAAATCCTCGCTTTCTACATTTATTATGTCCTTCTCAGTTTCGTTTCAATTATAAAAACCTATACAAAATACATAAAACATTTATATACATTTCTTGGTGTCACATGAGGAAAGACAGTTTTATTAGTTTTAATTTGATACCATTTACAAAATTATCTACTTATTCAGTGAATTCGTAGAGCGGCCGATGTCAGCAGTGCCGGTAGTAGTACGGAATAGTATATTTCATTACTAGTACCGAAAGTGGCACTTTCCGGTGCGCGCCCAAGTTTCACGTACGAGGCGAAGCCGAGTACGGGAATAATTGGAGCAAGTGCCGGAAAATCACTTTCGGTACAAGTTATGAACGGTACTTTTCATCACGACGCAAAAATACACACAATGCTGAAGAAGAAACCTCAGTAAAATGCAAACTATTATATTTCTCAATTAACATTTTTTTATAATAACAAATTTACTATAATAAGCCTACATAACAACGTAACAATTAGAAGTTCAAGGTTATGTTTATTGTGCAGTTGGTATTGTTGGTGACATTCACTCCTTCATTTAGAAGTTTTTTCTGGAGTTCTTGCATAGTTGATACGTTTGTGGTTTATACTGTTTTCGGTTTACATTGTTGAACAATAAGAACAGCTGATATAAATTGTAAGAATAAACGGCAAAGCGACGTCAGAGCGCGTAGCGGGCAAATGGAAAACTAATTGAGAGCAAGGGAAAACAAATTTAGAGCAAGGGAAAATCAGCTGATCGTTTTTCCCTTGCTCTAAATTAGAGCTTGGGAAACGATCGTTTTCGTTGCTACCAGCTGACATCGAAAGTAGCTACTTTCGGTACGGAGTGATGAAAACTTCATAGCCTTAGCATAGTCTTTCTCGTACTGCCAACTAAAGTCCGGACGCACAGTAGACCAAATTTCCAAATTGTCGGTTTAAACCCTAAAATCATATAAAACTTAATTTTGAAATTCGCTCAATTCACGTCGGCGGTCCAGCTTCGTGGTCGAAATCTTTATTCTAGAAATCTTTCAAAATCTATACATCGGTCCTTTTTGTTGGGTCGTTAAAAGCCATCTTCTGTGTTGCATGTATTCAATTAGTGATTGTGTTTCGAGTTGTAAGCATTTTCCGCGTCTCTCAATTATGGCGTCGTGTCTGCACAACTCACAAAGATTGTTGTTTAAACCATCAGAAACTGGGGAAAGCTGGGTTCTTGTTCGATTCATTTTCTGTGAACATATGAATACAATTACACACTTGTATTGAAACGAATGCCTTCGTCGAGTCGGCCTATACATTCCACAGATACTTCTCAGCACTGGTAATGCTATGACCTGAGGCAGACAATTTAATCTTCCGCTTTAACCTAACCCAGGTAAGCATGCTTCAGTGAAGCGACGATTTTATCAAATACTTTACTGTACTTATAAAATAACTTGCTGCCCGATCCGGCTTTGCACGGATAGACAAATCAAAGTTAAATGTATATTAACAAAGAAAATATATCAATAACTATATTACACTACCTATTTCTTATGCGGATTTTTAGTAACTTTAACTCCCCGAACCCCCCTAAATTTCGATTTTTTTTTTAAACCTTTCTTAGCGAGCACCTAGGGCCCTAGAGGAAGCTACCTAATAAATTTCATTCCAATCCGTTCGGTAGTTTTTTTTAGTAACTTTGAACCCCCCCTAAAATTTCGAATTTTTTGAAAACCTTTCTTAGCGAGCACCTAGGGCGCTAGTGGAAGCTACGTACCAAATTTCATTCCAATCCGTTCGGTGGTTTTTGAGATTTCGTGATGAGTGAGTGAGTGGTATTTCGATTATATATATATATATATATATATTTTTTTTTAATATGTTACTTACGTCGTCTCATACACACTGGTTCTTTTTTCCCAACCGGTTTCGCTGCTTCAACTAGTCAGCATCATCAGGGTATCCGCTACTGCTTCGTTATTACATAAAAAACACTACACAACACACACATATACACAAACATACATTACAAACGCACATATCGTATACTTTATGTCCTGTCAGGTGGCCGGCCAGGTCCGTACGGATGATGCTGACTAGTTGAAGCAGCGAAACCGGTTGGGAAAAAAGAACCAGTGTGTATGAGACGACGTAAGTAACATATTTAAAAATAAATATACTCATACGATAAAAATGCTAATAAAGAAGCTAATATATATATATAGAGAGAGAGAGAGATTTAACCACGCAGCTGAACCGATGACGTGAGTTGAGCGAATTTCCAAAATTAAGTTTACACGTTTTAGGGTTCAACCAACTTTTTGGGAAATCGATCTGCTCATGAACTCGCTGAATATATGTGTGTGAAATATATTAGTAGAATTTGTTTGCACCTGAGCCTCCAGCTTCGACTCATGCGCTCATTCGTTCCACTCGCAGCGGAAAAACTCGTTAA
Organism: Philaenus spumarius; assembly: GCA_018207615.1. Classification (NCBI taxonomy): domain Eukaryota; kingdom Metazoa; phylum Arthropoda; class Insecta; order Hemiptera; family Aphrophoridae; genus Philaenus; species Philaenus spumarius. The sequence goes on from JAGFPH010000522.1 coordinate 204,131, forward strand.
GCGAGTTTGCCCTTCGGCCTTACGGCCACGGGTTGTAGACTGCTTCGCTTTGCTGGCAGAGTACAAATTCGGCCGTTGGGCTTCGGATCAGAAGGTACGGTAAAATCCTCCACGTGGATTTGTACCGAGTACTTTATGGTATTGAGGTGTTTGGGGGAACCAAGCAAGCAATAAGGGCGTGTAAAAAAACAAAATGTGCAGAATAATATAATACATGTATTTGTTTAGATAAACATATGAAAAGGTTTCATTCTCGTACAAAAATCTAAAAAAATTGTTACTTTAGGTCAAAAAACGTTCTTCCGGTTGATTTTTTTTTTTTTTTTTCTAACGAACTTGTTAATGAACAAAATTAAGTTTATGTTGTAGGGTTTCTACCAACTGATTGGAAAATTAGTCTACTCACGAAGGCGCTGTATGCTTTTACCAAACATATTAGTAGAATTCGTTTGCACCTCAGCCTCCAGTCCCTGTTCGAGCGCTGCTCGTAGCGGTAATATCGGCCTTGCCGCCTCGGATTAGGGACTGGTTAGCTTCGCTGTCAGCGGGCAAGCTCGATTTTGTATGATACTTTAAGGGTTACTGTTTGATAGCGATAAAGAAAGCGGCAATGTTCAATAGGGTAAATTCCTTAGGACCAAAGTAAAATAAATGTCAATGGTTGTAATTGCGGTGCTCACTCTTGTCGTGAAGACGCTCCCTTTGGTAGGATGAAGACCGACGTGGTACTGCACGCCGCGAGTTGGCCAACTAATACAATTAATCACTAAAGTACGCTCACATATAACTATGATGACACTTATGGGTTCACGTAAAGAAAACAATTGAACTTAAATATAACTAAAAATGTTAAACTTGATAATAAAGGTAAATAATTCGACCAAGCAGCTGAACCGCTGACGTGAGTTGAGCAAATTTCCAAAATTAAGTTTATAGGCCTATGTTTTAGGGTTTCAACCAACAATTTGGGAAATAGATATATTCACGACGGTGCTGAATAGCTGGAAAATGGTTCGCATGCCATTGCGCATATTGGGATTATCTTCAATACACAATGCATTGTGTGCTTTTCACGCCATTCCGCATATTGGGATTATCTTTAATACACAATGCATTGCGTGCTTCGCACGCCATTCAGCATATTGGGAATATCAAAGATTTAAGTATTGTGTAAAAAAATGTACCCACATAAGGCCTACGTCAAACAGTGGCGTAGCGATCATGGAGCGAGTGGAGATGCCGCTCCAAGGCGCTTGGCTTCGAGGGGGCGGAAAATGGTTGAAATAGTACATTATGATGCAACGTGTCATCTAAATTTATCATTAGGAGTCAAGCTCAAGATTTTTAGAACGAGTCGTAGGTGCATACTTGTTGTGACAAGAATTACAGTTGTTATAGTTCATTTCACCTCAGCGTGAGGCAAAACCAAATGACCGTAATAAAACCCTTACCCTAAAGCGGCCCATACACGGGCGAGTTTGGCTCGTGAGCCCGGCTCGGCGAGCTAGGCTCACGAGCCGGGCTCGGAGGAAAATCACCACACACGTGTTTTGATTGTTCCAAGTTTGGCTCGTCTACTTCAGTTGGAAATATGAGTTTGTCAAAGCAGGTTGCAGCAGCAGTTATTGTGTTGGACGAGTGCACATTGTATTATTATATTAACATAATAATTACTGCTGACAAAACATATGTTTTTAATAAAACTTCTTTATAGAAACTATCCTTTCCTAGACCTTAGAAATTACAATTATATTTTATTTACTTAACATTAATTAATTACTAAACGCAAGCCAATGATGTCTGTTAAGAAACCGTTCAGAAAATTATTCGGAGTCAATGGGAATTGAACTCGAAACTTTTCCATTGATAGTTGTCATGACGATTGTTAAAGTTTTTTCACGCCTTAACAACCATGGCCATCATGGCACCTCTTACATGAAATAAATAATATGTTTTAATGTTTATTTTAATTTGAAGCTGAGAGTTTAGCGTTGATGTAGTAATTTAGTGAAACAAAGTGAAATGCATTTATAAAATAAGGGTATTTTAAAATTTTCAAATATACTGTTCAATTCTACGATGTATTCGCTACAATTTGGTATAATAAAATTTAATTTTTGGGTAAATATTCTAATTAGCGTTTAAAACAAATCTGTTTTTGAAGCCGTCTAGTAGTAGGAACATAAAACTGGTTTTTACTAAACAACATTTTTGAAATTGATCCATATTTTTACACATCTATTTATTTAAGTACCAGAGAGGGTTAGAAAGCCAATTTCAGAAGGTATTTTATTTTTTATTTTTCCGGGGTAGGGCCCCCAGAATGTACATCTTTGTTTATCTTAAACCCTGTCATTTAACAAGCCCGACTCGAAAGGTGCCACACACGGCCGAGTCAACCCACGAGCCGAGTCGAGCCGAGCCGGACAGAAGACAGTGGCGAGTCTAGCTCGGCTCGGCTTGGCTCGGCTCGACTCGGCTTAAAACTGCCCATACACGGTCAAGTCTGGCTCGTTCAGGCGCGAGCCAAGCCAGGCTCGCGAGCCAAACTCGCCCGTGTATGGGCCGCTTAAGCCATAAAATCGACCCTCGCTCCCACACGCGCAGACACACTCACACGTCCTACCTGCTTAATGGTTCTTCTATGAATCACCAACTAGCCCTTGTGCTACAAAATCACATTTTCCCAATCGTTAACTTTACTTAATTTTTACTCTAATTACTGAACTCTAAATATTATTCCTCGCAAAATGAGTTCAAACACGGTACAGTTGTGACAAATCTAAGCGGTTTTACGGCCAGTAGGTTACAAAACCATAAATTTGACTACTTAAAAATTGTTATTGACATTTTATTTGCATTAGCACGATCACAATAACATACGTAACTACAGTAATTCTAGAAGTGATTTCAAACGTATGCAAAAAACAAAGAAACTAAAAATCTGAATAAATATAACAGCGAACGTACACTAAGAGTAAAATAAAAATAATTACAAATTCATTTTGCAATGTTACTGTACAATAACTAATAAATCAATAAAATAATATTATAAAACTAACACAAGCATATTTACATAGCAATATCGAAAGTAAAGGAAGGGAGGCTTCTTAAAAGTGTCTACTTCAAATTCCAATGCATGTCAAAAAATAAATAAAATAAATCAGAGTCAATGTAACAAGGAACGTATACTAAGAGTAAAATTATCACAAGCACATTTACTCCGCCATCCATTGTTAGGCCAAAAAACTATTTTTATAAAAATGTAACTTACTATACCAATACAGAAGATAATTTAACATAAAGGTAAATAAATTTCCAAACAAGACTAATTTTAAACATTAATTGACCGAGCGAAGCGAGGTCTCCGTTTTAGCTCGACCGTTCGGCATTTCGTCTGTGTCTGTCTCACGATTACGGCCAAACGCCTTGACCGATTGTGATGATTTTTTGCATGAATGTTCCTTATTCCAAGACCGAGCGATTTATATATACGGGTTTTTCCATTTTTCATTTTTAACCCCTTAAATAAAATAAAGATGGCCGCACCGTTTCTCTCAGTGTAAGCTTTTTTCCAAAGTCAGTTTGTGGCGTAGCCATAAGTCGAATTAAACAAGTAATAAAATTTTGCGAGTAGAAAATTTGATTTCAAACAAAATTGTATTCTTGATTTTTTCCAGTATCTCTAACAATAAGCTCACAAAATGGCCGCAAACTTCAAATTTGTTAAAAATCGTCCAAGTTTTTGTATTTTAACCATGTTTCTATACGTTTATTCTAAACCAATTCGAAAGTGTTCCATAGCTCTTTTGTAGATGAAGGTTCAATAAATTCATATATGCCAGTAAAAAAAATGATTGAAATAAAATTAACAAAGTCATTAGCCCAAGAAACAAGCGTGTTCAGTAACGAAAGAAAAAAGTTTAACTTTTGGCCTACATGAAAAGTAGTAAAAAGTTGTTTAAATTTTTTCATAAATGTAAAAAAGTTTCGTAATTTAGTTCTTAATAGAAATGTATAAAAATATACATATTTTCCTATTTTGAAAACACCGGTTTTTATGTTCCTACTGCAAGACTGCTTCCAAAACTAGGCATATTTTGAATAGTAATTTAGGAATACTATATCCTTTGCCCAAAAATGACAAATTATTATAAGAAAGTGTGGAGAATAAATCAAAGAATTGAACTGTATACTTGTAAATTATTATTTCATAAAAGTATTTTACTTAGCTTTATTGAATTACAAAATGAGATGAAACAAATGAAACCTCGCGACGATAAAGGACATACAAATAATCACCGTTGGACGGAGTGGGAAGTGTTGGTACATGGGTTGAGATCGCTATCACGACGCTTTAACATCGTTTGTTTTCATTATTTATAGTATTGGAATACGATATGGAACTGTAAATACATTGTTAAGTTTTAGTTATTTAGGTAGGTGTAAATATTTAATTCTATGTTTTCCCTAAATAACGCGATATTTTTAGCTACCTTACGCATTATTAACCCAAATAAAACGGAATGCCCCCTAAAAGAAAATCTTTAGCAGTTAAAGCGCAAGGAAAAAAACGAGAACTAGAAACCCCGGAATCGCGGGAATTACAAAATAATGTTTTACTGGCTAAACCTTCTGCTTACTTCCTTACTGGCACACCTAACCTAACCTTTTTAACCTAAGCTCGAAACCACATTTGTTATTTCAACGAGCGAGATCAGTACTGTTCACAGAAGTACTAGTAGATGACATTTTATATTTGTAACGTAGGAAATTCCATAAAATAAAAGACGTATTTAGAATAATATGTATTTGGACAATTTAAATGAGATTTGTATTGATCAGCAAACTCCTTTATATATTTTCATTTTTAAATCTGAATCAGTTATGAGACCCTACTTATGCGTGTGGCCATCACGCACTTAAGGTTTTTCCAAGTCTAATTGATAAAGCATCAAATTTTAAGCTCACACTTACTACAACAGGCAGATTTAATTTATGTGCCACGTGTACAGTGCGACGTGGAAACAATGAATCCGTTGACGTTTTGATTGAAATATATTACTGTACTTACAAAACCCGATACGAGAATGCGCTTTATCGCCGTTAGCTTGGTGATCTGTTTATTGTTATAGCTGAAGCCACATTGCCTGCTTAGTGAGATTAGGGAGGCAATGTGTTCCTAAGGGGTTTGGTTTTATAAGAATGTCCTGTTGAAGGATGTATGGCACTGAAATTTTGTGGGGGGGGGCTCTGAAAATTAACTCGATGTTAAAGAAACATAATGCAGAAGAAGAAATTTGCCAACACACTCTAGCAAGGCAGAGTTTGGTAAAGATTTCTACAATAACTCATAAGTTGGTAATTGGTAATCTATACTAATATTATAAAGAGGTAAAGTTTGTTTTTTTGTTTGTTTGTATGTAGGGGGTAATCTCTGGCACGACTGAACCGATTGAAAAAATAGTTTTACTAATAAAAAGCTACACTATCCCTGAGTAACATAGGCTATAATTCATTTCGATAAACACATTTTTTATTTCAATATTTGTAAATTTAGTCGGAAAAAATCCTTAGGTTAGGCCTAGACTGATGAATCAACACGTATTTACATCCATTACCGTAGCAACCGATTCAATAAAATAACAGATAAAACAGCTGTTTTCTCTAATATTTCCGCTAATAGCTGATTTCAAACTTTGAAGCAATTATTTGTATTTCTAACTTTTAGGTTAGGTTTTCATTAAAGTGTTTATCTGAGCCTTGCTGGTTCTTCTATCCTTTATTATAACTGCTGTTACAAAATAATTTGATTTGAACATTTAACATTATTTACCATCTTTGCTTTGGGTCTGTTATTGATCCCACACCTTTTTTATAAAGAAAACATAACACGGTTATGAGTACAGAAGGTTCCAACAGGGTTGGCGTGCGGAACACGAAGGGGTTTCTCCTAGTATATGTATATATGTGTTCGCACTCTAACGACCGCGTTTTACGTCCGATTTGGTTTAAATTTGGTGCACGTGTTGGTTTTTTAAGTCGCTCGAAAGGTTTTAAAAAAGTTCGAAATTTTAGGGGGGGGGGGGGTTGGAGGGTCAAAGTTACTAAAAAAAAAAAGGGACGAAAGGGA
>JAGFPH010000522.1:239578-264454 GCA_018207615.1 Philaenus spumarius
TATTGAAATTACTCTCAATACGGGGGTTGGCGTGCGAAGCACGCAATTCATTGTGTATTGATATTACTCCCAATACGGGGGTTGGCGTGCGAAGCACGCAATGCATTGTGTATTGAAATTCTCCCAATACAGTGGTTGGCGTGCGAAGCACGCAATGCACCGTGTATTGAAAATACTCCCAATACATGGGTTGGCGTGCGAAGCACGCAATGCATTGTGTATTGAAAACACTCCCAGTACGGGGGTTGGCGTGCGAAGCACACAATAAGTGTGCATTTAAATTACTCCCATTGGCGTGCAATACACTGTGCGTCGGCCGCTTCTCATAGTGTTCAGTGTCAAGCTCACATGTGCGTCCTTAGCAGTGAACGTGTTAAACCGAGATGTAACTGTTACTGATGTTTTTAGTCAGGTTAGTAGCGGTTTGCTCAAGTGACAGCATTCTCGCCTGTACCTGTATTTCTGATGTGCATGTTTACTAGTCTTATTATAAAAATATTCTAAGGTTTTTAATAAATGTAATGTGTTTATCATTACGTATACAATGGAATACTTTTACACTACTTACACCAGACACGTAAATTATCCGGAAACGAAAAGTCACCAGATCTGTACAAAAAACACCTCAACGCGCAGACGTCGACTGTATCCTTGACACACATGGATTTTTATTGCAGTTTTTAATCAATAAATCCAAAAAGGATTTTGACGACTTTGCCCGGAGCACATTGGTGACCTCAATCTCTCGTTTCAAGGTCGCTTCCTTGTATTGTTATAATTGGTAGGCCCAGTTCCAGTTCTGTGGGTTTTCTAATCTTTACAGAATATTTGAACACGTGGACGTATTTACGTTAAATTGCTCTGTTGTTTAACACCGATTCCTTGATATTAATTCTTTAGTCATCCAGTCTTTGTGTAATTGACAATTACTGATGATTGCTGAGTTATTGAAAAGAAGTTTTTTTTGTTAAATTCTACACAATTTTAATGCTCATGTGCGTGTATTGAAAGCAACTGTTGTATTGTTTTTCAGATTTTGTACAGAAACTGGCACACACTTTCTCACAAACATATTTAAATTATTAAACAGATTCGCTGTGACTTAATAATTGTATTAAAGTTGGAGAGTGGATACATTAAAGTAGGAGAGTAACTAATAAATGTTATTATTATTATTATTATTAAAACAATTCGATCGATTTCGAACAAATTTGCACCAAACATGTCAATTAGGCCTGTATAGATGCACGAAAAAATGTTTTGAAAAACAACCATATTTTTGCAAAAAAAAAAACAAAAAAAACAGTTATTATTATTAGCTAAACAAGAGTTTTTAGGGAGACATACGGTTTTTTTTGCATATGCTTAGGGTACATTAAGGGCTACAAATAAGCCCAATTTTATCAAAATCGTTATAACCGTTTTTTTTAAATAACAACTGATTTTTTGGGGTTTTTTTGCAAAAATGGGGTTGTTTTTCCAAAATTTTCAAAACCTTTTTTTCGTACATCCATACAGGCCCAATTGGCATGTTTGGTGCAAATTTGTTCGATATCGATAGAATAGTTTTCTCTCTAGCTCTGTGTACATTCAGACATACAGACAGATATTTTGTAAAAACCACTTTTTTGGACTCAGGGACCAAAACGGATATTTCCACAAAAATCTGAACATGAATTTTTTTGTTTGCGATCGCTATTATACTTTCTCTATACTATAGTGAGAAGGTAATAAAAGAAGAAGTCCTGAATGGTTGACTGATTCACAATAAACGTACAAAACTATGATAGCTAGAGCCTTCAAATTTAGGTTTCCTTTGTAAAGTCGACTCCTACTTTAAAATCTTATTTTTTTTTTTAATAAGCAACTTTTTAGGTCAAGCACTTTGAAATAAATATTTTTTGTCTCTTGAAATATTTTCTAAAAACTCTTCCTTTTTGAGATATTCGCAACTTTATGTCGATTTATTTCAACACGTTTAGGGCCGCCATTTGGTTTGGGTGGTCTGATTTTTATTTTGTTTATGTAATTTTCCTAGTCTTAAATATACCTTTAAAACGAGGTATCACATGATCATACTTCCCATTTAAAAATTTTGAGTTGGCCCCAAAATCCCCCGTTTTTAGGGGACAGTCAAAATTTACGATTGCTTCAAAACATACTTTAGGCTAAGTTAGTATCGTTCCCCAAAGGATATTTGTTTGTTTTAACAAACACAAAAGTTAAAAGGGTGGTGGGACTTTTAAGACACCCGGTATATCAGTAGTAAAACTTGAACACAAATGATAGGTAAAATGCTCAAACGTTTCTGCCGCCATCTTCACTGATGCACTCCTACAACCAACTCTATACATGGGCGCCCATATGATATTTTCTAGGGGGTTGTGGGCTAGACCGGGGTATGGGGCTTAACACGTTCACTGCTAAGGACGCACATGTGAGCTTGACACTGAACACTATGAGAAACGGCCGACGCACTGTGCATTGCACGCCAACCACTATATTGTGAGTATTTTCAATCCACAATGCATTGCGTGCTTCGGACGCCTACCTCCGTATTAGGATTATTTTCAATACACAGAGCATTGCAACACCTGTATTAGGAGTATTTTCAATACACAATGCATTGCGTGCTTCTCACGCCTACCTCCGTATTGGGATTATTTTCAATACACAGAGCATTGCAACACCTGTATTGGGAGTATTTTCAATACACAATGCATTGCGTGCTTCTCACGCCTACCTCCGTATTAGGATTATTTTCAATACACAGAGCATTGCAACACCTGTATTGGGAGTATTTTCAATACACAATGTATTGCGTGCTTCGGACGCCTACCTCCGTATTAGGATCATTTTCAATACACAGAGCATTGAGTGCTTCACACGCCAACACCTGTATTGGGAGGATTTTCAATACACAAGGCATTGCGTGCTTCGCACGCCTACCTCCGTATTAGGATTATTTTCAATACACATAGCATTGCGTGTTTCGCACGCCAACACCTGTATTGGGAGTATTTACAATACACAATGCATTGCGTGCTTCGCACGCCAACCTCCGTATTGGGAGTATATTCAATACACAATGCATTGCGTGCTTCGCACGCCTACCCCCCATATTGCTAGTATTTTTAATACACAGTGCATTGCAGCTCATGCTTGAACTCTTGTAAAAAATAAAATAAGTACAGTATATGTAAAATCAAACGGCACATAACATTTAAAACTAATTTGAGTGCTAATCTCTTTAAAGAAAATACCCCTGACTATAATTAATAATGTACATATTTTCCTTTCCCTGAGTGCTAGGGGGCGGGGGGGTGGTCGTGGCCCCCTATGCCCATGACTCTATACCAATATTTTGAAACGAAGTTCGCACCGCTTTCTCAACAACGGAATGTTATACATTTGAAATGTCGTTGTTACGTTGTATTTTTACTGACTAACTATCTGGATCACGCTCAGAATCCATTGTGTGCACACGAAAAGAGTTCATTTTGATACCAGTGGGGAGTCACACGACTGCTATTGTTAAGGTTGGGTCATGATTAAGCATTCTGTATGCGACTCTGACCTAGCGTCATAATTGAAAGTGGTTAAAGTTCAGATGGAAATATGCGAAACACCAAAATTAAATTAGCATTGGGTGAACGACAAACGATGTCCATTCGAACGGATCCGTCTCCACAGCGCCGCGTCTCCACAGCGCCGAGTGGGCTATTTGACATAATCTGACAGTTTTGACAGCCGAATCGGAATTCACAAAATCAACGAAGCGTGGTAATGGCGTGTGCCCAACTGACCATAGTACATCTATGTGTGATCAGCACTGGAATGACGCAAATTTTGCATAAATTCCATTTCATTGCAGATATGATACGCCTCGAATTCTAAAGTAACATAATGAATTGTACGTACTTTGTATGTAATTTTATCTCGTACTTTTGAGATGCTCGCAGTTAATCTTGAATGACTATGTAGAGTCACTTATATATTACTAGAATGGTTTGGTTAAACTATTCCATCGATTTCGAACAAATTTGCACCAAACATGTTTATTAAGCCTATATATAGATGCACGAAAAAAGTTTTTGAAAACAACCCCCTTTTTGGCCAAAAACCCCCAAAAATCTGTTATTATTATTATTATTATTATTACCTAAACGAGAATTTTTAGAAAGATGCGGGTTTTTGCATATGGTAGGGTACATTAAGGGTTACAAATAAGCCAAATTTTATCAAAATCGTTAGAGCCGTTTTTGAGAAATTTTTATTTTTCTCGTTTTTTTTGTGTGCCATTTTTGGGTTGGTAAAACCCCTTAAAAATCTAAATTTAAAAAAAATGAAGAAAAAAAACGCCTGGAGATATTCCAGAACTACACCTACATACCAAATTTCATAAAAATCGGACGGTTGGTATGGTCTCCAGCTCTGTACACATCCTGACAGACATCAACCAAAAACCACTTTTTTAGGTTCAGGGAACACCAAAACAAATAATTCCACTAAAAATATTTTTGGGTTCAGGGAGCACCAACACAGATAATTCCACTAAACAATTTTTTAGGTTTTCAGAGAGCACCAAAACAGATAATTCCACTAAAAATTCAATTTCGAAAACTTGGACGAAAACAATACTTTCTTCATATACTACGTTTAGGGTGGAGAAAGTAAAAAGCAGCCTTCTGGACATTACCTAACCTAACCTAATACTCCTCGAATTCTAAAGTAACATTGTATTTTTAGTTTAATAAAAATATGACAAATATTTATTCCTTCACCGATTAAACTCATTGAGACCGGCATTGAAGATATTAACCCTCTTCACTTCTGCATCACTGAGCAGACCCTTTGATAATTTATGGCCTCGGCGCTGTGGAGACGTCACCATTCGAACTAAGCTTATAATGTCGTAAACAGAATGAGAGTTATGTTTCGTACATAATTTGGGACAGTCCGGTGAATGACGGTTTTCCGCTCAGAATTCTTTCAGAAAAGACCGATTTCAACAGTAATTAGAGAATAGCTCGTGGAACAAAAGTGACCTAGTGATGCGGGCTTTTACCCTGGGGATGGATGTCACCCCTTCTCGGGGGTGAAAATTATTATATTCAAATAACTACAGGAATGTACTGGGTGTAGAAAAACCCTTTCAGGACTTTGGAATATGATTCCTCATACAAAAAGGAAGTTCATATAAACATAGGCCCGAAAACGCTTCGTTTTCCAGATATCCGGTATTTTTTGTTGTTGTAAAAACAATTCATATCTAGAGAACAGTTTTACTGATTGAGTTCAAACTTGGCTTGAAGTATAACCTAACAATGACATATCTCAAGAAAAATAAGCGATTAAATCCAATCATGCGTTTCAAAATAGCAGCTGTTTGAAAATTCCAAAGCTAAATTACTTAAAAACCGTACATTTTAACAAAAATGTCAGGACACCGTTTTTGTAGCCCTTTTGATTATCTATCGGATGGTTTAACTGTCAAAACAATCGGATGAAGGATAATAGTTAAGGCATGTGTAATAATTGGATGTTGAACCCTTCATCCTATACAAACACAGTAAATACTACAATATTGTATGTACATTTGCTGTCATTTTCTTCAACTTAGCTATTATGCTTCATCCAATTGTTTTTTCAGTTACACTATTCTCAGTTATATTATTCACTTACTAGTATTGTCTACATTCGTGTGGGAATTACCTAAGTATACTCTGCGGCTGTATTAACATTGATGGAGTTGACTCCTACAAATACTTGGGTGTCTTGTTTGATAAACGCTTAAATTGGTCGGCACATGTTGACTATTTGAGTCGTAAAATTAGAAAGTTAATCTATGTTTTTAGAAATTTAAATGAAATATTATACTTTCGGGAAGTAAGAAAGTTGGGTGATAATAGTTTGGGGATGCGTCTGCAAATCCATACTGGCTCCCTTAGGTGTCATCCAGAGATCTGTTATGAAGATGGCACTGCGTAAACCAAAAAGACATCCATCTGACGAGCTGTATGGCTGTTTAAACGTATTTAATATCAGACAACTTTTTGTAAAAACTCTTTTAACTTTTTTACATTAAAACTCCAATTTAATTTTGTTCATTTCGAGTCATTCGCACTTTACTCGTCATTCTCAAGCAGTGGGTATAAGAACAGATAGGTTTTATAGATCTGAATCCACTACTGACTCATTACGTTTCACGGATGATTTTTCGTAATATTCCAAAAGACCTGAGACTATTTCAAAATTATAAAGTCAAGGCCTATAGAAAGCAAGTTTCTTTATGGTTAGGGGAGGTAGGGAGGGATTATTGTGAGTAATTTTTTTCGTAGTAATTTTCAATGCATTGTGTGTTGAAAATACTCCCAATACAGGTGTTGCAATGCTCTGTGTATTGAAAATAATCCTAATACAGGTGTTGGCGTGCGAAGCACGCAATGCTCTGTGTATTGAAAATAATGCTTTTTTTCTGATTCTTTGCCTGGGAATTTTTGGTGTGGGCACAGCATTGACGTTGTTGTTCTGGTGATGACCTATTTGTGATTTCTTGTACATTTTAAAACTGTGTTTTTCTTCCTTTTTTTTCTTCTCTCTTCTTTTTCCATAATTATTATTGTAAAGTTATGATGTGCACGACTCGTGCCCACGCACAGGCCTCGTGTCTATTGGGCACTTATCCATAGATGATAATTTGTTTGTATTTTTTGTAAAATTTAATTTATGGAATAGATTAATACATTTAAAAAAAATAAAAATATATATATACAGTTTTTAATGACACTCGAAAACCTGTTCTGGGGACCATGATTGGTGCTCATTTGCTACTCCGGATCATAGGTCTCACCATAACAGTCACTGCAATAGCTCATCTTTGAAGAAAGTTGCATATTGAACAGAACGCACGCGCAGAATGCAAAAATAATGAAAATACAAACGAACTTGGCTCTCGGACAGCAGCTACCTGACTTGACTGGCGTATATTATACTCGGGTTTGAATAAAGTTCAAAATTTATGCTGTAACACTGCTCACGTGCTTTTGGTGAACAGGTTAGCATGCAGCGCACATGTGTTTATTGCACTATACGTGCCAACGTTGTGGGATTTGGACCAAATAAAATGGCGTGTTATTCATGACGCAGACCTTTCCATGGACAGTATAGGCCTACGTTAAGTTTAGGCGATTAATCAGGACCGCTTTTCCGAATAGGCACGCTAGGCACGTGCCTAGGGGCGCAAAGGATTTGGGGCGTCAAATTTTGAATACGAAAAAAAATAAAGAAGGCGGAAAATGATGCCGTAAGGTAACTGATAATTTATGAAGAAGAATGTTTAGGCCATGAAACTCCTTATGGCTGCCGGTTGCCAGTCCGGGACACGGTGGGTCCATAGGTGGTTGATAATGGTAAGACTCTCTGACTCTCCAACAAAATCAAAAGAATAGTAATGATAAGAGCCAACGGAAAGAAAGAGAGTTAAGGGAAATTCCCTCCCGAACCAAAACTGGCAAATCAAGAACTCAAAAAGAAATGCTCTGCTGGGTTTTTAGGGCGCTAGTGAGGTTAAAAACGGCCCTGCGATTAATTGACAAAATACAATACTTGATTTTATTTTGCAAAGATGGCATTTTGGGGTATAGTTTTGATCTCGATTCTAAATAAAAAAATATAGAAGGACACAATCAACGGCTTTCGATGTATTTTTGAAGTGTAAACTTCTTGGGCGCATCGCGTCTAAAAATTGCGGGCGGTGAATCGGATTTTAGCGTCAAGCGTCACGCTCTACTATATATAGTACGCCACACATGTGTATATAGCAGAGTATATAGTTTACTTGGTAATACCTCTGAAATGGACATTGTGCTTCCTCTTTTCGTAACTTGTGTTAAAATAGTTTACTTGGTAATAACTGTGAAATGGACATATGCTTCCTTATTTCATAAATTGTGTTTTTATTCAATATTTCTGTACTTTTGAAGTGTAAATCAGAATATCGCCATAGAAGTCTACACTTCTCCCGTGTGGTCTTAAGCACACCTGGATTTTATTATCTGGGCAATGTGCAGAGGATGCCAAAATCGAGATATAACATTTAAATAGTTTCCAAAAATCATAAAAAGGGTTTTAAAACGTAATCATGGTGATACTATTTTACTCTACAAGACGAACGTGTTGAGAAAAAGTTGACCGACCTATTATTAAGGGTCTGCTCCAGTAAACGAGAAAGCGACCGGAAACGAAATCGCTTCTCACTATATCCCTATCTAAACAGGGCAATTTTTTGTAGCTGAACGCTTTGACATTGCCTCATTTCAAACCATTTTATAAGTCTACCTTTTGTAATTGAGTGTTGAAAAAAAACCTGAATATTCTTTATAAAATTTCGGATCCGGCTTGCAAATTATTTTTCATTATTAATTTTTTAATGTGTTAGGAAAAAAATTCAAACTTTGTACTTATAAAATGTCAATTACATAACAAATCAAAAATATAAAAAAAAACCTAAATTGCAAGATGGATGCGTATTGTGACTGTGCTTAAAATGAGACCTTGCAAACAATGTTATGATGAAAAGTAAACGAAATAATGGTTTGAAATTTAACATTGCTCTTATTTGATAAAAATCCAAGATGGCCGCCACTACAGCAAACCCTTAATGTTGAACTAACAATTTTCAATGTAATTTCTGAGCTAAGTGACTTAGACCTAACAATTCTTCTCGGTGGAAAACTTTCAACATGTTCTCAGCACATAATTTGGATGGATGTCCAAGGTGCTTAGAGGGTGTAGAAAATGTAAAAGTAATTTTTTTACTTTATTAAAATCCGTTCTAGTAAAATTAACACCGCAAACTTCTGAAACAGAAACATTGAAACAAAAAGTGACATAGTTTAAGGCTCGGCAGGAGTGAAAATCTATGTCTGAGTTGACCGTGGCTCTCCAAGTTTCAGAACTGTATTGAGTTTGTGTGTGTTTCATTCTTCCGCTAACAGCTTCATAAAAGCGGAAACTAGAGGGTTACAGGCGTAACACAGACTACAAACGCACTGGAATGCGCATGCCGTGACAATGTATGTGAGTATGTGTTATTAAACACGCTTTCTTTCGCACATTCAAAATTAGCGGATATTACATTTGTCTCGTATTCCTCCGCGAGCAACAAGTTAATGTGATTACCACCAGAGTGCAGGCTAAACACTCGATTAGGAACACAAATTCTGCGAGTAGATGCTTAAAAAATAAAGCAGATGTTTTCGTCATAATTTATAAAAATATTGAAATTACTTTTGTTTATTTAATGAGACAAAAATCGGAAACTTTGATTTTGAGTTAAGCCAAAGAACAAATTTAGTTTTAAACAAATTTGAAACACTAAGTTTTATCCACATTCGGACTGTACTAACCTTTAAATGATTTATTCAGAATTGTTTTCTGACCATTATTACTCCAGTAGTCTTGATACGCGTTTATTGCACTTATGGGAGTTGAAATTCAAGATGGTGGTTGAGTCTGCCAAGTCTTAAGTAGTTTGATAGTATTTAGTGTCCGTAAAGTTAATTTAAATAATGGAATTGATAAAAAATTAAACGGGTTTTGGATCACGCCCTGAAGATAAGGCTTGTCAAAATTAGGTCGAATCCATCCAAAACAATTTATTGAATTCTTATACATTACAGCAATTAAACTAATTCTGTCATATATTAAAGAAGTTAAAATTGCATTGGTGCTTTTCTCTAAACGCATCTGTTACGGAACTACGGACTGTCATGTGACAAAACAATATCAATTATTCGTAAAGGAAATTAACGTAATCTATTGCGTAACAGCTGTAATGTAATGTATTTATCAATCAGCTGTTATTTTGCATTGTTGGGAAACTGTTTTAATTCAACACTGCATGTGTAACATGTCTGTGCCGTCATCATTCGTAGTGATCTAAAGTGTTTCAATAGATTACGTTAACTCCCATTAAAAATGATTTTATCGATATGGCGGCCATATTTGTTTTTACACTTGGCAGCCTTCACTTCATATCGGCTGCGTTTAGAGAAAAATACCAAAGAACAACAGTGCCATAAAATAATATTTTCTACCAAACATAAACAATGCAATCAAAATATGGTATTTGTTTGAAAAAATTAAAGATGGCGGCCGTATTGGAAAGATAGAGAAGAAAACACCGTAATTTTAATGTACGTTGGCTATAAATCCAGGGAAGGTTCCCAATTTAAAGTTTTTCGAGAAACTAGTTTCCGAGATCCCAATGGTGGCCATCTTTAGTTGATCACCTGTAGTGTTGTATGTGTTCGTACTCTAACGGCCGCAGTTTGGTCCAAATTTGGTACACACGTTGGTTGTGTAAGTGGCTCAGACGGTTTCGTTATTCAAAAATAAAGCAACCGGAAATCCTTTTTTTTGACCGGGAGTAATTTTTTTTGCAGTAAAATGAAACTTTTCTGGGGTTTAATGTAAAAATATAAATATAGATTATTCTACACGTAATTTTTTTTACACGACCTTGTACCTTGTTTGGTCTCCTCAAAATCTATCAAAACCTAAAATACCATGGAAGTACTTGGTTCAAATTCACGTGGGGGACGTTTATCGTTAGTCAGCTTCCGTTACGAGGCCGACTGCCATGATGCAAACCATTGCGAGCGAAGCATATCCGAGGCCACAAGCTGGTCGTCTACTGGGTCGGTAGATAGGCGTGACGCGGCTTCGCGCGGCGCCGTGTTGGAGAGCCTCGTCCACTCAGAGCGCGGCGCGGCGCAGTAGCTTTCTCCCCATTTTGGTCCCCTGATATTCAGTCATGGTTTGACAGTATTCAAAGATAAAACTATTGTCTGCACTTTGTTATAATAATATTAAATTTTCCTAAATTACTATTAGGCCTAGTTTTGTTAGCAGTCTTGTAGTAGAAACCATAAAAACGGGTGTTTTCAAAATAATAAATTTGAAATTGATATATATTTTTATACAGATTTATTTATAACTAAATTTCCAAACTTTTGTGCATTTTGGAAAAAAAAATTACAAACAATTTTTACTACTTTTTAAGTAGGCCTAAAGTTGTACTTTTCCATTCGTTACTCAACATGCTTGTTTCTCGAGCTAATAACTTTGTTAATTTTACTTCAATCATTTTTTTTACTGGCATATATGAATTCTTTGAACCTTTATCTACAAAAAAACTATGGAACTCTTTTGAATTGGTTTAGAATAAACGTATAAAAACATGGTTAAAATACCAAAACTCGGACGATTTTTAACAAATTTGAAGTTTGCTGCTATTTTGTGAGCTTACCGTTAGAGATAAGGGGAAAAAATCAAGAATACAATTTTGTTGAAAATCAGATTCGCTACTCTCAAAATTTTATTAGTTTTCAAATTCAACTTACGGTTAAGCCTTAAACTGGCTTTGGAAAAAAAACTTACACAGAGAAACGGTGCGGCTGCCATTTTTATTTTATTTAAGGGGTTAAAAATGAAAAATGGAAAAAACCGTATATATACAGAGCTCGGCCTAGGAATAAGGAACATTCATGCAAAAAATCATGACAATCGGTCAAGGCGTTTGGCCGTATTCGTGAGACAGACGGACACACAGATTAAATGCCGGACAGTCGAGCTAAAACGGAGACCTCGCTTCGCTCGGTCAACTAATGTATTTGGTACATTGAGGCTGCTATTTGACGTCTTCGTGAGTGTCCAATTTCCCAAATAGTTGGTTGAAAAACTAAAATCATATAAACTTAATTTTGGAAATTCGCTCAACTCACGTCAGCAGTTCAGCTGCGTGGTCGATTTATTTATTTGTATTCAAGTTTTATTAATCAGGAGGTCTTAAACTGGCGATGAAACAAATATTTCGTATAATTAATAAGGATTATTCATTATACTTAATATTGATTAAAAGTATTTATGTAAGCTTAATAACAATCAAGATATATTATAGAAAGTTAAACACAACTATCCATAAACATGTGTGAATAACAAACATCATTCGAGTTTCAATTGCGGTATTACTTTAGATTTTAATTTAAATTGGAAACCCATGTAACTACTTAGAAACTTATAAGTTGCATTTTTACTCAAATGAATAAATAATTTTTAAAAAATCGCCGGTAAGGCAGTGCAATAACAAATCATTAAACGAGTGATACGAATAATGGAAATGACAGAACTATCTTGGGCATTCCATCTTGACAGCGACAACTCCATTTACTAAGTGCTAGCGTTAAAGCCACGCCTCTACAGTGACACCTGTAATTTGAATATTTGGCCAGATGACCTTCACCTGTTTCAAAAAAAGGGGTTGGCAAAACAACAGACGAATAATTCGACCACGCAGCTGAACTGTGTGGGCGAATTTTCAAAATTAAGTTTCTATGTTTTAGGGTCTCAACCAACTATTTGGGAAATCGATTTACCGACCAAAGCGCCTGCGTGAACGAAATATGTAAGTAGAATTTGTTTGCAAATCAGCTCACGCGGTGCTTCTTTTCGCTCGCACCAAAAAACTCGCTTCGCGAGCTTGCACCTCGTCCTTGCGGCCTAGGATTTTGAACTGCTTCGCTTCGGCTTCGTAATACCATAAAAGTGGGGGGTTTGACCGTGGGGGCAGCTTCCTAACTGAATCCGACATCTGGGATCCGCTGCAAGGGAAGCGATCCACTCTAAAATCCGAGCACGCAAGGTCGAAGTGCAAACTCGCTGCGAGCGGAATGTAGGTGCGCCTGATCCAAGCCTGCAGGCTTAAGTGCAAACACATTCTACAAATATATTTCGTACGTGTAGGCAGCTATTCAGCGCAATCTCGAGTAGGCCAATTTCTAAAGAGTTGGTTGAACCCCTAAAACAATTAATTCAACTCATTCATTAATTCGTTCAACTCATTTCGAATTTGCACCTCGAAATTCCGGGTTCGGATTATGTACTGTTTCGCTTTGCTCACAGCGGACAAACTCGCTACTTCGTGTCAAAAAACAAAATGTTTATTTAATTTTGTACATAAAAACCCAAAAAAGTATCAAAGTACGAAAAATCTCAGAAAATTTTAATTTTCTGTCAAAAATCGTGCTTCCAGTTGTTGGATTTTTTGTTAACGAACTCGTCCGAACGACTTATATATCTTATTTTTAATGACACCTCAAATCGTGTTCTGGGGACCATGATCGGTGCTCATTGACCACTCCCGACCTTAGATCTCACAATAAGAGTCACTACAATAGCTCATCTTTCCTATGGATTTTGTAAATATTTTGTTTTACTTTACCAAACCTCGCTAAAAATCATAGATTAACATCATCAAAACTCGTTATTACTTGATAATATATATACGGGGTAATACCGTGCAGCGGGGGCAATACCGTGCATCGCGTTTTTAAATTCTTTAGAGGGAGTAGGCCTATCGAGCGCTTTGAAGTGCTGCTGCGTAGCAGGAAGAATGCGAAACAGATCAAGACATTTGGGTACTTGTAGCCTTACGCGAGTATCAGTGACGGAAGGTTTTGTGATTTCACCAACTTTTCTTATTACATTTCTGACTCACTACAACTGAGGGAAGTGAAATGTGTTACTAATAACGTTATTGTTTTGAATAGCTCATTTATTGAGCAATTTTTTAAGATCAAACACTTGCACTTAAATTTCTTTGTTTTTAGGTGCACGGTATTGCCCCACTTGGTATTTACTTATAACTTAATACCTTTCTAAGAGCCCAGGGCATCATGAACATGAACATAAGCGTTTTAAGGCAAACATGAACGAATTGTAAATGAGTGAAATGCCAATACTTCAATCAGATAAAAGTCATTCAAAGCTGAAATATTCTATATTTTTTGTTTATTTTTTTTCCTTAAAGAAAGGACTTATGATTTTTTCTATAATTTTATATAAGGTAATTCACTACATTCTACTTATTTCAATGTTTTATTAAAATATGTTGCTAAATTTTTTATATTTTTTAAACTCAATCTTTGTCGTTAACAATCTTTCACGGTAGTCTATTGCCCCTTTATGGTGCACGGTATTACCCCGGCTCTTGGGACAATACCGTGCAATGTAACATTTTTATAAAATGGGTTTAACAATCTAAATCGGTTAGATATTTCAAATTTGGAGCCAAGAATTTGTATAAAATATAATTTTTCACAAAATGAGATGATTTCCTGCTTTGCATGAGTTTCCAAATCTATATAATGAAAGAGAAAAACGCTTAAGTGCACTGTATTGCCCCACAACTCTACCAAACAATGTTGACCGGATGTTCAATGTAATAAACATTTTATTACGCTCTATAAAACGTCAGATACGAAACACTTGAATGTAGATAGCTATGTTTTATTCAATTCACAATTGAACGCAAATTAAGATAAAAATTAACTGGACGGAGATCAATACGCCAGACGAGACGGTTTGAAATATTTCGTAGTGCGAGCGTGCATGCTAATTCAGTAACAACCGGGAAACCTTTAACACTAGATTCAGATAAACTACAACATAAATAGTAACCATTCATGCGTGGTATTATCTTAAGTTCCATATCGCTACAGTCTGTTCAGCGAAGAACGACGAAATTTATCACTTTCACTCGAACAAAGATCTGCGTTAACTTCTAAACCCATATCCGTTAATGTCGACAATCGATTAGTAAAATTTCTTATTATTTTAAGGGATGGTTGTAGCTCCGAGCCGAATTGAATTTAAAACAATTGGAGCTCGCAGCAGAACCGCTGACGTGAGTCGAGTGAATTTCCAAAATTGAGTTCATACAGTTTAAGGTTTCAACTATTTGGGAAATTAGTCTACTCACGAAGACCTTGAATGGGTGCCTCCGTGCACGAAATATACAGGGTGACTCAGAACTATGCGGCAATGTCTCGGTAGCTCATTCTAAAAATAAGAAAAAAATTTCATTTATAAACATAGGCTCGAAAACGCTTTGTTTTTCAGATATCCGCCATTTTTTTACAAAATAATTCATATCTAAAAAACGGGTTGACTGATTGAGTTCAAACTATGCATGATGTTTGACCTACCAATGATCTATCTCAAGAAAACCAATCGATTCTATCGAATAATGCGTTTAAACATGGCGGCTGTTTGAAAATTTCCAACCTAAATTACTCAAAAACCTTACATTTTAACAAAAAATGTTAAGGCACCTTTTTTGTACCTCTTTTGATTTCCTATGAAGGATACTAGTTAAGTTATGTGTAATAATTGGTTTATTCAACCCGGCATCCTATACCAACACAGTAAACAGCAATATTGTATGTACATTTGCTGTCATTATCTTTAACTTAACTATTACCCTTCATCCGATTGTTTTGACAGTTACACTATCCGAGAGGGAATCAAAAGGGCTACAAAAAAGATGTCTTCACATTTGTTCTTAAAATGTAAGGTTTTTCAGTAATTTAGGTTTGAAATTTTCAAACAACTGCCATTTTAAAACGCATTGTTGGATATAATCGCTTATTTTTCTTAAAATAGATCATTGTTAGGTTAAACGTCATGTAAAGTTTGAACTCAATAGGTCTAACCGTTCTGTAGATATAAATTATTTTGTAAAAGAAACAAAATTGCCGATATCTGGAAAACGAAGAGATTTTGGGGAAAATTTTATCCTCGATTTTCTCTTTATTTTGACCCGTAGAACCATTTCCCCAAGTTTGGTTGTTTACTTACGGAACACGCTGTATATTTAACATTTTTAACGACACTCCAAAAAGTGTTCTGGGTACCATGATCAGTGCTCATTGACTATTCCCGCTAATTCGCTCATATTACTTGAAGTTACCTACCGGACCCGAGTATGTTGTTGAATTCAATTAAACCGGTCTCGATATCCTTTCGACTCAGTTCGATTCTTTTAATCCTCGAAGGCTCTTTCGTGACACGACCTTTAACAGAAACGTTCCCTCAGTTTGTAGCGACGCACGCTGCGCGGTGAGGTCTAATTTAGTTTTTGGCAGACCCGACTTGTAACTGACAAGAGTTGTCATGAAGTAAATTGTATCGCGAGCAGTTGAATGCGATTCCAACGCAATGCCAAGTCTTCAACTTGTAATGTTGGATTTGTAATTGAGTACGTAAAAATGTGGGATAACTGTTAGTCAGTTATAGTTTGACTATTGTAGCTCGTGTATCACTGAAGATGGTGACTTTGTCGTTGAAACGCGTTAGAGTTAACTAACGTATTATGAGATTCTGTGTTCAAAATTCTACCCAGTAGATCTTCTCTCACCAGTCAAGCTCAATATTTATTTACCTAGAATATCAACTCCTATAGAAGCGGGTGTACGTTCGTACGTACGTACTTTAATAAAAACATAATATAACAGCTGATTTCGCCCATCATCTGTAATACTTAAACAAAACTAGCGTATATTATAGTTTGGTGTTATGTTTACCTTCAATCAAAATAATTCTTGCAAAGTTTTCACTATACTATAGTATAGAGAAAATATAGTGATCGCAAAAAAATCGATGTTGAGATTTTTGTGGAAATGTCCGTTTTGGGACCTCTTGAGTCCATAAAAGTGGTTCTTACAAAATGTCTGTCTGTATGTATACAAAGCTAGAGAGAAAACTATTTGATCGATTTCGAACAAATTTGCCCCAAACATGTCAATTGAGTCTCTATAGATGCACGAAAAAAGGATTTGAATTTTTTTTTGAAAAAACCACATAAATCTGTTATAATTTTTTACTTTCTCACTATACTATAGTAGGCTATAAAGAAAGTATAATGATCGCAAAAAAATCAATGTTGAGATTTTTGGGGAAATATCCGTTTGGGACCCCTGAGTTCAAAAAAGTGGTTTTTACAAAATGTCTGTCTGTATGTCTGTATTTCTGTATGTATGTCTGTGTGTATACAAAGCTAGAGCGAAAACTATTCTATCAATTTCAAACAAATTTGCATTAGACACGTCAGTAGGCCTGTTTAGATGCACGAAAAACGGTTTTGAAAGATTTTGAAAAACAACCCCCTTTTTGGCAAAAAACCCCCAAAAAATCAGTTATTATTTTTTTATAAAAAAATCGGCTCTAACGATTTTTATAAAATTTGGCTTATTTGTAGCCTTTACCCTACCATATGCAAAAAAAAACGCATCTTTCTAAAAATTCTTGGTTAGCTAATAATAATAATAATAATAATAACTGATTTTTGGAGATTTTTTGGCCATAAATTGATTGTTTTCAAAACCCTTTTTTTCGTGCATCTATACAGACCTATACTACACGCGCTATAACTTTGCACTTGGGATTTTTGGAGTTTACTGTGAAAATGGTATCGGCAACGTCGCACTGTTGAGACGAGCGGATGTGTCTTATCCTGCTGACTCACAGGTGCACTTCCTGAGAAAGCTCTTTCGAAATTGCAAATTATTATTTTTTCCTTCTGATACATTTTTCAATATTTCTTATCATAACATGTTTGGTCATACTTTGCTGATAATAAATATCTAAAATGTATTAAAATTGGACAATTATAAGTATTGTTTATAGATGTACAGGGTGATTCAGTAAAGCGTAGCGGCCTTTGCAGATTCAGATTCTACATGCAAAAATAAGTCGAAAATGTAGTATAACATTTTTTCGATTTCGGCTTAGTTTAGCCGTAATTCGCCATTTTGTTTTTTTACAAAAGTTCACTGTAACTCTGGAAATAGATAAGATATAAAGTTCAAATTTAGAATAAGCATTTTATATGTTACAATTAACAAGTATACCAAACACAAAGAATTTATTTTTATAATTTTCAAAATGGCGGCCGTTACAAATTTTTAACGTGGAATATCTTAAAAACCGTTAACTTTACAAAAAAATTACAAGAGACAAAATATTTTTATTTTTTAACGACAGACAGTAGTTTTTTTTTGTAGTTTCAGTAGGTCAAAGGATAACCGAGTTATCGACAAAAACATAATTTCTTGGTAATTGTCTACAACAAACAAAATTAGCCTAAAATCATATTTTTTTTTTAAATTTAACAAAGTTTTTAGTTAATTTTGTAGCGGTCTATGCAGATTCAGATTTTACATGCAAAAGTAAGTCGAAAATGTAGTATAACATTTTTCGATTTTGGCTTAGTTTAGCCGTAATCCGCCATTTTGTATAAAAAAAAAAGTACTTTGTATTGTACTTTTTACAATAAGATATTTAATGTCAGCAGGTTAAAAACGACATTTTTGAAAGTTTATATTATTTTGAATTTATTATTTTGTTAATAGTATTTGTTTTATATTTAAATGTTAATTTTTCCGCAAAACGATCACAATATATTTAGTTTACCCTTTTTCCAATACTATTAGTTGTCTGATTACAAACATTTTTATATATTATTTCTTGTTAGAAAATTATCTTTAAGATGCATAGTCATAATGAACTTTTCATTAAGTTTTGAAGAAAAAGTGTAATTTTACTAGGAGCCTAGTTGTGAGTCATCGTCCAACCGGATACATTTGATAAGTGGGATGGGGTAGCGAGCCGACCCGCAGCGTTGCCAAACTGTGCAAGTCCCAAGTGAAAAGTTATCGCGCGCGGGGTATAATTGACGTGTTTGGTGGAAATTTGTTCGAAATCGATCGAATAGTTTTCTCTCTAGATAATAATAATAATATTTATTAGTTAATCTCATACTTCAAAAAATCACCTCTCCTTACCCCACCTACAATTATGAAGTCACAGTGAATCTGTTTAATAATTTAAATATGTTTGTGAGAAAATATGTGCCAGTTCCTGGTACCGTTTATTTATTAAAAAAGGGATCTACCGATTTTGATAAAATTTTGCTTATTTGTAGCCCTTAATGTACCCATCGTATGCCAAAAACCGCATCTTTCTAAAAATTCTCATTCAGCTAATAATAATTTTTATTAGTTACTCTCCTACTTTAATGCACCCCATCTCTACTTTTAATGCAATTATGAAGTCACAGTGAGTCGGTTTAATAATTTAAATACGTTTGTGAGAAAGTATGTGCCAGTTTCTGGTACCGTTTATTTTTTTTAATATGAGTTAAAGAACTATTGTATAAGATTTGCATTGAGGTTATAAAATAAATATAGATACAACCTTTTGTTATCAATATATTTGTTTATACAAGTTTAAAGAGGAGATACCAATTCGTTTAACTTCGGAAACATTCGTACATCTTCGTACAACATGTAAACATATTCCATTATTAATTTCTTCATTATAATATTAATAACGTCTAAATCAATTGATCTATCAATATGAAGTTAGGAAGCAATTAAAATATAATATTTTTACTTTCTCCCCCTATACGTAGTATAATATGGAGAAAGTATTGTTTTCGTCTAAATTTTCGAATTTGTATTTTTAGTAGAATTATCTGTTTTGGTGCTCCCTGAACCACCAAAAATTGTTTAGTGGAATTATCTGTGTTTGTGCTCCCTGAACCCAAAAATATTTTTAGTGGAATTATTTGTTTTGGTGCTCCCTGAACCCAAATAAGTGATTTATTGGTGATGTCTTTCCGTGTGTCTGTTAGGATGTGTAAAGAGCTAGAGACCATACCAACGATCCGATTTTGATAAAATTTGATATGTAGGTGCAGTTTTTTCATTTTTTCAAATTTTTGATTTTTAAGGAGTTTTATCCCCCAAAAATTGCCAAAAAACGAGAAAAATCAAAATTTCTTAAAAACGGCTCTATCGATTTTGATAAAATTTGGCTTACTAATGTACCCTACCATAAGCAAAAAACCGCATATTTCTAAAAATTCTCGTTTAGGTAATAATAATAATTGATTTTTGGGGGTTTTTGGCCAAAAAGGGGGTTGTTTTTCAAAACTTGTTTTCGTTCGTCTGTACAGGCCTAATTGACATGTTTGGTGCAAATTTGTTTGAAATCGATTGAATAGTTTGAATAATAATAATATAATATGGATGTGTGTTACATGCATTTAATATTTTCCATGGTATGTCACACTTTTGCAATTTTAAGTAACCACCTCCTATACTACTTTTGGGAAGGTATAAAGTTTCAACTGGGAGAAAGTATGTGGCAGTTATCTGGTACCGTTTATTATCTTTATTTGGATAAATAATAATTAATATAAATACAAAATTGTAACAAATAGTTTTTCAATCCTTATAATTGTACACAATTACCGAGTTAAAAATCTCCGTCAGCATAGTAGGCCTAGATAAAGTCTGTTGTTTTTAAATGGTATATTTTTAAATTATGTATTTCTAATCTGTATCTAACTAATCTGTCTGTGATTTTTCACGGGGGCTTACGTCTATTATGTTAGTAAAAATAGATCTGTTTTAACTATAAACCCCATTTCGTTGGGCGCATAAATCTTTGTTTTATTTAAGTAATGAATTATTATTATTTAAACACAAAATTAAATTGAAATAAGTTCTGCAGTCATAATTAACGAACAACTTGTGTTTACAACAGCGATTCTAAATGTGTGGCTAGGTTATAAATTATATACTTCTTAGACTATTACCATATGACTAAACTATTGTAGAACATCTTAATTCTTGGCCGAGAATATGCTAATTATTGATATTTCTTATTCTCTTGCCAGCAAATATATAATACTCTTTGATTATCTCATCACGTAGTTATTAATATTTCAGTTATTAGCGAATTTTCTTAAGAAACATGAACTATTGCAGTGAATCTTATGGTGAGACCTAAAGTCGGGAGTGGTAAATGAGCATGGATCATGGTCCCCAGAACACGATTTTGGATGTCATATATATGTAGTAACATTTCACTATATATTATATTATTAAACATTTCACTAGATATGAATTATTTTGTAAAAAAACAAAATGGCGGATATCTAGGAAACAGCGTTTTCGGGCCTATATTTATATGAACGTTTTTTCTTACTTTTAGCAATAAAATGAACTACCGAGACATTGCCGTATAGTTCTGAATCGCCCTGTTTAAATAGAGGTTGTAGGCCTACATGTGAATAATAATTGTAGGCTGTCGGTAGTTAAAAAAACAAAAACAGAGTTATTTTATCAGATCTAGTCAGCTGTTCTGCATTAAACGCAACAGTGATCAAGTAATGTTTGACAATATAACAAACAGTGTGTGTTGCTGACTTACTAAACCAACAAAGGTTGATTTGTACTTAAACCATTTCAACAAGTTCGGTATCAGTTTTTAGTAACAATTCAAACACGTTTGGATGGCGGATTTTAGTTTTCTATTACACAACAGATATAGATAAAGTGTTTTCCGTTGGTGCAGTAGAAAAAAAATCATACGATTACGTTTGGAGTCTGCACTACGCGAAATTTCACTTCGGAAAAATGAAATAAAAATATAGGAAGACAAGTACATTTGCTAATAATATTACGGACAACGCGCAACGGTTTATGGAATCGATAAATAATTCGACCACGCAGCTGAACCGCTGACGTGAATTTAGCAAATTTCCAAAATTAAGTTTAACTGCTTCACATGCCAACCCTCGTATTCTGAGTATCTTCAATACACAATGCATTGCGTGCTTCGCACGCCAACCCCACGGTAGTATCCGCCACATATCTTTGAACTGGGTTCTTCTATGGTATTTTACGTTTTGATCGGTTTTGGGCGAACCCTGCGAGTTATAAGGTCGCGTAAAAACAAAATGTGCAGAATAACATCCTGCATTTATATGTGTAGAAAAAACTTAAAAACAAATTCATTCTCGTAGGCAAAATCTCAAAAAATAGTTACTTTCGGTCAAAAATCGTGCTTCTGAACGCGTCCGAGCGACTAGAAAACCAACATGTGTACCAAGTTTGAACCATATCGGACTTAAAATGCGGCCGCTAGAGTGCGAACACATATATACATTATATGATTTTTAATTACACCCCAATACGTGGTCTGGGGACCATGATCGGTGCTCATTTGCTACTCCTGATCTTGGGTCTTACTATAAGGGCCACTGCTATAGCTCATTTTTCTATGGAAATTCGCTAATAACAATTAAGATAGACGTAACTAAAACCACTGATAGAATATCAACTGGGAATAATTCAAATGTGATTTAGAAGAACCAACAGCAATCATTCGAAGTTGAAACATTCCTCGAGTACAAATTACCGGGGAAGGCAAGCGTGTCTCGTCCAGCGTGAGAATGAATACATTTGCTATTTGCCGAGCGAAATAATCCCCCCTCGGAACCGGTCTTTATCACTTTGCAAGATAAATCCGTAGCGTTGCAATAATTCACATTACGATTTCGGCTTAATAACAAGCATAACTCCAAATGGGAACGGTAGTCCTATCTTATTTAGAACTGGACGGACAGGTTATGCCCGATCGTTGGTGTTTTGTTAGCACGTACTTGGACCGCCCGTTACACGCGTCGGAGCTGTTGCTGTTTGGAGCCTCATCTGCGTTTAATTTGATCCATTGGATGCGCGAACTCTAAAATATACATACAAAGCTTAATTGTTTATTTAGAGACTGTCTGGTACCTGATGCGATTAAAGAAATAAAAGGACTCTAGTATAAATATTGGCGTACCATTGCGCGCAATTAAAAAAAGAAAGCTGTCTGCCGACAGAAGTGAAAACTTTAATGAATACAATGACTACATAATAATATAATTGATATGTAATCATTGATGAATATAAATCGTTGGTCGTATTGGTTTAGTCTGAAGTTTGATTGTTTTAACACTACCAAGTAAACTAGTTTAACACAACTTTCAAAATGGGGAAGCACAATGTCCATGTCAGAGGTATCACCAAGTAAACTAATTTAACACAACTTAGGAAATGAGGAAACACAATGTATATTTCAGAGGTATCACCAAGTAAACTATTTTAACTCAACTTACTAAATGAGGAAGCGCAATGTCCATTTCAGAGGTATCACCAAGTAAACTATTTTAACACAACTTACAAAATGAGGAAGCGCAATGTCCATTTCAGAGCTATTACCAAGTAAAAATGAGGAAACACAATGTCCATTTCAGAGGCATTACCAAGTAAAATATGTTAACACAAATTACAAAATGAGGAAGCACAATGTCCACTTCAGAGGTATCACCAAGTAAACTATTTTAACACAACTTGCGAAATGAGAAAGCACAATGTCCATTTCAGAAGTATCACCAAGTAAACTAGTTTAACACAACTTACGAAATAAGGAAGCACAATGTACATTTCAGAGGTATTACTAAGTAAACGATTTTAACACAATCTACAAAATGAGGAAGCACAATGTCCTTTTCAGAGGTATCACCAAGTAAACTATTTTAAAACAACTTATGAAATGAGGAAGCACAATGTATATTTCAGAGGTATCACCAAGTAAACTATTTTAAAACAATTTACGAAATGAGGAAGGACAATGTACATTTCAGAGGTATTACCAAGTAAACGATTTTAACACAACTTAAAAATGAGGAAGCGCAATGTCCATTTCAGAGGTATTACCAATTAAACTATTTTATAGCAATTTACGAAATGAGGAAGCACAGACAATGTCCACTTCAGATGTATCACCAAGTAAACTATTTGAACACAACCTACAAAATGAGGAAGCGCAATGTCCGTTTCAGAGGTATTACAAACACCACTATTTTAACACAACATACGAAATGAGGAAACTCTATGTCCATTTCAGAGGTATTATCAAGTAAACTATTTTTTTAAAATTATGAAATGAGGAAGCGCAAAGTACATTTCAGAGGTATTGCCAAGTAAACTATTTTAAAACAACTTACCAAATGAGAAAGCACAATGAGGGGAGAGAGAGAGAGAGCTAGAGCATTAGTTTCCTCGAAAACTGAGCTGTGCAGTGTGAGAGTAAAAACACGCTTCATTATTACACTACTATTTAATACACTTAGCAGAGCTGTAAAATTATGAAACTTTTACGATTCGTAGGTAAGAACCATACGATTCGTATGCTGTAAACAAAGTTTAATTAAATGACCTGTTTCTTATTTCTTTGATCAATATTACAACAATTATGTTTAATTCACTTTGATAATGACATACAATTTTCACTCTGCTGGAGAGATTTTTTAATTTTTGGTCAGAGACAAGTGTTTGTTAGAAAGTTTTAAATAAAGGTTCAAATTAATGTGCAGTTTTAATACAATAAAGAACATGTTCCTCAAGGATTTGAAATTAAAAATATAACAATATCTCTTCTTCTTATACTTAAAGTAATAACTACTAGAAGTATCCACCCCTGCTCGCTTCGCTCACCAACCCCCACGGTGAAGCAAATGCAAACAGATTACCACTTATAAAACAAAGGTGTCAATCATGGGAAGTATAACAATTTATTTGTATTGTGAAGGGGCTGTTGCCCCCAAGTTCACCCATTAGACGTAACTATTTAAATTTCGTATGTTATTATTTATTTTATTTTCTATAAAACACTTAAAATTAATAATTCCAAATTTTCAGTTCTCTAGCAGGAAAGTATAACAATCAACATTCTAGCCTACGTTACACAGGGATAGTGTAGGTTTTTATTAGTAAAACTATTTTTTCAATCGGTTCAGTAGTTCTGGAGATTACCCCGACCCCCTACATATAAACAAATTTTACCTCTTTTTAGGCTCTTTATAATATTAGTATAGATTATGTTTTGCACTGTTTTACATAAGTTGAAATACAGTTTTAATACAACAAACAACGTGTTTCTCAAGGATTGGAAAATAAAAATACCACAATACTGAAAGTATTATACTTAAAGTTATAAAATATTATATTTTGTGCTATTATACATAATATGAAATAGAAGTTGAAATACAACAAACAACATGTTCCTCAAGAATTGGACAATAAAAATGCAACAATACTGGAAATATTATACTTAAAGTTATAAAATATTATATTT
>JAGFPH010000522.1:264464-290435 GCA_018207615.1 Philaenus spumarius
ACAATACTGGAAATATTATACTTAAAGTTATAAAATATTATATTTTGCACAGTTACATTTTATTT
Organism: Philaenus spumarius; assembly: GCA_018207615.1. Lineage (NCBI taxonomy): Eukaryota > Metazoa > Arthropoda > Insecta > Hemiptera > Aphrophoridae > Philaenus > Philaenus spumarius. The sequence goes on from JAGFPH010000522.1 coordinate 264,530, forward strand.
TTTATTTATTTAATTGCCACAAAAAAGGCAGAAAAAAGACACTTGCACGATGTGGAAGGTATGTCGAATCTTCCAATATATTTCGTAATAATTAACTGAAATTGTAAACTAAGCAGTTTATTGGTTTACGTATAGTTTATTCATTCTTTCCATAAATTATTTTTTGATAAAGAATTAACGCATTCTTCAGAACGTAGTATAGAATACGTGGTTCTGGTAAAAAGAATTATTAGTTACTTTATCTACTTAATTACAATGAATTCTTAAAAGTAAGTACATTTGTAAGAAAACAATAAAAAAATTTTACAAAATAAAAAAAATTTTACTAGACGGGTTACAAATAAATTTAACTATTTTAAATTTATATTATTGTAATGTTTTCCCAACTCAACTGGGATAAACATGGTAAATAACAGATAAATATATTTTTTTAAATAATACCCCTAACGGCTTATAATAATATGTAATCATTTTTCAAGATTTTCTTTGTAATTTCAACTTTGTGTAGTTAAATTTGTAAAATTTCGGACTTCATTTAACTTGAACTTTTTTATATTTAATTTTTGAAAAAAATGATTTGTACCTTCACATATACGATCTAAATAAGGTATATGCAAAGAACTGCAGAGAACAGGAAGGAATTCACTAATTGACAACGTTTAATATGTTAAATGAAAGTTTTTGAGTGGAAAATGTGGGTTTTTGGGGAGACAGGCGAAATACGCCAATTTTCAATTAGCGCTTGAGCCCGAACGGTTCTTCGGAGAAAATTACTTATGGAATGAAATTTGTATTAAATTTGATGTACATTCTTTTTTAATAGGAAGGTTATTTACGAAAAGTTGATAGTTTTCGAGTTAAAAGCAAAAAACCGCATTATTTTTTACATGGTTTTGCATTTTTTTCAATGATGCGTCACGAAATTGTGTAGGCAAACCTCAGATTCGGATTTAGCACCCCAAAAAACATATAAAATGGAAGAAACCAAAACTACCCCAAAACTTTCTTGCGAAAAACACAATTTGACTGGACTATACGCTACCAAAGCTTGACAGAGACACAACAATCTGCGCTCAAGGTCACATGACAGTCGGACGTCTCTGTCTCTCTTCTCTTTCCATCCTTGACGCACACTCAGCCAGCAAAACGCGCACTGAGAGCTCCTAGCGACGAAGTGCATGAACTAACTTGTATACCTACTTTCCTGGGCAGAATTCTACCCATTTAAACTGTTCGTCTTATTGATATGTAGTCATTGCCTACGGTTTGCGCCAAACTTCTTCTTTTATCAAGACCCTTAAAATGAGGTGTCACTCAATAGGGGTTCTCATTTAAAATTTTCGCCTTACCCGCAAAATACCCCATTTTTGTGGGAGGGTTTGAAATTTACGATACATAAAAAAACTCAATTTTTTGTCTTGTCAACAACCCCCGAAGCAAATCTGTCTGTTTCCATTAATTGAAAAAATAATAGGGGGTGGGACTTTTCAGACACCCGGTATATCATTTTCATTGACACTCCAAAACGTGTTCTGGGGACCGTGATCGGTACTCATTCACTACTCCGGGTCACTGAAATAGTTCATCTTCCATACGGAACTTCGCTAACAAACAGAATACAGTATTCTTTAAGATTTCAAAAGGTAAACACAAGTTGTCCGGGCTGTATAATACAATCTACCCTTGGCATTTACTCGGACCGTAGGCCTACATTGATGAAATGAATCATTCCCGTACAGCTGTAACTATTATAATTAAGGTCAATATATACTATTTATACAGTTCAGTTGTATTATAATATATTGTGTATTTCCATTAACTTTCAGTTTCAAAGGACCCTGTCAACCTATAATTGAGTACGGCTATGCGCAATTGATTATTACAACTGTATAACACAAACTCGGTACGGTAATATATAATTATATAATCTTACAGAACCTTAACTGGCACAATGGAAAACGCAATATGTTTTCATTCCGTAAAGTTTAATTGCGAACCTTATCGGAATTTGTATTCAATCTTTGAACTGTTCTTTCAAAAAGAACTTAATATAATTATAATAATTGTGTTACAGTTAATGCGTGTGTTATTTATATGGAAAATTAATATAAATATGTAATACTTTTTATATTCAAAACGTGATCTAGTAGCGTTGTGGTATGTGTCAATTCCTTTATCGTATAATGTAGATCTAGTCCATGGGTACCATACAGGGACGTTACTACAAAAAATTGGGGGGGGGGGGGGGGGGAAAAGCTAAAATTTCCCAACTTTTGTGTGGACGTTACAAACATGCAAAGGGGGCTCCGGGTTATTTTGTGTGGAATAAATCTCGTGAAGATGGGCCCTGAAAGCTCATTTCAGGATTTTTTTTCGAAAAATGCACTTCTCTAAGTAGGCTTTTAACACTGCGGGTGCTGTATTGAGTACTTTTTAATATTTTTTAAATATTTTACAAGAATTCTAATTTGTTCATCACATTATTGAAAAACATTCCCCACCATTTTCTTGTCCCAAATATTTGCCGCGAACTTTAAAATTTCCCAGTTGTGGGAAAAAACTTAATCTGGCAACACTGGTCTGGCGGCCAGGAACAGTACATGGGAAGTCGGTGACAGTCAATGTTGCCACAATAACAAGGGTTGGAACTAAATTTCCCAGAACATCATTTAAAATCTATGTATTTATTTGATACAGAAATATTTGGGTTTGCCAACATTTTTGGATTGGGAAGCGTAACTTGCTTGTTGTTTGTGAATGTTGGTAATTAACAACAAAAATTTTCGAAACCCAAACCAAGAGTTGGAGTTTTTTTATGGGTTTTACGTGCAATTTAATCCAAAAATCTAAATTCCAACTTTTTTAAAAATCTAAATTTCCTAACTTTTTGGATTTTAAAATTATTGGGGGGGGGGGGACGCCCCCCCCCCCCCCCTATAGCGACGTCCCTGGTTCCATAGTGGAAACAATATGTCATGTGTTTTTTTTCAAATTCAGTAGGCTATAGTTTTTTATAATAAATTCATTTTTCTGGTATCCAGATCTCTAATTGTAATATAATATTGCAATACCTTCAGTCCGTGACGTCTTTTTGTTACTTCTTTGACGCGTTTCAGGTTGTCTAGCATGACAACAATATATCGATATATTGCTCTCGATATATCGATACTTTGGATCCCGATATATCAATATACATGCAAAAATATCGAAAACTTCACGCTATTTTCGCGAATATAGACATTTAACCTTTAATCTGTAGGGATTGCAATGTTTTAGTCGTCGTTATTTCCAGTTACAGTTAGTTACATGTCGAGCTGCGATTGATTCCTGCTCTGCGAGCGAAGTTGGCACTGTTGACAGTTGGAAGTGCTTTCTCCCCCACGAGCCGGCCGGCCACATTCGAAGTTTAATTACCTTTAAACTAAAAAGTAATTTCAAATAAAACGTATAATTTACGGCGAAAACATCTGCTTTACCGTGGAAGCATCTATTAGTGTTTAGCCTGCACTCTGGTGGTTATCACTACAACTTGTTCGCGGAGGAAAACTAGAAAAATAAAATATCCGTTAGTTTTGCAAGGTCACTAGATAGAAAAGGTTACCTCATTCGGGAAATATCAAAAAAAGTGGAGTGGGGGCTGTGACGTAGTTATTAAGATAGAAAAGGTTACCTCATTCGGGAAATATCAAAAAAAGTGGAGTGGGGGCTGTGACGTAGTTATTGGTACAACTAGACAGTGATCAAAGTTTTGTCGTTTACGTTTATATGCGTTACTCATTTGTGAATGTTTGACGGCTTGTGTCATTTTAAAGCTATGTCCAATATGCATGCTAATGGCTTTTCCAAAACTAAGAAAAACATTTTGTTTATATTTATTAACAATTTAAAACATTGATTTTTAATATTTTTTTATGTTGTCACTATTAATTATAGCAAAAAACTACCAAGCCATTCGCATGAAGAATTTTGTCCCCAAGAGTTTGGTATTTTTTTAAAAACGCTATTTGAACAATTGCGGGTTTTAAATGGATTTAAGATGAGCAATGTCCTCGTAACCTACCGCCGCGCCGCTACGCTGGAGTCGCAGGTTGCTTTCTGTTTTACTAGAGCCGACCCTTAACTCAAAATCAAACTTCGCGATTTTTATTCTCATTAAATAATGCAAATATAAAAAATTTAAAAAGCTCACCACATTCGAAGTTTTATACCTTTTAAATAAAAGTTATGTCAATAGATTTGGGTAATTTATGACGTAAAAATCTGCTTTATTGTGGAAGCATTTGTGCGTCGAATTCGTGTTCCTACTCGAGGGTTTAGCCTGCACTCTGGTGGTTATCACATCAACTTTTTGCTCGCGGAGGATTACTGGAAAATAAAATATCCGTTAACTTTGAATGTACAAGAGAAAGCTGTGTTTAATAACACATAATCACGTACATAGTTACACATGCGCATTTTAGTATGTTTACAGCCATTGTTACGTCTGTAACTTGCTACTTTCCGCCTTTATATAGCAGCCCTATATTTGCTAGAGGAAGAATGAAACGTACACGAACTCAATGCTAGTAGTGTACAGCTCTGCCACTAGGAGAGCTGCGGTCAATTTAGAAATATTTGTTCACTTCTGTCGAGCCTTAAAATCGACTAAATACATGTACTTAATGGTGTAAACTGTAAACACTGAATTTTTTTTATTTTCGCTTCATTAAAAATAGTCTAACTTCAATTCTGCGAGCACAATGTGGTTCTCTATAATCAATATTTCAAGAATAACAAATCTGGTAAACTATATCCATTGGTCACACGCACTGAATCTTCAGTCGTGAATAATTCAAAGATCTCACCTTACCTTTGTCCAAGCACAACACATTGTTCCCGCTGTTTGACAGCATTTAAACTGTTGATTAATCACTTGTTTAGGTGAAACAACGAATCGATGTAGAAAAAATAAACCATGTTTGACAAATGGTCCGTGGTTTCGCATGTTTATATAATATAGTACTTATGCTTGCCAAAACACGGAGCTCGTTTTGCACTTGCCCTTCCCATTCTGCTGTTTGATTTACAGTTATGGCGACTTTTGTACAATTGAAGAATTTAATATGTTTTTTAGTAGTATTAATCCCGATATTAAGTTGTTAATAGGTACAAAATCTTGGTTCCAAGACTGAATGACTTAAAATAAATTCGGTGTATGGATATACAGGGTGTCCTATAAGTACGCTTAGTTTTCCATATCTACCATTGTTTTTGTTTTTTTTTTTAATATATATAATTTATATCTAGAGAACGGTTAGACCTATTGAGATCAAAATTTACGTGAAGTTTAATCTAACAATGATCTACTTCAAGAAAAGTAAGTGATTATATCCAGTAGTGCGTTTCAAAATGGCGGATGTTTAAAAATTTCAAACGTAAAATACTCAAAAACCGAACATTTTAACAAAAAATGTGCAGACACCTTTTTTATAGCCCGTTTAATTCCCTATCACAACCAACAGTTTTTTAAATTAATTAATAGCAAAGACATACGAAGAAAATGGTTTACTATATCGTAATTCATACACCTATCGTTATTAAATTAAAGTTATGCTAACTTTATTTTTTACTAGGACTATTTAACCTGTTTGAAATACTGGTTCACCGTATCGTATTTTGGTCATATTTTATAACTTAAAAATTGCCTCCCTTCTACATGAAAAGAAAACATCTCTTTCCCAATCATTGCCAATCCGTTGTCACGGAATACAATAATATTGTCATATTATACCCTTGTTTACAAAATTTTATAAAATGTAGGAGTCGACTTAAAATTTACGAAATCGATTTGGAAGCAATATTTTAGGTCAAGCACTTTGAAATAAACATTTTTTGAAAACTTGAAATTTTTTCTAAAAACTATTCCTTTTCGAGATATTAGCAACTTTATTTCGATTTATTTCAACACGTTTAGGTCCGCCATTTTGGTTTGGGTATCATGGCATTTTGGTTAGTCCTTTAAAATTAGGTATCACATGACCATACTTCCCATTTAAAAATTTTGAGTTGCCCCCAAAATCCCCATTTTTAGGGGACACTCAAAATTTCCAATTGCTTCAAAAGATACTTTGGGCTAAATTGGTATTGTTCCCCAAAGGATATTTGTTTGTTTTAACAAACATAAAAGTTAAGGGGGGGGGGGGACTTTTAAGACACCTGGTATATTGTCATAGTATACAATAATCTATTTACATTTGCTTCTCCGTAGGTTGGTGAACGAAGCGAGCAGAGTTCGTACTCCTCTAGTACATTTATATCAACGCTACAACAGTCGTCAAACATTGTACAAATTAAACATTGTCGAAGTAATTTCATCTTTAATTTATTTATTTCTCAACGCTCGGAACATAACTAATCATCACAAGCTGTTCAATTAAAAACCGGCCTTATTTAAACTGAACCTAATAAAGTACACTAAATAACGATAGAAATACCGCAGCGATTTCATTATTTACATACGTCCGACTTAATTACAACCGCACCAGCTGTCAAGGGCTATTGAAATTTATATCAGCTGTTGAGACCATCATTGTAACAAATCATTGCATTTGTAAGTGAAATTAACTCGTATTTTTACTGCTGTTTTCAAATAGCTCACTGCATATCGGGATATGTGCCAGGGAATTAATCTTCAGCAACCGTTGTGAGCAGAGGCGTAACTACAAACTTGGGGGCCTCCACGGGGGGCCTGGGGGGAAATATTGGAAAATTAACCCCCAAAACCGTGTTTTAATGGATTCTAGAGGTAAAATTTACCACATTGTAGTACACATGTGTTTTATTTTGCACATAATACTGAATTGAAAATATTATATTAAAACAACTAGGGGAAACCCATGCGTGCTCCGCACGCCAACCCAGTTGAAACCTTCTATTCACAAAATCATGTTATGTTTTCTTTATAATAAAGGTGTAGGATTAATAATAACCCCAAAGCTAAGACGGTAAATAATGTTAAATGTTCAAATCAAATTATTTCGTATATTTTATAACAACAGTTATAATAAAGGTTAAAAGTACCAGCAAGGCTCAGGTCTACTCTTTAATAAAAACCTAACCTAAAAGTTTGAAATACAAAGTTTGAAATTAGCTGTTAATGGAAATATTAGAACAAACAGCTGTTATCTGTTATTTTATTCAATTGGTTGCTGTGGTAATAAATACATTGAATAAATACATTGTGGTATATGTTGGTTCATCAGTCTAGAATTTTTTCCGACTAATTTTACAAATATTGAAATAAAAAAATGTTTTTATCGAAATGAATTATAGCCTATGTTACTCAGAGATAATGTAGCTTTTTATTAGTAAAACTATTTTTTTAATCTTCTTTTCAGTAGTTCCAGAGATTACTCCCTACATACAAACAAATTTTACCTGTTTATAATATTAATATAGACACGTAGGCATCTATTCAGCTCCTTCGTGAGCAAACCGATTTCCCAAATAGTTGAAACCCTTTTATAAACTTTTGGAAATTTTCTCAACTCACGTCACCTGTTCAGCTGCGTGATCAAATTATTTTAAAAAGAAGTACTCTAAATATAAACGTCAGTAGATCAAAATGTCTTCTACAAATTGTGACACTGAGCTTAATCAAGTTTATTTTTGAAGCAGAAGTATGTGTCATTTATCAGTGACAACATAAAGATGAGCTGTTTTACAGGAATTGGGTAAGAGGAAGGGGGGGGGGGGAGGTGTAACACAATGTGGTATGATTCAGAATGGACTTTGCAACACCAACGCACAGATAAAACAATGTAAACGTATGATGTATTATCTGTGTATAGCCTACAGTATTTGCTGGACACATGTAGGCGTAGTCTTGCTATGGCCAGCGTGTTATATTGCAATATTTATTTATTAAATGTGATATTTTCCGTTACTAAATACTAAATGTATACACTCAACATACGTTTGTAATAAACGTTCAATTAAAGTCTACACAAATTTGGAAACCGCTCTTAAGATCAAAAATATGTAAACATGTGAACAAAAGTCGATTATTTCAAACGACTGTTAGAAGGTTTTTAAAAGCTATGTACAAAAGCTATCAATCGGTTCAGTAGATCCAGAAATGACCCACATACAAACAAACAATCAAATTTTACCTCTTTATAATATTACAGTAGTACAGTATTAGATTGGAAGCACGTTTTACCGTTTAACAAATCTAGTCCAAAAAAATCTGGCAACCCTGTTAGCCTATATCGCAATCGCGTTAAAAAACATGGCCGAAGATTCTTTATGTTAAGCGACTTTTGGTTTAGTGATTTGTTACGTTATATTTGGTTTAGATTGTTTATAATTGATTTCCAGCAATCAGTGGAGTGTTTAATTGCATTATATCATTTTATTTGGATAACCTAATAGAACTCCGATCCAATGCAATATTTTGTTCCGCTGGAAATTCGACGATAGTGGCGTTATCTATTGGGGAAACGACGGAAGCTGTATGAAACACCAATGCTACCAATGATTTCTTCCTAGCGCTACCTCGCGGCGCGATTATGTACTATTTTCGCGACAACTTTTTTTTCGGCACACAATCCCCGTATGGATGCAAGATCTATTTATTATTCGTGATCTATGATTATATATAGTGGAGTTTAGTGTAGTTCTATTAAAACCTCTGGTCACCGCGTCGTGCACTAGAACCGCTATTTGGGACATACAATATGAGCAAGTGCCCTTCATAAACCTCTGTAAAGCAGAAAGTGAAAATAATTGTATTTATTGCAATAATGTCTGTCTACTGCCAATAATTCCTATAGCTTGTGTGGGGTGTCTTGGCATAGAATAACTATTATTGTGGCAAGAAAATTGTGTGCCCAATAGTTAAAAGTTACAGTATAATCAGAAAATAATTGCATACGTCTAGTTTAATAAATAGAAAACTTCTTTTCAAACCTACGTTTCAAAATAACTCTGTTGACAGTTAGCTGATTGTTATTGTAATAGAAAATAAATGTATTAATATTTAGATGCCTATTATTAACATGGACGATTCATTAACTAAAATTTTATTTTTTCAGGTAAGAACGAATTCCTGAAAGTGGTCATGCTGTTCCTCGTTTTGTAAGTAATCTAACACATGACTTGAAGAAAATTATTTCTCACTCTTAACCTCATTCTGTTTTACCTCAAGGTCCGACTTTTTCTTCCAACAATTGTAAATAATTCGACCACGCAGCTGAACCGCTGACGTGAGTTGAGCAAATTTCCAAAATTAAGTTTATAGGCCTATGTTTTAGGGTTTCAACCAACAATTTGGGAAATAGGTCTATTCACGGCGGTTCTGAATAGCTGCAAAATGGTTCGCACGCCATTCCGCATATTGGGAGTATATTCAATACACAAAGCATTGCGTGCTTCGCACGCCATTCCGCATATTCTGAGGATCTTCAAAACACAATGCATTGCGTGTTTCCCACCACATGGCTTTGAACCGGGTACTTCTATGGGTATTTTACGTTTTGATCGATTTTGGGGGATCCAAGCGAGCTATAAGGTCACGTAGAAAACAAAATGTGCAGAATAACATCCTATATTTGTATTTGTAGAAAAAACTAAAAAAAAACTCATTCTCGCACAACAAATCTCAAAAAATAATTACTTCCGGTCAAAAAACGTGCTTCCGATTGTTGGTTTTTTTGGCTAAACGGAAGCACGTTTTTGACCGAAAGTAAAAATTTTTTGAGATTTTTCCTACGAGAATGAATTTGTTTTTGGTTTTTTTTTCTACAAATACAAATGTAGGAGATTATTCTGCACATTTTGTTTTTTTTACGCGACCTTGTAGCACGTCTGGTTCCCACAAAATCGACCAAAACGTAAAATCCACAGAAGTACCCGGTTCAAAGCCATGTGGTGGATCCTACCGTGGGTTTAGCGTGCGAAGCATGCAATGCTTTGTGTGTTGAAGATACTCCCAATATTCGGAATGGCGTGCGAAGCACGAAATGCTTTGTGTATTGAAAATACTCCCATATGCGGAATGGTGTGCGAAGCATTTTGCAGCTATTCACCACCGTCGTGAATAGACCTATTTCCCAAATTGTTGGTTGAAAGCCTAAAACATAGGCCTATAAACTTAATTTTGGAAATTTGCTCAACTCACCTCAGCGGTTCAGCTGCGTGGTCGAATTATGTTTATGGTATTTTACGTTTTGATTGATTCTGGGAAAACCAGACTTAAAGGTCGTGTAAAAAACAAAATGTGCAGAATAATCTCCTACACATATTTTGTTAGGTGTGCGAAATAGAATTAGTAGAATGTGTGCACCTCATCCTTAAATTTGGACTGCGCTTTACTATGTTTATTTCTTTAGGTAAAACCCTAAAAACGTTTCATTTTAGTACGAAAAATCTCGAAAAACTTACTTCTTTTCAACAAACGTGTTTTCGGTAGTTGGATTTGTTTTGCTAACTCGTCCGAGCGACGTAGAAAACCAACTTGTGAACCGAATTCGGAACAGTATATATAAAATGTGTTCTGGGGACCATGATCGGTGCTCGTGCACCACTCCCGGCCTCAAGGGTCACTCCAATAGTTCGTCTTTGCTTTGGAAATTCGCTAATACAGATTTACTTTTTCCAAAATGGAATATTTAGACGCGTGCATATTTATGTTGTAGGCTTGGTGTCAGAACACCCGCCGTTGTTTATTGGACACTTCCTCCAAGTCCGACAAGTGGTGTGAACTCGTCTATAAATAGCCTAGTCTAGTCATCCCTACTACTTCTCATGTACATGATTACGTTGTGACTACTCGAGTTGAAGTATGTATATCAGTTATGTACACTGCTACAGCTGTGTCAACATTGCTCATAGATTGAAATCAGAATTGTTTGCATCTATGGAGACGTTTGCTTAGAAATACGCGAAACCTTTTCTAATTAAGTGTTTACATTTGTTGAATTACCCACTATACAAGGATAGAAAACGTATTAGCTTAATTAGCTGCTGTGCCTTTTGAATTTCATGAATTTTGATTTAGATTCTTTTTATCGAATTTCCATAGGAAATATGAGCTGTTGCAGTGACCCTTATGATGAGACTTAAGGTCGGGAGTAGAAAATGAGCACCGATCGTGGTACCTAGAACACATTTTGTGGTGTCATTAATTTTGTTATATATATAAATATATTCTTAACGGTCTCTGCGAATGGAAGGAAGCAGTACGTGAGTCGAGGCTGGGTGCTTAGGTGCAAACAAATTTTAATATATTTCGTCACCATAGGCAACTATTCAGTGGCTTAAGAAGCAGCGCGAGAGCCCTGATTAGACGCCTGGGTGCAAAAATACTCGTATTCTACTAATATATTTCGTACGTGCAGGTTTTTCAACGCCTTCTGAGTGGATACATTTTCCAAATAATTGGTAGAAACCCTAAAACATATACACTTAATTTTGGAAATTCTCTCGCTAACGTCAGCTGTTTAGCTGCGTGGTCGAATAACTTATAAAATTGTCATCTATACTAATATTTTAAAGAGGTAAAGTTTGTTTTTTGTTTGTCTGTTTGTTTGTATGTAGGGGTTAATCTCTGGCACTACTGAACCGATTTAAAAAACAGTTTTACCAATAAAAACCTACACTATCCCTGAGTAACATAGGCTATAATTCATGTCCATAAAAACCTTTTTTCATTTTATTATTTGTAAATTTAGTCGGAAAAAATTCTTAGGTTAGGCATATATCTATATCTATATACATAATTAATTTGCAAGGGGTTATTTTGTGAGTAGAACTCCTCGAGTTTTTAACCGATTTTGATGTTTTTGGTGACATTTTACAGAGTTCACTCTGGAGTTGTGCTTCCCTTAAAATGAGCTCAATGTATGTTAAGGGCTTCGCCCCAGTGGCCCTCAAAGTTGCCATGTTAATCTTATGGAAGGTCAATCTTAAGGAAGAAGAAGAAAGATTTATTTTGATTTTATCAGGGGCACAAAAAACAGCTGTTCATATGAAAAGCTTAAAACAGCTGATTTTGATCAACAGCTGATTTTGATCAACAACTGATTTGGATCAAAAACTGAATATAATTTTAGGTTAGGTAAATCAAGCAATAGCGAAGCATTGCCCGGTCCACTAGTAGAATATTAAACCAACAAATGTATTTACATTTATTACCATAGCGACCAATTGAATAAAATAAAATAGGTAATATAGCTGTTTGCTCCAATATTTCTATTAACAGCTGATTTCAAACTTTGAGGAATGATTTCTGTACTTCTAGCTTTTAGGTTAGGGTTTTAAAGTGTATACCTAAGCCTTTCTGGTTCTTTTAAAAATTATTATAACTGCTGTTGTAAAATATAAGAAATAATTTGGTTTGAACGTTTAACATTATTTACCATCTTAGTTTTGAGGTTATTATTAATCCTACGCCTTTCTTATAAATAAAACATAACATATGTTTTTAGAAGGTTTCATTGGGAGTTGGGGGCGGTTTTATATATTTTTTTGGGGGTCTCCCCTAGTTAAAAATATAAAACAGACTAAGACAATAATTCCGGAGATGAAAGAAATAACAACAATTAAAGTACCTAACAGAGTTTGTATTAATAATTTATACATATTATAATATTAATTGAGTTGTAAGTTAATATTACTATTAGGTTTACATGATGTTCTTAATGTCCAACTCAGTATGTCAAAATACTGTTGATACTTAAAAAATATTGATGTCGAGGAGAACCATTAATGTAACAAAATAATTGGATCACGCAGATGAACCTCTGACGTAAGATTAGCGAATTTCCAAAACCAAATTTATATGTTTTAGGGTTTCAACAAAACAATTTTTAAAATTGGTCTACTCACGAAGGCGCTGAATAGCTTGCTTGTACGAAATATATTACTAGAATATTTTTTCACCTAGGCCTGTAATCAGGGTTCGTTCAACAAGCAGGTGAAAAACTCGCTTGTACCTCCACCTTACGGCCTCGGGTTATGGGCTGCTTCGCTTCGCTCGCAGCGTACAATCTCGGCCGTCGGTCTCGGATCAGAAGATGCCTTGACGGTAAAATCCCCCACGCTGGTTTGAACCGGATACTTTTATGGTATTTTACGTTTTTTTCGATTTTGGGTTAACCAAGAGAGTCATAAGGTCATGTAAAAAACAATATGTGCAGATATCCTATATAATTGTTTTTAGATAAAACTGTAAAAAAACTTTCATTTAGTACGAAAAACCTCAAAACATTGTTACATCCTTCCAAAAAATTTACTTCCATTTTTGACTAACAAACTCGCCCGAGCGACGTAGAAAACCAACGTAAAATGCGGCCATTAGAGTGCGAACACACACATATATTATATATATACAATTTTAATGACATCCAAAACCTGTTCTTGTGACCATGATCGGTGCTCATTTACAACTCCCGACCTTATGTCTCACCATAAGGGTCGCTACAATAGCTCATCTTTCAATTCGCTAATTATCGGGTGTTTTCCATCGATCTAGTTTGTACAGACAAGAGGCGTGCCCTGATAGAAAGGCACTTTTCAGCAACGTATCATTGACTGTTGTACCTACGCTTGACTAGACCAACACTACCAAATAAGGAGAATGGTTCAGTAATTAACAACCAAGTCCTGTAGCGTATAGTCTGGCAGCGTAACCTTCGCCCTTGAATCTCCCGCAGTGTAATTATTTATAGCCAGGGTGAACTGTGATTTTAATTACTTTTCAAAACTATCAACTAATTCAGTAGACAATTTTTGAAGTGTGAATTTCTATAGGCGCACCGCGTCCAAAACATTTTGCGGGCGGTGAATCGGATTTTACGTCACGCATTTTTCCGTCACGCTTTCTACTATACAGAGTGTGGCAAAAGTCTGAAAACAGCTTAATATTTCAAAAAGTACGAGTCTTATGAGATAGGAATAAAAGCAGTTATTCACAACCATAAAAGAACCGCTTTTTGGTGAATTTGAAATTTTTGACCGCCATCTTGGATCCGCCTTCTTGGAATGAACTTAATTTTTACTTTCTCCACCCTATACGTAGTATATGGAGAAAGTATTGTTTTCGTAAAAACGTTCGAATTTGAATTTTCAGTTGAATTATCTGTTTTGGTGCTCCCAGAACCCCAAAAAATTGTTTAGTGCAATTATCTGTGTTGATGCTCCCTGAACCCAAAAATATTTTTAGTGGAATTTTTTGTTTTGGTGCTCCCTGAACCCGAAAAAGTGTTTTTAACGTGGTGTCTGTCTGTCAGTGTGTCAGTATGTATACACGACCAGAGGGGACACTATTGGTCCGATTTTCATGAAATTTGGTATGTAGGTACTAAACCCTAATATCTCCAGGCGTTTTTTTCATTTTTTGGAATTTTTAATTTTTAAGGGTAATTTACCCCTAAAAACCAATAAAAAACGACAAAAATGCAAATTTCTCAAAAACGGCTCTAACGATTTTGATCAAATTTTCAGTATTTATAGTGCTTAAGATGCCAAACAAAATGACACCATCCGCTTTTATCAAAACTTCGGCGTTTCATAATTATGGGGAAATGTTAAAAAATAAACAAGTTTATGTTGTCAATCTAGCATCACGGCAACGGCCGCAAGGGATAGCACAACGGTAGAGAAGACGGCCAGTAATTCAAAGGTCGCGCGATCGAATCCCGCCTGGGACAATAACTTTTTTATACGATTGACGTAGGTAGAATATTATTTTTTTGTTTTGTTCTAAAAAGTAGTAAATAAAATGATTAAAAACAATATTATTTTGACTACAGTAAGTTGGGAGAAAGTTTGTGTCAGTTAACTGATACCGTTTATTTTTAAATGGGAAGGTGGTCATGTGACACATCATTTCGATGTTGAATTTCAAGAGAAAACCAACGGTGAAATTTGCATTTCTAAAAAAATAAATATAGGAGATTATTCTGTACATTTTGTTTTTTACACGACCTTATAGCCAGTCTGGTTTCGTAAAGCTGGTTTTTACGTTGCGAGCGAAACGAACTGGCGCATGGGGCGGAGCTGGATTCTGAGGTGGAAACATATTCTACTAATTTATTTCGTACCCGTAGGCAGCTGTTCAGCGCTTTTGTGAGTAGGCTAGACCAATTTCCCAAATACAGAAGAACTCCAGTTATCCGAATCAATTGGTACCGGACCCCATTCGGAAGATCAAAAATTCGGATAGTTGGACTTTTTCCGAAAAAAGTGTCTATTTTAACCTTTTCGTGATTGGCTTTGCGTTTACGCGACTGGAGTAAACTGTCCGAACATACTACGGTCGCGTATACACGTTTTATAACTTTAACGTTTGAGTACTATCATCGCGTTAACACTTTCACTGCTAAGGACGCACATGTGAGCTTGACACTGAACACTATGAGAAGCGGCTGACGCACAGTGCATTGCACGCCAACCCCCATATTGGGAGTATTCTCAATACACAGTGCATTGCGTGCTTCACACGCGAATTCCCGTATTGGGAGTACTTTCAATGCACGATGCATTGCGTGCTTCGCACGCCAACCCCCGTGTTGGGAGAATTTTCAATACACTATGCATTGCGTGCTTCGCACGCCAACTCCATATTGGGAGAGTTTTCAATACACAATGCATTGCGTGCTTCGCACGCCAACTCCATATTGGGAGAGTTTTCAATACACAATGCATTGCGTGCTTCTCACGCCAACTTCCGTATTGGGAGAATTTTCAATACACAGAGTGTTGTGTGCCTCGCACGCCAATTTTAAGCTTATGTCCAACCATTATTTTGCAAATCGCAGTACGTTGCCGCCTTAATTTTTATTCTGAAGTTCTGAAAGCGATTCGGATGGTTAGAGTTCGGATAATTGGAGTTTTACTGTAGTTGGTTGAAACCCTAAAACGTATCAACTTGATTCGCTCAACTTACGTCAGCGGTACTGCTGCGTGGTCGAATTATTACTGCTGTCTTAATGGACAAATTATCAGCAAAACATAATTGAGTACGGCAAGCACACCTTCATTTCCCCTTCGGAATGGCATATCATAGTTTCATCTGACTTTTGAACCCTGAATGTTGCTAACATTATTTATTCCTCATTTTACTAAACAATTAAATCGCGTTACGGGGCTTTATGTTATCTCTGTCTATAGAATATTATAAATTCACTTTTAACGAATCCATTAATAATAATATATGTTTAAGACGTGCAGTTTTTCATAATGATATTTTAATAGTACGTCCAGTGTGATTGACCTCGCCATTGTACGTCTAACGTACCGTCAACATTGTAGCACGTGGGTCTACAATGCGCTCCTCTGAGCACGAAATGTGCAATTTGCCGCATTGTTAAGTGACCACGGGTCCACTGTGAACGATAACAATAAAACGATATAGGACGATAAACATTCGCTGTAAACCTTTTTTTAGAGAATTTACGAAGGAAAGATGGGCCATTGCAGTGATCCTTATTATGGTGTGATCTAAGTAGTAAATGAGCACCGATCATAGTGCCCAGAACACATTTTCGAGTGTTATTAAAAACTTTATATACAGGGTGTCCAGTAATTAGTGCTCAAACATCGGGAAATGGTTCTGTGGGTAAAAATAAGAAAAAAAGTTCATGCGAACGTAGGCTCGAAAACAATTCGTTTTCCAGATATCTGCCATTTTGTTTTTTGTACAAAATAAATCATATCTAGAGAACGGTTTGATTGATTGAGTTCAAACTTAGAAGTTTAACCTAACAATGATATATCTCAAGAATAATAAGCGATTAAATCCAATCATGCGTTTTTAAATGGCGACTGTTTGAAAATTTCAAATCTAAATTACTCAAAAACCGTACGTTTTATCAAAAAATGCCAAGACACCGTTCCTGTAGCCCTTTTGATTACCTATCGGATGGTGTAAAAACAATCGGATAAAGAATAATAGCTAAGTTAAAGATAATGACAGCAAATTTACATACAATATTGTAGTACTGTATTTACTATGTTGGTACAGCATGCCGAGGTGAACAAACCAATTATTACACATAACTTAACTATTATCTTTCATCCAATTTTTTTGACAGTTACATCATCCGATAGGGAATCAAAAGGGCTACACAGAAGGTACCTTGACATTTTTCGTTAAAATGTACGGTTTTTGAGTAATTTAGGTTTGAAATTTTCAAACAGCCGCTATTTTGAAACGCACGATTGGATTTAATCGCTTATTTTTCTTGAGATATATGATTGTTGGGTTAAAATTCGTATTAAGTTTGAACTCAATCAATCAAACCGTTCTCTAGATATTTTTTTCTTATTTTGACCCACAGAACCATTTCCCGAAGTTTGATCCCGTAATTACTGGTCATCCTGTATATCGCACTCTAACGCCCACATTTTACGCCCGATTTTGTATAAATTTATCACACACGTTGGTTTTCTTGGTTGCATTTAGTTTTCTTCTTAAAATGTAGTTTTTTTGTGTAATTTAGGTTTGAAACTTTCAAAGAGATGCCCATTTGAAACGCATGGTTGGATATAATCGCTTATTTTTCATAAAATATATCATTGTTAGGTTAAACTGCATGCCAAGTTTAAGTAAAATCGGTGAAACTGTTCTCTAGATATCAATTATTTTGTAAAAGAAACAAAATGGCGGATATCTGCAAAATAGAGCCTTTTTTTGGAAAAATTGTATTCTTTATTTTGACCCATAGAACCATTTCCCGAAGTTTGGCATCTCACTTACGGGACACTCTGTGTGTTCGTTGCAACTAGGTTAGTCAACTTCAATTGTTTCTTAAAATTTGAGAGAAGAAACCGTGGTAGGTCCTGGAAATGAAGGACTGATTGATCGATCCTGACCTAAACCTGCGACCTCTGGTGTCGTGTTTGGCTGTTGTAATACCATGTACACGTCGATGTTTGATGTATTCGTGAAGACCACCCAGCAGCGTTGGCTATATATTCCTATTCAATATTTCTGCTCTAGTTAGCGAATTTCCACAGGAAAGATGAGCTATTGCAGTGTAAGACCTAAGATCGGGAGTAGTAAATTATATATCTGTAGGCCTATATATATATACCGGGTGTCCCATTAAGGCCCCCCCTCTTTAATTTTCAAACAATCTTTGGCAAATGTTACCAACATAAGTCAAAGTACTTTTTTATGTGGTTTAGGGTTTCAAAACCCTAAATAGGGGTTGATGGGGGTAGTTTTTTATTTTGAAATAGTAACCCCTAGCAAGTTGCATATCATTTTAAAGGGGGTAAAAAAGGTAAATGAATGCCGCAAACTAGACTTCTTAAACTAAAGTTATGGTAAAAAATGTATCACCGTAATTAGATTGTTGAACTATCCCCCACTAAAAATAACAGCAAACCCTAAAAACTAAGCTCTAGAGTTACCGTTGTCAGGAAACATTTTCAGTGTCCTTAGCTTAAGTCGTACACTGTTATTTTTAGTGTCGATAAATTCCATAATGCCGACTGTCACGTATTTAGTTATAAATGCAGAGATCTTTACCTTTAGGGGGAATTCAGAATTGTCTGATATATATCACTGTATTTGAAACATGTCTTATAAGGTTAAGAAAATTAACAATGCTTGTAGTTTAGGATCTACTTGACGGCCCATGAAAACGTTAGGCAATATTTTGTTGCTATATCGGTTTTTAGATCCCCTGCAATCTACTGTAAAATGTGCACGTAGAGGGTGGTTTTAAGCTAGAATAAGCCGATTGCCACTATTTCAGAAATATTTCCACATCGAGTGCGTAATATCTTTTACTAGTTAAAAGCAAATTAAATAAACCAGAAACTGGCACATACTTTCTAACAAACATATTTAAATTAATTATTAACACGTTCACTGCTGAGGACGCACATGTGAGCTTGACACTGAACACTATGAAAAGTGGCTGACGCACAGTGAATTGCACGCCAACCCCCGTATTGGGAAAATTTTCAATACACAATGCATTGCGTGCTTCGCACGCCAACCCCCGTGTTGAAAGAAATTTCAATACACAGTGCATTGCGTGCTCTGCCCGCCAACCCCCGTGTTGGGAGAATTTTCAATACACAGTGCATTGCGTGCTTCGCACGCCAACCCCTGTATTGGTGGGAGAATTTTCAATACACGGAGCATTGCGTGCTTCGCACGCCAACCCCCGTATGTAACCCCAGCTGTTACTTCATAATTGTATTAAAGCAGGAGAGTAACTAATAAATATTATTATTATTTCCTATAACTATAAAATTATTCGATCGGTTTCGAACAAATTGCGCAATTAATACGTCAAGTAGGCCTGTATAGATGCACGAAAAAAGGTTTTGAAAATTTTTGAAAAACAAACCCCTTTTTGCCCAAAAAGCCCCCAAAAATCAGTGTTTATTATTATTATTATTAGCTGAATGAGAATTTTTTAAAGATATTGTTTTTTTGCATAAGGGCTACAAATAAGCCCAATTTTATCAAAATTGTTAGAGCCGTTATTTTTTATAAGAAAATAATAACCGATTTGTTAGGATTTTTTGGCCAAAAAGGGGGTTGTTAGGCCTAATTGACATTTTTGGTGTAAATTGGTTCGAAATCAATCGAATAGTTTTCTCTCTAGCTTTGTACGCATACAGACAGACATTTTGTAAAGAACCCCTTTTTTTGACTCAGGAGGTCCCAAAACGGATATTTCCACAAGAATCTCAACATCGATTTTTTTTGCGGTCACTATACTTTCTCTATACTATAGTATACTGAGAAAGTAAAACTAAATGATATCCACATTCGGACTGTCCTAACCTTTAAAATACGTATTCAGAATAATTTGTTGATATCACTACTCCAGTAATCTGAGCGCCCCCAATGCTCTTATGGGGGTTGAAATTCAAGATGGTGTCTGGGTAGGTAAGCCTACCATTATGTTGTGTGGTATCTGGTGAGGGATGGTCTTGTACGTCATCTCACAACTTGCATTATTCGTTCCGTCAGTCAGCAACGGCTTAACCGACAATTAATTAACACAACGCATTCTGCGGTCACAGTTACAAACCATAGTCCCTAACTGCATGCCATCAGTATAATGCTGTCCTAATCTCACAATGTACCCTAGTGGTTTGTTTATTAGCGATTTTCCATAAGAAAAATGAGCTACTGCAGTGGCCCTTATGGTAACTCAAGGTCGGGAGTAGCAAATGAGCACCGATCATGGTCTCCAGAACACGTTTTAGGGTGTCATTAAAAATCGTATATATATGTATATATGTGTTCGCACTCTAGCGGCCGCATTTTAAGTCCGATTTGGTTCAAATTTGGTACACATGTTGGTTGTCTACGTCGCTCGGAAAGAGTTCGTTAGCCAAAAAAATCCAACAATCGGAAGCACGTTTTTTGACCTGAAGTAACTATTTTTTGAGATTTTTCCTACGAGAATGAATTTGTTTTTGAGTTTTTTCTACAAATATAAACGTAGGATGTTATTCTGCACATTTTGTTTTTTTACCCGTCCTTATAGCTCGCTTGGTTCCCCTAAAATCGATCAAAACGTAAAATACCATAGAAGTACCCGGTTCAAAGCCAAGTGGTGGATTCTACCGTGGGGTTGGCGTGCGAAGCACGCAATGCATTGTGTATTGAAGCTACTCCCAATACGGGGGTTGGCGTGCGAAGCACGTAATGTTTTGTGTGTTGAAGATACTCCCAATATTCGTAATGGCGTGCGAAGCATGCAATGAATTGTGTATTGAAGATACTCCCAATATGCGCAATAGCGTGCGAACCATTTTGCAGCTATTCAGCACCGTCGTGAATAGAACTATTTCCCAAATTGTTGGTTGAAACCCTAAAACATAGGCATGTAAAATTAATTTTGGAAATTTGCTCAACTCACGACAGCGGTTCAGCTGCGTGGTCAAATTATTTCGGTTACAATTGCAAAGTAGGGAAGATTATCTCTATTGGTGATTGAGGAGTTTAAAAAAAACATTGGGTATGCTTAAGACCGCACGTTGGAAGTGATAACTTCTATGACCGTCTATATTTTTATCAGTATTAATATTAGAGGAAAATAGAGGTCAACAGATTATACAAGTCAATATATTGTCAAAAAATATTACATCATATTTTGAATTTGCATAATTATAATATTATAATATAATAATTATAATATGGTAATATTATTATAATTACAATAAGTATGCGAAAAGTAGTGATCATTATAATGTAAGCAGTATTTATTTAGTAACTAATGATTTTGAGTGTGGTATTAGTGTATGCACTCTACATAGAATTCTAAGAATAATTCACAATATAAGGTATAATTATTATAATAATAATTATAATATTATAATAACGTATTATAATATATTATGTATCGTCTATTCCCTCTCCACGCGCTTACTTGTCTATATTATTAGCTTACATTATTGCAATAATATGGTTACCTACAGCAAATGTTACATCATAAACTATTTTAGCTGATTCTGTGTGTATTTTGACAGTGGTTTTTTTACCGCTTGCCTACGTGCTTTTACGCGATTTGTTTTAGAAAAACGCTTTCGTCTTTTTTCCCTCGTTTTTTGGTATTTGTTCTGGATGCGACCGAACTGCATCAGATGATGATGTACACTGTTCTGATAGGGTTTGAAGTTGAGAAATTTGGAAACCATTGTCTGAAACCTGGGCTTGGGAAGCTGACTGATTTTCCTCCACACTAATATCCATTGAGTTGTCAGGTAAAGAAGGTGTGAGAGGAATGAGAACATCAAAGTGGCCTCTCGTAAGTTCCCCTGTAAACCGTAGCCTCCCTACTCCCTCAATCGGTTCGACAAAACTCTCCCACAACAAATAACCATCTCTGTACACCTGAAATTCATAAAAAAATATTTCGGATGCCGTTTGAATTTCACAGGAGGTTCCAAAAGTTACCGGTTCGCTCATATCCGCGATATATTCTTTTTTTTTGAGTAAATATCTCCTGTTATTTTTAAAGTAAATGGTTTGAACCTGCGCCAATTGTTTGAAACATGACTAACAACTCTAGTCCTCGCCTCAATCCCCAGTGAATCCTGTCATGTACAATTAAAGCCAAAGAGTAGAATAAGTATTGGCCATCTGGCCTGGAAGAAACTACTCTGTGAGGAATAGATACTCCATTAACGTGTATGACCTCCATTGTTGTAATATTAAGCTAAATGTTACATTTAAGTGAGTAATAATAAGTTACAGTAAAATAAAACAATATAAAATATTACTTTATCAAAATGTACAAAATGTAAAATTTTGTCTAAACTTACTCTTGTTAGACAAAAATCAATCTTCTTTACAAAACTTAAAACCCACAAATATAATTATTATTATAATTATCCCTTACATATTGAATTATTCTTAGAATTCTATGTAGAGTGTATACACTAATACCTCACTCAAAATCATTAGTTACTAAATAAATAATGCTTACATTATAATGGTCACTATTTTTCGCATACTTAGTATAATTTAAAATTATTAGTCTATAACAGATTATTATATACTATGTATTGTCTATTCCCTCTCCACGCGCTTACTTCTCTATTATCCTATGTATCGCCTATTCCCTCTTCACGCTCTGACTTGAGTCTACGCAAAAAGTATGTCTACTCGAGATTTCAGAAACATAGTCGAGCGAAAGTACCCAACGGGCCTATAGAAAAGTTGTCACTTCAAAAACCTCATGTTTTTACGGGAATGTCGATTAATTATGATAGAGGGTTTTTTATTTTTTTTTTATAGAAGAGAGGCAATTTTCAAGATATAAAATACTAGGAGAAACCACTACGTGCTTCGCATGCCACCCCCATGGGTATCTTAATTGTTGAAATCAAATATTTCGTATGTTTTATAAGAGCAATTATAATAAAGGTTAAATGAACCAGCAAGGCTCAGGTCTACACTTTAATAAAACCCTAACCTAAAAGTTAGAAATACAAATAATTGCTTCAAAGTTTGAAATCAGCTGTTAATAGGAGAAAACAGCTGTTTTATCTATTATTTTATTCAATTGGTTGCTATGGTGATAAATGGAAATACGTGTGTAGGTTCATCAGTCTAGGCCTAACCTAAGATTTATTCCCGACTAAATTTACAAATATTGAAATAAAAAGTGTTTTTTTATCATAATGAACCATAGCCTATGATGTTGCTCAGGGACAGTGTAGCTTTTTATTAGTAAAACTATTTTTTTCAATCGGTTAAGTAGTTCCAGAGATTACCCCCTATAAACAGGCAAATTTTACCTCTTTATAATATTGGTATAGATAAAAGGTTGTATTTATATTCATTTTATAACCGCAAAACAAATCTTATAATGCATTATAGCTTACATTAGTTCTATAACTCATATTTCAAGATATCAGCTTCACAAGATATTATATTAGTATTGATTGATGTTGTAAACATAACCCCAAATTATAATCTACTCCATATTTTGTTTAAGTATTACAGATGATGGGTGAAATCAGCTGTTATACTGTTACTCAAGTACACTCGCTTTTATAGTAGGCGACGCTGTACCACACTAATCATTATCAAATACTGGTAATTTAAACTAGGTTAAATCGTAGATTAATCAAAGATTAATTTTGTATCTGTGGTTAAATCTTCAACACGCCGTAGCCGTCGGCATAGGCTGAGTCACGATGTTTCTAGGCCGGCCTTTGGAACACCTGTAAGCACCTATGCCGAGAAAACACGGCGCAAACCTTTTTATATTGCACTTTCGCTGAGAAAAAACCACTTTCTTTTACGCATGACTGACTTGTCTTGTTTTATCGCTTATTCTCCATTGATTATTACGATGATTGGCTATTGGCGAATGGTAATTCAGTGTGTTCCCACTTTTACAATTGGTTTAGTAAATAGAAAATGGCCATGCTAACTTTTACTCTTCGTCAAAATCCTAAATAATTGTAGAGGCCATTTTTCTTTCAAGCTGGCACATTGTGAATGCGAATCTTATCTGCGAAGATATGAAAATAATTTGTTTAAACCTATGTTTTTAAATTTACTAATTTGACCCACAAAAGTTGGGTGAAGTATAAAACTAACCCACTCGAAAACAACATTACAAAAAACTCATTCATTCTTTAATTATTTCAATAATGATATAATAATCCTTTTTATGGCCTATGTCAGTTGGTATTTTAATTACTAATTTTGAAGTCGGGCTTATTAGCTGTTGCAGTGACTCTTATGGTGATACCTAACGCCCAGAGTGGGCAATGAGCACCGATCATGTTCCCCAGAACACGTTTTGGCTTGTTATTTAAAATGATATACAGTAAATATATATACAGGATGTCCAAATTCGATGTCACCCCTTTAACTTTGGAACAAGTAGAAATAAATAAATGAGTTTCGTGGTATCTTTATATGACAAAGGGAGATTAATTTCGGTGTAACCGACCATTTCACCCCTTACCATAAATTGTTGAGAGGGTAATTCAAAAATATTAAATGCAAACCCCCATCAAGTGAGACCTCCTTTTAAAGGGCTTGATAAATGAAGAGGAATGGCACAAATTAGTGGTCTCTATCATAACCCTATCGAAAATGGCGGCCAATCAAATTTTAAATGTCCTGTGTTGACACAATTTTAATTACGTTACAAACACTATGTTCCAGTGGAAAGGAATTATGGTTCTGTGCGTGTTATTTAATAAAATCAGAGGGCCATTCCATATCTAGTATAAAACAAATATATTTTTTGACATAAGCTTAAAAGGAACGAATAAACTTGCAGGTAATAAAATGTACAGGTAATAGTCTTCCGCGTTGAAAGCACAACTACTGAAAACCAGTGATAATAGCATCCAGTGATTTTGAGCGTTTAATTTAAATTTAGAATTAAAGTAATTTAGCTTTATTACCAGTGAAAGATATTGTAACGTACCCAATTAAAAATCTGTGTTAATAAGATGTTTTCAACTTTGACTGGTCGCCATTTTCGATAGGGTTAAGATTCGTGCCATTCTTTTTCATTTATCAAGCCCTTTAAAATAAGGTATCGCTTGATGGTGGGTTTTTATTTAAGATTTTAGAATTACCCTCTCAACAATATTGTGGTAAGGGGTGAATTGGTCGGTTACACCAAAATACATCTCCCTTTGTCATACAAAGATATCCCATACCGCATTTATTTATTTCTACTTGTTTCCAAGTTAAGAGGGAGGTGAGACTTTTGGACACCCGGTATATGTTTATGCCCTATTTACGTCCGTTTTGGTCCAAATTTGGTACACACGTTGGTTTTCTAAGTCACTCGGACGAGTTCGTTAGCCAAAAAATCCAAAATGAAGTTTTTTTTTTAGATTTTTCATACTAGAATAAAAGTTGTTGGGGTTTTATCTAAAATAAACGGTACCAGATAACTGCCACATACTTTCTCCCAGTTTAAACTTTATATCCTCCCAAGAGTAGCATAGGAGATGGTTATTTAGAATTGCAAAAGTAGGAAAATGTTACCATGGAAAATATGATTATACTAGCTAGCCCGATCCGGTTTTGCACGGATAGACAAATCAAAGTTAAATGTAGGCTATATTAACAAAAAATATAAATTACATTATGTATTTCTTAAGGGAAGTTTTAGTAACTTTCACCCCCCCCCCCCCAACCTCCCCTAAAATTTCATACTAGGGCCCTAGAGGAAGCTACATACCAACTTTCATTCCAATCTGTTCAGTAGTTTTTGAGAAATCGTGATCCGTGTGTCAATGGATTTGGCTTCTATATATATATAGATTATATTATTATTATTGTTTAAACTATTCGATCGATTTCGAACAAATTTGTACCAAACATGTCAATTAGGCCTGTATAGATGCACGAAAAAATATTTTGAAAAACAACCCCCTTTTTGGCCAAAAACCCCCAAAAATC
>JAGFPH010000522.1:301207-316946 GCA_018207615.1 Philaenus spumarius
GCTCTGTGTATTGCAAATACTCCCAATACGAAGCACGCAATGCTCTGCGTATTGAAAATACTCCCAATACGGAGGTTAGCGGGCGAAGCACGCAATGCATTGTGTATTGAAAATACTCCCAAAACGGGGGTTGGCGTGCAATGCACTGTACGTCGGCCGCTTCTCATAGTGTTCAAGCTCACATGTGCGTCCTTAGCAGTGAACGTGTTAGACCCAATACACCGGTCTAGCGCCCCCCCCCCCCGTAGAAAATATCATACGGGCGCCCATGTCCCTAACCCTTTAAAAGGTATTTCAAATAAACGTTTTAGAGACTCCAATGGTATAAGTCACTTATCTACTACTTACTATCTAAACTAAACATTTCCAATAGAAAATGTTTCAAACTGTTTAATTATTTAATAACAGAAGCAGGTGGGTATTCATAATACTTTATCAGGCACGCGATATCAAGATAGCATGTCTCAGTATTAAAACTGTAGTTAATTTGAATTCCTCGCTGAATGAGAGGTTAGATTAATATCTAGACCGATAAGTTCAGTGGGTGTGGTCATTCTATTGAAAACATGCGGTGTTCATTACCAACTCGGTTTTTGCTCGCGACTAGTTTTTACGTGTCATTTGAAATGACAAATGTTGTCCAGCACTGCGCTCCGTGATTGGTTATGAGTAAGCTTTAGCTTGTACAACGCAGGTAAATTGATTCGCTCGCACGACCATGTTAGGAAATTTATGTAAAATTTAAAAGATTTTATAATTAGGCCGTTTGGATTGGGTGGTCAATTGTAGGATTGTTGGGTGTGTTTTAAGGGTCAGCTCCAGTAAACGAGAAATCAACAGGACACGCTAGCGCCTCTCGCTATATCCCTATCTAAACAGTGCAATTTCTGGCGCTGACATTGCCTCATTTCAAACCATTTTATAAGTCTATCTTTTGTAATTGAGTGTTGAAAAAAAGTGAATATTCTTTATAAAATTTCGGATCCGGCTTGCAAATTATTTTTCATTATTATTTTTTTATTGTGTTAGGAAAAAAATTCAAACTTTGTACTCACAAAATGTCAATTAAATAACAAATTTAAAAAAAATGTAAATTGCAAGAAGGATGCGTATTGTGACTGTGCTTAAAATGAGACCTTGCAAACAATTTTATGATAAAAAGTAAACGAAATAAATGGTTTGAAATTTAACATTGCTCTTATGGGATAAAATCCAAGATGGCCGCCACTACAGCAGACCCTTAAGGCTCTTCTTTACCTTGAAGAAAACTCCCAAGTGTACAGTATGATTTCAATTAAAAAGGCCTGACTCAAGCCGCAAAATCTATGAAACATGCATACCTTGTTACGGATT
Organism: Philaenus spumarius; assembly: GCA_018207615.1. NCBI lineage: Eukaryota > Metazoa > Arthropoda > Insecta > Hemiptera > Aphrophoridae > Philaenus > Philaenus spumarius. The sequence continues at coordinate 302,561 of JAGFPH010000522.1, forward strand.
CTATTTATAAATTAATAATCTGGGAAACTACTTTAAGTTATAAAGAAGGCTTTATATTTTTTACGTGTTAGCTTAAAATATGGAAATTATTGCTTAAAACTCCCAAAAAATTCGTTAAAAATAATCGATATTTACTCATTTAAAGTGTTGATTAAAAGGAGTTGCCGACGATTTCTTTCATTTATGAGATATAAGACAAAAGCACAAAGCCTTTAAGAACAATTTAAGATGTTCCACAACTTTTTAGGTTGAAAAACGGCGTCCGAAACACGGTAGTACGAAGTGCATATTTTTGCTGTTTTACGCAAGGTATAGAAGACCCTTAATAACTTTGTTCCCGACATCCAGATTTTCCATTTCTTGCAAACAGGAATATGGAACGTTCTATCAAAAACCTATATCTAGCGGGGGGGGGGGGGGGGGGTTATAGTGTTGTAAAAATAACAGCTGCGCCAGTTCAACCTACCAACTCCGTCAGGCAATCTATCTTCTATATCTATACAAGAGGCTTCGTCCTCATTGCCCCTCCCCCCAGCCTCCAGGACGGGTGTTTGCGTGCGAAGCACGCAATGCATTGTGGATTGAAAATACTCCCATACGGGGGTTGGCGTGCGAAGCATGCAATGCTCTGTGGGTTTAAAATAATTAAAAATACGGAGGTTGGCGTGCGAAACACGCAATGCATTGTGTATTGAAAATACTCCCAATACGAAGGTTAGCGTGCGAAGCACGCAATGCACTGTGGTTTTAAAATACTCAAAATACAGAGGTTTTCGTGCGAAACACGCAATGCACTGTGTATTGAAAATACTCCCAATACGGGGGTTGTCGTGCGAAGCAAGCAATGCATTATGTATTGAAAATACTTCCAGTACGGGGGTTGGCGTGCGAATCACGCAATGCACTATGCTTAGGCCGCTTTTATAGTGTTCAGTTTCAAGCTCACATGTGCTTCCATAGCAGTGAACGTGTTAAGCCCCATACCCCAGTCCAGGCCTCCCCCTCTAGAAAATATATGTGGGCCATGTTTGTCCTGACGACAAACATAGAATCAAAGTAGAACAAAAACTATTTAAGATACAAATACGAAAATTTAAAGCTATAGTCTTTAACTTCATAGACGCACCCTAAGAACGGATTTTGTACAATTTGTATTACAAATTCGGATAAAACAGCTGTTCTGCTCAAAAGCTTAGCAACACACGTTTGTTTACATCTGTTACCACAGCAACCATCTTAGCAAATTTAGAGTCAGTTTATTATTCACAACCAACAGCTTGTTTATGTTAGATTAACAAACTAAAATCAAACACAAACAAAAATCAACGTACAATGCTTACTGTATTATAATTCAATTCAAACATCTGTTGTTTCTTAGTATAAATAAAACAACTGATTCTTATTAAAAAATTTACATAATTTTAGGTTAGGCCTAAAAGGAACCGAAACACGTTTATTTTTCAACCAATTTGGCAAATTTTTCACAACTAACGGTCTTTTCCACTAGGCAAAAGGCAACCAAAGGTTTACTGTGTACCTACTTTTACACCGGGTACTTTTTTTGCTATTTTACGTTTTGATTCTGGGGAAACCGGACGGACTACCTAATGTCGAGTGAAAACACAAAATGTGCAGAATAATCTCCTATTTGTATTATTTCAGATAAAACCACAAGAAAGTTCCATTCTAGTACGAAAAATCTCTAAGAATGGCTACTTCCGTTCAAAAACCGTGCTTTTGGTTGTTGGATTTTGTTGGCTAACGAACTCAACAAGCGACTTATAAAACCAACTCGTATACCAAATTTGGACCTAAAATGTGGACGCTAGGGTGCGAACACATATATATAAACACTAGCTGACCCGTACGATCCCCCAAACCCCTCCTAAAATTTCGAAATTTTTCATACCCTTTCTTAGTGAGCACCTATGGCCCTAGAAGAAGCTACATACCAAATTTCATTCCAATCCGTTCGGTAGTTTTGAAGAAGTCGTTTTTTAATAACTTTGATCCCCCCAAACCCCCCTAAAATTTCGAATTTTTTCAAACCCTTTTTTAGTGAGCACTTATGGTCCTAGAGGAAGCTACATACCAAATTTCATTTCAATCCGTTCAGTAGTTTTTGAGAAATCGTGATGAGTGAGTGGTATTTTGCTTTTATATATATAGATTATGACACCCTAAAATGTGTTCTGGTGACTATGATCGGTGCTCATTGGCCCTTCCTGACTTGGTCTCGTCATGCGAGTCACTGCAATAGCTTATCTTTCTTATGGAAATTCGTTAATAAATATTAATTATTGTAATAACCATCAATCAGTATAAAAGTCAATTGTAGTAATGGACGTCCGATGTTATACAGTTTTCAGTTGCGCATAATGAATATCAATTTATACTAATCTTGATGGAAGAGGGAACTTCAGATATTTTATTAGAAACAAAACGATGAACTATTTCCATTTCCGTGTAATATTTCTTGATTGGCTGTCTTTTCACTCGTCGGTCATAGAGGCAGATTGACACCAATAGTGAGTAAATTAGTGTATCATTTGATTATAACATTATTTTTGCTGATAATGTACTAGTAACTGTTTGTGCTCCGTAGACGAAAGAGCAGGAGCTGACAAGAGTAAACGTGAGGTCCGACAATCTGTCGGCAGTCATAAGAAGCGAATCTGTGACAAGACATAATCCCAAACCTGTTTTGTCCTCGATTAACCTGGCCACACACTGGGCAATTTGGTTCTGTTAATATTTTGTTTTTTGTAGCGAGCGAGTGTATTTATGTTATGTACTTTCAGCACGGCAAGATTGTCTGGCACGCGGTCGAAATTCGATAACTTATAACTCACAGATTGGTTAAACGCTACACTTATATCAAAGGAATTTTATCGCGTCATCTTTGAGTTCAAATTTTGTAACGAAACTAACTTTATTACAGTTGAGACTTGAGGTCTATCAACTCCTATAAAAGCGAGTGTACGTATGTACGTGAGTAATCTATAAATCTATACATATAAATAAAATTGAAGTGTCTGTCTGTGATTTCAAAATATAAGCTTTTTTCTAAGCTCATATGGTTATTCACACATTACCAAAACCTTAACACACTTTTATAAATTTTTTGTCTGTCCAGGCTAATCTCCGGAATGGCTGAACTGATTTTGACGAAACTTTCATTAACGTGTTGAGGACTTTCAGAGAATATTTTAGGATACTTTTTATTCCAAAAATACATAAAACTCCTGTTAAACATTTTTTAAATGTAAAAATTATGGACAAAATTATGGATTTTGTGGACAAATGTTGGGGATGTGCGTGTCTATTTCGACCTATGTCTTACATTATGTACCACAGCTACCCCCACCACCCAACTTAGATCCAATTGCCCCTGTCCAAATCAATCGTTATTTCCGTAAAAATTCCTATAAAAAAACTGGAAAAATGTAAAAAATTATGATCAAAATTAGGGATTTTGTGGTTTGCATTGGCATCACCATATATGTCACCGCAGGGTGTGAGCAGGGACCGAGACCCTAGTTATATAATATAACAGCTGATTTCACGCATCGTCTGTAAATCAACAAAGCAGACAAAATAAAAAATCGTTGTGTAAGTAATTTTTTTCTTTTGGTCTCTTGTAATTTTTTTCTAAAGTTAGCGGTTTTTGAAATATTTCACATTAAACATTTTAAACGGTCGCCATTTTGAAAATGTTGAAAAGAACGTACAGTGATTTTTCGTACATTGATAAACGGTTACGCAACAAATAGGTATACTTCATGCCAAGTTTGAACTCTATCGGTCAAACATTACTATAGATATGAATTACTTTGTAAAAAAAAATTGGCGGATAACTCGAAAACAAAGCAGTCGCTGATCTATGTTTATATAATCTTTTTTCATTATTTTTGGTATTGGAAGTGCTCGGAACCTTATGCGAATCACCTTGTGTATAGATTAACAAATATCCCCTTTTCACTTATCACACATAACGACCTTACACGATCAGTAATACTGTCATTTACCTGTAATGTCATTACTTTCAAAAGTATTTCGTCTCTAGTAAGCCCCGTGAAAATCACAGGCTGATTAATTAGATACACATCAGAAATACATCATTTAAAAAACAAACTACTGTATTTAAAAGCAACATTAAGGCCTACTTATCTAGGCCTACAATACTATGCTGACGGGGATTTTTAACACGGTAAATGTGTACAATAATAAGGATTATGAAACTGTAGGTCTATTTGTTCAACATTTTTATTTACATACGTTATTATACATTTAAAGAATGATAAAAATACTATCTTTTAATTGCTTTTTATATCATATTGACAGATCAAATGATTTAGAAGTTATTAATTGGTACTTAATTATACGAAAGCCACTATTTTTAGATTTTTTTAATTACATACTATTTTTAGTAGTAACGTAGCAACTAAAAATACTGTGACTAAATACTATAGGTTAGAACTTTAAAGCTATTTTTTTATTATTATTCTTGCATTTCTGTTGTTTACTAAAACAATACCTACCCTAGCAACGTATTCCGTATAATACGTAAGTACCTATTAATTTTATAGTGAAGAAATTAACAATCGAATATGTTTATATCTTGTTCGAAAATGTACGAATGTTTCCGAAGTTAAACGAATAGGTATGTCTTCTTTAAATTTGAATAAACAAATATATTGATGATAAAAGGTTGTATTTATAAACAGTTTATAATCTCACAGCAAATATTAAAAAATATTATCACAAAGATTAGTTCTATAACTCATATTTAAAAAAAAATCAACTTCACAAGAAATTTTAACGATTGAAGTTGTAAACATAATCCCAAACTATAATCTACACTGGGTTTGTTTAAGTATTACAGATGATGGGTTAATTCAGCTGGTTAACGAATAGGTATCTCTTCTTTAAATTTGTATAAACAAATATATTGATAAAAGATTGTGTTTATATATAGTTTATAACCCCAAAGCAAATATTATAGCATACATTAGGTCTATAACACTTATTAAAAAAAATCAACTTCACAAGAAATTATAAAGATTGAAGTTGTGAACATAAACCCAAACTATAATCTACACTGGATTTACAGATGATGGGTGAAATCAGCCGTTATATTATATGTTACTCACGTACGTACGTACACTCGCTTTTATAGGCGTTGATTATTCCTTCATTACTTTTCAAACTTACACGATCATTTAGAAAGACATTACAGTATACGTACTTTTTGTGTACGTATGTTGACTGCACTGTGTTTAACAATGAACTGAGTAATGATGAAATACTGATCATAGAAACCGGTAATCCAGAAAGGATATATTTTAGAGTGCTCTTCGGTTAAAAATAAGGTAATTAATTACCCATTATTATTGAAATACTGATGTCACGATCTTTATTAATGACATTATCCCCACAGTAATGACGACTTGAAATCAGAAAATCCGGATTCCCGTCATTACTAGGCATTATTCCACTTTTGTTCCCCTTTTTACATGGTCAGTATTAATGTAATTTTGATAAGGTAATGACAGTATTACTGATCGTGTTAACATTTATTCGGTCAACTGTATTGTTTCAGATAATTATTTGTAATTTATTTAGAAAGATGGGAATTTATTTATTATTATTATCCAATTTGTTACACTAACCGATGGCATCACAACGGATTTTTCTTCTTGAGCGAGGTATTTGACGATCTCCAGTATATTACGCACTAACAAGATATGCGCAGTAACTTTATTGAAATATCGCCTTCTTTGGTACAAAAGCATTGTCGTAGGTCGAAAACAATCTCAGCGGCTTGTATTTTACATTCTGTACATATCGATCCATACTTTCAACGATAGATTACCATCGAATAGCGCCGTGTACGGGTAAGCCCCCCACGCCGAACCGAAACAAAAGGCGAATCGACCCACCAGTAATTGCAGCTCCTCGCAGGCTTGTTTCGCTCGCACGATGACTTTTCCACGGTGATTATTATAATAACAACTGTTTTGAAATTGGGTCATATGCGCCGGTGTGGGTATGCGGAGTCCCACGCGAGTAAAATATCCCCATTTTTAATTCCGTAGCCAGTCAAATAATCCCTTCTACGTAAAGAGAAAGTCGAATTTAAAATGCCGTCTCGACGGATCGACAGAAGCGATTTCCAAACGTGTTCTTTTGCGACCATTAACTTCCATAAACGTTGCGATTAATCCGTTCCGTCGGCGCGAGGTTGGTTGTCTTTTCATTAGCCTTGTTTTTTGCATACGGTGTTCCGACTTGTGTGCGTTTGTTAACAATAAATCCGCCGTTGCGAGATAAGGCGATAATGAACTGATTTGACTTTTTGGGAAATGGTTGTAGAACATCAACTCTGTATAGCTCCTGACAACAATGTTTGGTTGTCAGAGAATTTCCATAGGCTATTTCTAGGAATGTTTGTTTTGAGCAATTGCAGTAAATCTTTTGAAGTAACAATCGGATGAAGGATAATAGTTATGTGTAATAATTGGTTTCTTCAACCCGGCATCCTATACCAACACTGTGAATACTACAATATTGCATGTACATTTGCTGTCACTATCTTTGACTTAGCTATTATCCTTCGATTGTTTTGACAGTTACACCATCAGATAAAGAATCAAAAGGGCTACAAAAAAGATGTCTTGACAGTTTTTGTTAAAATGTACGGTTTTTGAGTAAATTAGGTTTATTTTTTTAAACAGCCGCCATTTTTAAACTCATGATTGGATTTAATCGCTTATTAGCGAATTTCCATAGGAAAAATTATCTATTGCAAGACCCAAGGTCGGGAGTAGCAAATGAGCACCGATCATAGTCCCCAGAACACGTGTGTGTTCGCACTCTAGCAGCCGCATTTTAATTCCGATATGGTTCAAATTTGGTACGCATGTTGGTTGTCTACGTCGCTCGGACAAGTTCGTTAGTCAAAAAAATCCAACAGCCGGAAGCACGTTTTTTTGACCGGAAGTAACTATTTTTTTAGATTTTTCCTACGAGAATGAATTTGTTTTTGAGTTTTTTCAACAAATATAAATGCAGGATATCATTCTGCACATTTTATTTTTTTACACGACCTTATAGCTCGCTTGGTTCCCCTAAAGTCGATCCAAACGTAAAATACCATGCTTTGTGTGTTGAAGATACTCCCAATTTTGCAGCTATTCAGCATCGTCGTGAATAGAACTATTTCCCAAATTGTTGGTTGAAACCCTAAAACATAGGCCTAAAAACTTAATTTTGGAAATTTGCTCAACTCACGTCATTGGTTCAGCTGCGTGGTTGAATTATTTTTCTTGAGATATATCATTGTTAGGTTAAACTTCATGCCAAGTTTGAACTCAATTCGTCAGACCGTTCTCTCTAAATAAAAATTATTTTGTACAACAAACAAAATGGCGGATATCTAGAAAACGAAGCGTTTTCCGGTCTGTGTTTGTATGAACTTTTTTTCTTATTTTGACCCAAGGAACCATTCCCCAAAGTTTGACACTTTACTTATGGAACAACCTGTACATGTGTATATATGTGTTCGCACTCTAGCGGCCGAATTTTAAGTCCGTTTTGACCCAAATTTGGTACACATGTTGGTTGTCTACGTAGCTCGGGCGAGTTCGTTAGCAAAAAATCCAACAACCGGAAGTACGTTTTTTGACCGGAAGTAATCATTTTATTAGATTTTTCCTACGAAAATGAGTATTTTAAGAGTTTTTTCTAAAGATTTCCTATAAATGTAGGATGTTATTCTGCACATTTTGTTTTTTTACGCGACCTTACAGCTCGCTTGGTTTCCCCAAAATCTATCAAAACGTAAAATACCATAAAAGTACCGGTTGAAAGCCATGTGGTGGATAATACCGAGGGGTTTTCGAGCGAAGCACGCAATGCATTGTGTATTGAAGATACTCCTAGTACGGGGGTTGGCGTGCGAAGCACGCAATGCATTGTTTATTGAAGATACTCCCAACACTGGGGTTGGCGTGCGAAGCACGCAATGCTTTGTGTTTTGAAGATACTCTTAATATGCGGAATGGCGTGCGAAGCACGCAATGCTTTATGTATTGAAGATACTCCCAATATGCGGAATGGCGTGCGAAGCTCGCAATACATTGTATATTGAAGATAATCCCAATATGCGGTATGGCGTGCGAAACACGCAATACATTGTGTATTGAAGATAATCCCAATATCTGAAATGGCGTGCGAAGCACGCAATGCTTTGTGTGTTGAAGACACTCCCAATATGCGGAATGGCGTGTGAAGTACGCAATGCTTTGTGCATTGAAGATACTCCCAATATGCGGAATGGCGTGCGAACCATTTTGCAACTATTCAGCTCCGTCGTGAATTGACCTATTTCCCAAATTGTTGGTTGAAACCCTAAAACATAGGCCTATAAACTTAATTGTGGAAATTTTCTCAACTCACGTCAGCGGTTCAGCTGCGTGGTCGAATTATTTCGTATTAAAATGCCCTAGTAGGAATATCTTGTCAATACTGTACGCGTTGTGTCGGTAGAAAGGGAACCGATTCATCGCTAGAACTAGGCTCATAAACTTTGATTCAGATGGACACGTTCAATCTTTAAACGACAATGCTGTTTAAACATAGCATTGTGTAAGTCTGTCATGCGCACTCGACACGTGTACGTTTCTCTCGATTGTTTAGTTAAAACTGAAAGTTTATCGTCCCATTGAATCCCACAAATGGAGATAGCCTGAATGTAATCAGTCAAGTGGTGGTGAGCTTCCGGGTATTGACGTTAGACTTTATCCTGAATGCACTTGCTTCGGGAAAATATTCTAATTAAATCTATTCTTGGCGTTGCTTTGAAGCTGCTTTGACTATTTATAAATTGGCAACCACAAACGAAATTAAAATTTCTGCTAACTTGAATTGCCATTTATTGAAGTATTAAAAACTAGAGTCAACACATTAAGCCTGGTATACACTTGCGAACATTTCACTGTAACATGGAACTGCAGCATGGTAGTGTAACATGGTACTGTAACATGGCGGTACTGCAACATGGCAGTGCAACATGGAAGTGCAACATGGCAGTGCAACATGGCAGTGCAACGCGGTACTGCAATATGGTAGTGTAACATGGTACTGCAGCATTTTACTGCGACATGGTAGGGCAACATGGCAGTGTATTATGGTACTGTAACATGGAACTGCAACATAGTAGTGTAACGTGGTACTGTAACATGGAACTGCAACATAGTACTGTAACATGGAACTGCAACATAGCAGTGTAACGTGGTACTGCAACATGGTAGTGCAACATGGCAGTGAAACATATTACTGCAACATGGTACTGCAACATGGTAGTGCAACATGGTAGTGTAACATGGTACTGCAACTTCGTACTGTAAAATGGAACTGCAACATGGTAGTGTAACATGATACTGTAACATGGTTTTGTGACATGGTACTGCAACGTGGTAGTGTAACATGGTACTGTAACATGTTGCAGTAGTAAAATGTTTGTAGGATTTTATATTTTTTCGCTTTGCATTAATGCGCATTTTTTCATTGTGAAGTACTTTCACTGCGAACGGCACGAAGCTACGCGTGAGGGCTGGAGGCTGAGGTAAACAAAAATTATACTAATATAGATACCGGCGCGAGTGCTGGAACTTGAGCAAACCGCTACTAACCTGACTAAAATCATCAGAACCCGGTACATCTTTGTTTCAACACGTTCACTGCTAAGGACGCACATGTGAGCTTGACACTGAACGCTATGAGAAGCGGCCGACGCACAGTGCAATGCACGCCAACCTCATTTTGGGAGTATTTTCAATACACAGTGCATTGCGTGCTTCGCACGCCAACCCCCCATATTGGGACTATTTTCAATACACAATGCATTGCGAGAGTCGCACGCCAATTTTAAGCCTAAAACAAAGTAATTTCTGCTCATAGTAATTTAGGCTATATATATAAAAAATAAAAGGTCAGCTACTGGCAAAGGATATACGAAATTTGCGTAGTAGTGAACGTGTTAAGGGTGAGGTAAACATCCACTAGTTCGTTTGAAGGATGAGTCACATTGGAATGCTGTGTTGTAAAATGTTTTTTTTCTCCACGTACGTGCTTTCCCCACACCCCTGGCCCTTCGTGCCATAGTGAGGCCGAGTGATAGGATTCACGCCTATATCTGTACATTTCGTCTTCTGAGGCAGCTGCGCAGCACCTTCGTGAGTATATCAATTAGCCAAACAAATCCAACAACCGGAAGTAAAAAGTTTGCGCTTTAGAGAGATCGTATTTTTAATCGCACTGCTATAAAAGATCAGGTCACCTAATTAATTGACATTTGCCTACTGCAGCAAATGATGTTCTCGTACTTTCCTAACCGCATCGTCCTGTTTCGTCATTCATAGATTGTTATCTATTAAATAAGGATATCTCGTCCATTCAAACTTGCTATGTTAAACTGGGCTGTCTCAAAGTTGTAAGTAAATATATTTGAGTTAAAACATGTATTGTTTGTATGCAAAGGATGTAGGTGTGTAGCCTAATTTTGTTCAAGTGCTAATATTTTTTACGAATTTCCGTAGGAAAGATGAGCTATTGCAGTGACCCTTACGGTGAGACCTAAAGTCGGGAGTAGTAAATGAGCACCGATCATGGTACTCAGAACACGTTTTGGGGTGTAATAATAATTTGTGTATAAGTTTAAAAAACTTTGTATACATCTAGTGTTGCATAACAGGACAAATTGTTTGACATATCTGCTTTTATGATTGTATGATTTTATGATCTGACCTTTATGATTTTGGGGGGCTTGAGGGGGCAGGGGGTAAACGATTTCAAATAATATAAAGGTAGGTCATGTAATACACCATTGACAAGCTTATTAAAAGAGAAACAGAATGGCGCAAACTATAGAGTTTAGCATCTTGCTTCGTTTCAAAGTAATGGACAACCAAAGTTCTGGAAAATGATATTGCAATCATAACATCAAAGCAGGTTATTAATTTGTTAATATTAGAAATAAGTAGGTTGTATGTTATTTTCCAGAATTTTGATTGCCCATTACTTTGAAACGAAGCAAGGTACTAAGCTCTAGTTTGCGCCATGGTTTTCTCTTTTAATTAGGTTTTCAATGGTGTATTATCTGACCTACCTTTAAATTTGAAATTGTATACAGTACCACCCTTTTATTGGCCCGTTGGGCACTTTCGCTTGACTATGTTTCTGAAATCTCGCGTCACGCAAACTTTTTGCTTAGACACAAGTTAGAGCGTGAAGAGGGAATAGACGATACATAGTATATAATAATACGTTATTAAAATTATTATTATATTAATATGTTATAATAATAGTATGTTTGAAGTATGTGAAAAATAGTGACCATTATAATGTAAGCAGTATTTATTTAGTGACTAATGATTTTGACTGAGGTATTAGTGTATGCACTCTACATAGAATTCTAAGAATAATTCAATATGTAAGGGATAATTATAATTACCTGATATATACTTTAAAAAAAAAAAAAAAAATATTTTAGTATGTTATTAAAGCAGCTAAATACAACATACATAAGAAATCCCCTAGCTTATAAGAGTTTTTTTTAGGTAATTTGTCTAACATGACTGGACTACTTAGGTGCAAATTAATTCTACTAACGTATTGCGTACGCATAGGCAGCTATTCAGCGGCGTCGTGAGTAGACCAATTCCCAAATTGTTGTTGGAAACCCTAAACATATATATTTAATTTTGGAAATTAGCTAAACTTACGTCAGCGGTTCAGCTGCAAGATAGTCTAACTAGATAAATAGCTCAACTTTCAGGACATACCGAACTTAGGCGCCATCTTGATCTCATAAAACCCAATCAGAATTCTATACAGTTCCTACGCATTGCAAAACATCGTACTTTGCATTTAATAGCAAAATGCAAAACCCTATTTGCACTAGACGTCAACCCATAAATTACTCTATAGTACAACTCCCACTTTGTGTTTTCATTTCGCATTGTTTGAAAGTAATGTTTGATTACATCAATTCTTCTGCAGTTATTGTTTGTAAAAGAGCACTTGCGGTCTATAATTGTATTAAAATTGAGGAATTTCCGTAGGAAAGATGAGCTATTCGAGTGACTCTTATTGTGAGACCTAAGGTCGAGAGTGGTCAACGAGTACCGATCATGGCCCCCAGAACACGTTTTGGGGTGCCACTAAAAATTGTAGTATATACAACCCTAAAAACCTTAGCTGGCTATACACGATCGGATTGTAACATTGAAATAAATAAAACATGTTCGGTAACTTTTTTCGAATTCGGCTTAGTTCAGTCCCAATCTTCCATTTTGTTTTCTTACAAAAACTCACTGTGACTCCAGAATTAGGTGAGATCAAATTTCGAACAAGCATTTTGTATGTTACGATTTACAAGTGTACCGAACACAAAGAATTTATTTTTATAATTTTCAAAATGGCGGCCGTTACAAATTTTCAACGTGGAATATCTTGAAAACCGTTAAATTTACAAACATTGTAAACGAGACAAAATATTTTACTTTTTTACCGACAAACAAAATGATTTTTTTGTCGTTTCTGTACGGAAAAAAGGATAACCGAGTTAGCGACAAAAAAACTAAAAACATAATTTCTCGGTAATTGTCTACAACAACCAAAATTAGCCCAAAACCATAAATTTTCGAATTTTAACAGTTTTAATAAATAAGATAAAATATATTTCTCTGAAATGTATTAAAAATTTTAATGTGGCTCTTAACCATTTCAAAATGGCAACTGATAATACGCTTCGATAATGCTAATTAATATCAGTACCTAGGCGACCAAGCATCGCTCAGTATTTATTTATTTTTGTAAAATTGTTTTATTTGGGAAAATGTATGTAAATACGAATCACATACTGCTTGGTTACATGTCGGAAACGCTTATTATTGTATTATTTGTTATTAATTTACGTTTTTCCTCTGTTTCAGGTAATACAATTATATCAACAATATGCATAGATATAAGAAGATACTTTGGTTAATGTAAGTAATACACTTTTAACTAGCTCTAAACAATCTCCCATCAGCGTTAAAGAAAAATATTGTTTTTTTAATATCTAGATTAATTTGACAGTTACACCATCCGATGGGTAATAAAAACGGCTACAAAAAAGGTGCCCTAATATTATTTGTTAAAATGTACGGTTTTCGAGTAATTTATGTTTGAAAGTTTCAATTGGCCGTCATTTTGAAACGCATGATTGCATACAATCGCTTATTTTTCTTGAGATATATCATTATTAGCTTGAACTTCATGCCAAGTTTGAACTCAATCAGTCAAACATTTCTCTGTATATGAATTATTTTGTATAAGAAACAAAGTGGCGGTTATCTTGAAAACGAAGCGTTTTCGGACGTATGTTTTTATAAATTTGTTTCTTTACTTTTTCATGTAGATTGAGCCCCTAAGTTTCCGCATACAGATAGCGCCAATTAGGATGAAGCTCGAAGAGGGGAGTGTGCAAGTCTCCTACGCGCCGGCTCCCACCACATTTCCCCTCTCGCAGCGGAACAAAATAACTGGTTCCATCTGTCCATCATACCGCAAAGGAACCTAAGCGCAGAACTCCGTTCGAGAAGCAATATTTATATTAGTTGTATCCACTTGCTTCTTTAATAACTTAACCGTTTTGTATCGTTCATCGTTTTCTGCATTTACCGCTTTCAAAATCAGTGCCGTTAAAAACAAAAGTTAGTCGCTTACGGCATAAGATAAACATCCACTGATAAAACCTCTATATGTTACGTACCAGAAACTTTTAAAGACCAAAACAAATCGATTTGATCGCATGCTCTACGAAAACCGGTTCAGAAGTTATCCGTTAACAAAATTGAAACGAATTACTAATGCACGACTTCAAGGTCGAATATTTCAAATGTACTCGAGAGACCACATTTTGAGATGTGAGACCGTAATGGTACACATTTTATTTGAACGCACGTTCGAATTATGTTTGTGGAATTGTAAATTTTAAATGTTGGTTTTTACATGGTTTTTGAAGTGAAAACTTCTATAGGCGCACCGCGACCAAACAATTTTGCGGGCGGTGAATCGGATTTTACCGTCACGCTCTACTATTTATAGTACACATGCGTATATAGCAGAGTATATAGTTCAATTGGTAATACCTCTGAAATGGACATTGTGCTTCCTCATTTCGTAAATTGTGTTTAAATATTTTTACTTGGTAATACCTCTGTTATGGACATTGCGTTTCCTCATTCCGTAACTTGTGTTAAAATAGTTTACTCGGTAATACCTCTGAAATTGACATTGTGATTCCTCATTTCGTAAGTTGTGTTAAAATAGTTTACTC
>JAGFPH010000522.1:329623-360438 GCA_018207615.1 Philaenus spumarius
ATATATATATATATATATAGGAGGCATTGTCTTGACTGACAGACATAGTATTAACGTGGTGCGAAAACTACTTAAGATACAAATACGAAACGGTGAAGGTATTCTTATAAAGTCATAGATGCACAGTAAGAAAGAAATTAGCCAAATTTTCTATTTTAAAGTGTAATAATTGTGATAAAACGACTGTCCGGATGAAAAGCTTCTATCTTATATAAAATCAAATACCACTCACTCACTCGTTACAAAAACTACCGAACGGATTGGAATGAAATTAGGTATGTAGCTTCCTCTGGGGCCATAGGTGCCTCACTAAGAAAGGGTTTAAAAAAATTCGAAATCTTAGGGGGGTTTTAGGGTTTCAACCAACAATTTGGGAAATATTTCTACTCACGACGGTGCTGAATAGCTGCAAAATTGTTCGCATGCCATTCCGCATATTGGGAGTATCTTCAATACACAATGCATTGCGTGCTTCGCACGCCAACTCCACAGTGAAATCCACTACGTGGCTTTGAACCGGGTACTTAAAATGCGGCCGCTAGAGTGCGAACACATATATACATATATAAATATATATATATATGATTTTTAATAACACCCCAAAACGTGTTCTGGGGACCATGATCGGTGCTCATTTGCTACTTCCGACCTTGGGGTTTTTCTATGGAAATTCGCTAAAAATAACGGTCATCTATCATCTTTGTCATTTTAAATTATCGATCTGTCTTTGAAGAATAACCAAAAAATTTAGAAATTTTTAACTACGAAATAGGTTTTTTACTAATATTTTTTCGGATCCCAATTGACAGGCTTGTGTGAAGCAATAAATATCTTTTCCTTTCTTGAACACTGCACGATCGCATTAACAAATCCATAAGACAAGATTACAGTGCGGTAGGCCTATTTTCAGTTTAAATAGGGAGACGCTCGCACAGATGGTACCGCGTACAACTGGCTACTCTGTGACTAGTTTAGCTTGTGTTGCTTGTTTTCCTTTGATGTTCAAGGCCGGAAATATTAATTCAATAATGAGGTATAATTGAACACAAGTCGTATTGTTTGCTGTAGGTCATGAGACCAACACGATGGAACGAGGGAATAAATACGGCCTTGTCGTGGACCGATGGGAGTGTTTGGTTACGGTGTATCTGTGGTTACTGGTTACGGTTAGGTTCCAGGTTACACGGATTAGTTCGATTCGATATTGCAAGATAATATAAAAAAAACACTTAATAAGATTGTGATCGAGTTGTCGCGAACGCTTAAAAAAAATGTAATAAACCTTTTACAACCCTTTAAATGTTTGAATCCTTGTTTTGTTCTACTTTATTGAAAAACGGCAAAAGTCTAAATCATTAACTTATAATATTCTGTATTCAGTAAGTTATGTGGAACAATCGACGACACCACGAACTTTATTAATTTCAGCCAAAATTTCATGGACGAAAAAAAATTCGATCACGCAGCTGAACCGCTGACGTGAGTCGACGAATTTTAAAAAATTAAGTTTATATGTTTTAGGGTTTCGACTAACTATTTGGGACATGCGGAAACGTAGGCTTTTAGTTTATCTATATGGCATTTTACGTTTTGTTCGATTTTGCGAAAACAAGACGGCCTATAAAAAAATAAAGGTTCAGTAAAAAAATAAAATGTGCAGAAAAATACATGGGCGCCCATGATATTTTCTGGGGGGGGGCTAGACCGGGGTATGGGTCTGAAAACGTTCACTGCTAAGGAAGCACATGTAAGCTTGACACTGAACACTATGAGAAGCGGTCGACGCACAACGCATTGCGTGCTTCGCACGACAACCCCCATATTGGGATTATCTTCAATACACAATGAATTGCGTGCTTCGCACGGCAACACCCGTATTGGGGGTATTTTCAATACACAATGCATGCGTGCTTCGCACGCCAACCCCCGTATTGGGGGTATTTTCAATACACAATGCATGCGTGCTTCGCACGCCAACCCCCGTATTGGGAGTATTTGCAATACACAATGCATGCGTGCTTCGCACACCTACTCCTATATTGGGAGTATCTGCAATACACAATGCATTGCGTGCTTCGCACGCTAACCCCCGTATTGGGAGTATTTGCAATACACAATGCATTGCCAATTTTAAGCCTATATGCTATGGACTCACATGTGCGTCCACTTTGAAATATAAGTGATTATTACGTAGAAAGGTTCAAAAATAATAAATAAAGAAATTTCTACTCATTTATTCTATAAATATAAAAAATAAAAGGTCCTAGCATAGAATATACGAAATTTGTGTAGCAGTGAACGTGTTATGGAGTACCCTCCCCTCCTTCGGCAAAAGGAGTCGAGGGATATTTTTGACCTCCTCAAGAAAACTTTTAAAGTTTGGAATCCAATTCATGTGAAATATTATCCTATAACATTGAGTCTGTACCTTTACACCGTCAGTGAATACACAAAGACCTGTAACACTCCTAGAGGCCCCACCAAGTAGTGACCCAGCAGCTCATGCTTGACTCTTGTAAAAAATAGAATATGTAAATGTAAAATCAAACGGCACATAACATTTAAAACATATATTAGTGCTAATCTCTTTAAAGAAAAATACCTGACTATAATTAATAATATACATATTTTCCTTTCCTGGTAGCTAGGGGGGGCCATGGCCCCCCGGGGGCTGCCTGTAGGTATGGGCGCCCATGGAATAATCTCCTATATTTATTTTTCAGATAAAATCCAAAAGCAATTATTGCATTCTAGTAGAGTTTATTAAACAAATTTCAAAAAGTTATTACTTCCGGTAAAAAATCGTGCTTCCGGTTGTTGTATATTTTGGCTAACGAACGTACGTATGTTTTTGTCGTACGTAAAATGAGGTCGTTAGAGTGCGAACACATACACATATCTATATAAATATCATTTTTATTGACACCCCAAAACGTGTTCTGCGGAGTACGATCGGTGCGCACTGACTACTCCTTAGGTCTCACCATAAGAGCCACTGCAATAGCTCATCTTTCCTACGAAAATTCGCTAATAACTTTAAAAATTAAAAACCCCCGTCACTCTTTAAAATTTATTATAATTGCTGTTATAAAAATATACGAAATAATTTGATTATTTACCATTTAGCTTTGGGGTTATTATTAATCCTAAATCTTTAATATAAAGAAAACGTAACATGAATATGTGTAATAGAAGGTCCCAACGGGGTTTGCAGCAGGGGTTTCCTCTAGTTATTTATATAGATAACAAGTCTTGTAATAAATTTCTGTATTAATTCAGAAATTCGTACAAATATTCTCCTTAAACTCGACCACGCACAGATGGATGAAATTCAAGCCAGCGTTAGAATCTGTCTGCTAAATACTCTGACAACTTTTCCAAACACTGTTCTCTTGTTTATATCCCTTTATCTCTGCAATTTGGTAACATCAGTTCATAACGTATCAACAAACCTCTTTGAATGAATGGAGTTTTTGTTCCAACGCCTCAGCTATGACATCACAACTTCTGCGATAAATGCAGTTATATAACTCTGAAGTATCTTTGATTGACACCCTTTGATAGAATTTGAATTTCAAATAACCCAATCCTGTCAACGATTTGCCAACAAACATGTCGTTCCGAGAAGCCTTAAGTCTTTTTACTTATCTATTTTCTGATTTTTTAATTAACCGATTTCTAATTTAATGACCTTTCTGATAGTAATGAACATAAAGGTCGATTGTGAATTCCATTTAATTTTGTTTAAATAATTTTAGCAAATCTATAAAATGATTTGGAAAGTGATAAAATCGTATAAAATACATGAGCGTTGCGTGACCCGATGTACGGACAGTTCTTGGTAAACTATAATTACAAAAATCGCACAACGATGATATATATTGTAACAGTATAATATGAGTATACATTTATAACAGCATCTTTAATTATTTTAATTTTATATCAATATTTTTTGTGAATATTTCTTTATTCACTCCATGTATTTTTTTTTTGTTGCTAATCTCCATATTAAATATGAGTTATTGCAGTGACCCTTACGGTGAGACCTAAGGTTGGCAGCAGTGAATAAGCACCGATCATGATCTCTAGAACAACATGTTGGGATGTCATTTAACATTATATATATAACTATATATATATATATATATATAATGCATATACCACTCACCGACTCACTCACGAAATCTCAAAAACCACCGAACGGATTGGAATGAAATTTGGTATGCAGCTTCCTCTAGAGTCCTAAGTGCTCGGTACGAAAGGTGTTAGAAAAATTCGAAATTTAAGGGGGGTTTGGGGGGGTCAAGTTAATAAAAATTCCATCAAGCAGATTGGAATGAAATTTGGTATGTAGCTTCCTCTAGAGCCCTAAGTGCTCGCTAAGAAAGGTTTTTAAAAAAATTGAAATTTTAGGGGGGTTTGGGGATCAAAGTTACTAAAAAAAACATCAAATGGATTGGAATGAAATTTGGTATGTAGCTTCCTCTAGGGCCCTAGGTGCTAGCTAAGAAAGGTTTTAAAAAAAAATTGTAATCTTGGGGGGGTTCAAAGTTACTAAAAATCCCCATAAGAAATACATAGTGTGATATATTTATTGATATATATATATTTTTTTGTTAATATACATTTAACTTTGATTTGTCTACCCGTGCAAAGCCGGATCGGGCAGCTAGTATATCTATATATAATCCAAATACCACTCAATGACTCACTCATCACGAAATCTCAAAAACCAGAGAACGGATTGGAATGAAATTTGGAATGTAGGTGCTCACCAAGAAAGGTTTTCAAAAAATTAGAAATTTAAGGGGGGTTTGTTGACGTCAAAGTTACTAAAAATCCCCATAAGAAATACATAGTGTAATTTATTTATTGATATATATTTTTTGTTAATATACATTTACCTTTGATTTGTCTATCCGTGCAAAGCTGGATCGTTCCAGCTAGTACATTCATATGTGTTCTCACTCTAACGGCCGCATTTTAACTCTGATTCGGTCCAAATTTTTTTACAAACGTTGGTTGTCTAAGTCGCTGGAACAAGTTCGTTAACGAAAAATATCCAACGATCGAAAGTACGTTTTTCGACTGGAAGTAACCATTATTTAGATTTTTCGTATAGAATGTAACTTTTTTTAGGGTTTTCTCTAAAAAAATAAACGTAGGATTTTATTCTGCACATTTTGTTTTTTTACACGTCCTTATAGCTCGCTTGGTTCCCCAAAATCGACCAAAACGTAAAATACCATAAAAGTACCTGGTTCAAATCCACTTGGACATCTTCTTATCCGAGGCCGACGGCCGAGTTGTACGCTGCGAGCGAAGCGAAGCAGTCCTTAACCCGAGGCCACAAAGTCGAATCAAAATGTGGAGTATTCTGAACCCGCACACGCTTGTTGAATGCATTTTACAATGATTACTATAGCAATCAACTTAGCAAATTTGGAATTAGTTAATAATTTTTCACAACCAACAGGTTTTTTAGGTTAGGTTAGCAAAATAAAATCAAACACAAAGAAAAAATCGACAAAATAGTCATACTGTATTATAATTCAAACATCTGTTACATAATATAAGTAATACATCTGGTTTGGATCGGAGGAACATAATTTTAGGTTAGGCCTATACTGAACCAAAACAGGTTTCTTGAAAGTATTTACAATTTTTTACCATAACAACCTGGCAATTCTTCACAACCAACAGTTTTTATTGGTTAGGTAACAGCAACGCAAACAACGAAAAGGCTTACTATATCATAATTCAAACACCTATCACTATTAAAATTATGCCTTATTTATTCTTTACTAGGCCTATTTGACCAGTTTGAAATACTTCTTTACCGTATCAAATTTTGGTCATATTTTATAACTGGAAAATTGCCTCTCTTCTGTATGAAAATAAAAAAATCTCTGTCCTAATCAATCTTCGTTCCCGTGAAAACATTAGAGTATACAATAGTTTGTTTGCATTTGCTTTGCCGTGAGTTAATGCGGGGATTGGTGAGGACAACGAGATGGTGCAAAGCCAAAGTACAGTAGAGAAAGTCTAGCATGAGCCGTGGCCTCCAGATGCGCAGTAGACTCGGAGTTGGTTCGAGTGGTGGGGGTCAGAATGGCTCAGTCTGTTGCCGCGCTCTGAACATAATACTTCGGTCTGGAAGCCCTTGTACGGGTTTCCAATAAATATATTGTCTGTGCGTGGCGTCCCTTCCCCTCCAGCGTCCCCACTTGCCTAATTCGTCCCTCCCGCCTACTCATCTGAGAGCCCATGGTATATCTGACGAATTAATTATAATTGCATAAAATATAAATTCTCGTCGTTTAACACCCACAGATCAGCTATAACTTGCTGAATTTAAAGCACAACTGGAATGCATATAATACGAAGAAACAATAAACAATTCAAATATTTTAATATAAATACGCGATTAGACTGGGCTGAAGTGGCCTCGTGTATTAGCTCCGTATTTACGAGTTCTCTAATATTGCACAAGCAACATTCTACTATCGCAAGTCGTTAACTGAACCAAAGGACAGGACTTTCTTTGCATCGGATGTGGGCAGGTTTTAGGTTAGGTTATGCCTCTCGATAATTGCCCGGAGATTGTAAATCGCAAAGTAGGCGGAGCTTTTGCTTCTAAATCAAACCGTTTGATTAAAGAGCGAAGTAAATCAATAGCGATATTTCTATAGATGGAAATCGACTTATCTGTGATTTATTTTTGACCGAATTAGGTTACGTTTAACAGTTCTTTCGCAATTTGCCATTTAAGATTTATGTTTGTTTATCGCGTTCAGTTCAAAGATTAAGACTGTTTACACAGAACGTACGTTTTCGAACTGTGGATATAAAATATATTTTGTCTAAACATAATATGTTGAATAAAAGTTTGCCAAAGAATACAATCATTGCTTTGTGCAAGCACGTGATGCCATGGTGCAGTATTTGGAGTATTTTAGTGCACAAAATATAACTTATCGAAGATTTTTAAGGCTCGGCAGGAGTGAACAAATATTTCAGCTGACCGCAGTTCTCGAAGTGGCAGAGCTATACACTACTAGCATTGAGTTTGTGTGTTTTTCTTTCTTCCGCTTGCAAATATAGGTCAACTTCATAAAGGCGGAAACTAGAGGGTTACAGACGTAACCCTGACTGCAAACGCTCTTCTAACTTAGGACTAACCAGTAGAAAATAGTTCATTTTCAATACTTTCATGTTACGTACGTATCGGAGCATATAAAATAGCCTGATATATTTTATTAATTTATTTTTTAGATGGGTTTAATACAGGTGAAATTTAATAGTTTAAAATAGGTGAAATTCAAACCAGGTTAAAATATGTAAAATTTAATGCATGTTAATAGGTGAAATTTAATACAGGTTAAAATAGGTAAAATTTAACACAAGTTAAAATATGTAAAATTTAATATATTTCAAAATATGTGAAATTTAATACATTTTAATACGTGTAATTTAATACAGGTTAAAATAGGTGAATTTTAATACAGGTTAAAATAGGTGAAATTTATTATATTTCAAAATATGTGAAATTTAATACATTTTAATTGGTGAAATTTAATACAGGTTAAATAGGTAAAATTTAATACAGGTTACAATAGGTGAAATTTAATACAGGTTAAAATAGGTGAAATTTAATACTGGTTAAAACAGGTAAAATTCAATACAGATTAAAACAGGTGAAATTTAATTTAAAACAGGTTAAATTTAAATAGGAGAAATTTCATACAGGTTAAAATTGCTGAAATTTAATGCAGGTTAAAATAGGATACATTTAATACAGTTTAAAACAGGTGAAATTTAATACTGGTTAAAACTGGTGAAATTTAAACAGGAGAAATTTAATACAGGTTAATATAGCTGAAATTGAATACAGGTTAAAACAGGTGAAATTAATACAGGTTAAAATATGCGAATTGTAATACAACTTAAAATATGTGAAATTTAATACAAGTTAAAATAGGTGAATATTAATACAAGTTAAAATAGGTGAAATTTAATTCAGGTGGTTAATATAGTCGAAATTAAATTTTACAAATTGTATACCAAACTTTAAATACGAAAATGTTAACGGAAAACCGTAAATTAAAATGAATTTGATCTCAAAATACTCTTACATTTAGCTTAAGATATGAATAATCCATCATAAATATACGACACTCGGTATACTTGTTTAGTACTCGCACTTCTCACACAAGGCATGAGCGCTGCAGTGCCAAGTTACTATTAAACTATTCTGTAAAGATAATTGTTTTACGTGATGACATGTTTAGGAGAGCATGCAGATTATTGTGAAGAGCACAGATGTTTATCCAGCTGTTGCTGCCCTCGATGCAACATCGGATTTAATTAGCCGTGAAACCTAGAGCAAACCGTGTGAGGAATGTGACAGTTCCGAGCATAGACTTATTCATTTAGAAAACACGTTTAACATTTATCTTGTTGTTAGCAAAAACCTCAAGTATGTTATAAATGTAGTTTAAAAAATGGATTTATAATCGCAGAAAAATTACTTGATAGTGTAGACTGTTCTGGTGAGCTTTACTTACAAATACAACTTTTATCAAAATTACATCTAATGATCTAGATGGATCTAATGATGGTTAGATATCGAGAATGTCTATAATAGTAGTTATAGATTTGTCATATTTTTCAGTAAAACGTCTATGATTACTTGCATGGGCGCCCATATGATATTTTCTAGGGGGGAGGGCTAGACTGGGATATGGGGCGTAACACGTTCACTGCTAAGGACGCACATGTGAGCTTGACACTGAACACTATGAGAAGCGACCGACACACAGTGCGACCGTACTGGGAGTATTTTTAGTACCCAGTGCATTGCGTGCTTCGCACGCCAACTACCGGTACTGGAAGTATTTTCAATGCATAATGCATTGCGTGCTTCGCACGCCAACCTCCGTGTTGGAAGTATTTTCAATACACAATGCATTGCGTGCTTCGCACGCCAACTACTGTACTGGAAGTATTTTCAATACACAATGCATTGCGTGCTTCGCACGCCAACCTCCGTATTGGAAGTATTTTCAATACACAGAGCATTGCGTGCTTCGCACGCCAACCCTCCATATTTGGGAGTACTTGCGCCCTCAGATTATGGACTGCTTCGTTCCGCTTGCAGCGGACAAACTTGATTTGTGTGGTAACTTTTAGGGTCTTCTTTGGTATTTTACGTTTTCGGGGGAACCAGATGGGCTATAAAGTCGTGTAAAAAAACAAAAATGTGCAGAATAATCTCATATGTTAATTTGTTGACATAAAACCCAAAACGTTTCACGAAAGCGCGAAAAAAATCTCCAACAAATATTTACTTCGGATCGTGCTTCCTGTTGTCTTTTTTTTACTAATGAACTCGTCTGAACGACTTAGAAAAACGTGTTCTGGGGACTATGATCGCTACCACTCATTGACCACTCCCTCAGGTCTCACCATAAGAGTCACTGCAATAGCTCATCTTTCCTTTGTAAATTCTGTAGTAAGAAGTGCAAAAATAGGAAATTTAGTAAATACAATCTTATCAAGAGAAACAAAATGAAAAGATGGAACACTTTTTCGAGAATTCAGCTTTTTTTTAAATACTCAAAAAACTGACGTTCTTGTCATGCTAGAAAGCTTTTAAACTCTCCGCAATAAAATTACGAACATTTTATCACCACCAGAAGTTTTCTACTACGTCTGTGAGTGTACATATCGTGTCCCCAGACACCAAATTTTACCCTCACTTTTCATGACTTTTCTCGACGTTTTCGAGGTCTCTAAACACGATAGAACAATACAAATTTTTGTAGAATTTTCGCAAGATTTCAATACGTTGGCATTTCAATGCGAGCCGAAGTAATAATTATGTTTGTCGCGGACAAAATTAAAACCTCCGTAAACGATACACAGTAATTACTTAAACAATGCCTAGGGTTGAACTTGTTTGATTTATTTATGTCATAAAATACTCAACTAACTTCGTCAAGCATAAACCTACGTGTATATACGTTTATGAGCAAACTTCCATAACTGTCCTGAAATAGAAAGTGTTGTACAAATTGCATAATATCGGTACAGTAATAGCCAATGAGCCTATAATCCTTCAACCGTCTGCTTGTTTTTATTCAACACTTAACCCAAATACGCTTTCAGTTGCGGTGTAAATCATTTTAATATTTAAAATAGTATTTACTTTTGACCATTTTTGTTTTTGTTTTTCCTTGATGTTAGCCGCGTCTTAATTTCCTTTTAGCACTTGTTTTTGCTGCTTTACAAGCTTCTTGGACGCTTCTTCACCAAACTACTATAGATCTCTAGCAAATTGGCAAGACCGTAGTCTAGGTGAGACAGCATCTGTTCAGAACAATGGGGTTGCTTATCTGAAACTGAAAGTGACTTTATAAAAAATAAAAAAAGGAATGGAAAGAGCTTACTCTATACTAATCCATACTAATATTATAAAGAGGTAAAGTTTTTTTTTTTTTTTTTTTTTTTTTGTATGCAGGGGGTAATCTCTGGCACTACAGAACCGATTGAAAAAATAGATTTACTAATAAAAAGCTACACTATCTCTGAGTAACATAGGCTTTAATTCATTTCGATAAAAACCTTTTTTTATTTCAACATTTGTAAATTTAGTAGGGAAAAATTCTTAGATTAGGCCTAGATTAGGCAACCAATTGAATAAAATAACAGATAATATAGCTGTTTGCTCCAATATTTCCCTTAACAGCAATTATTTTTGTATTTCTAGCTTTTAGGTTAGGGTTTTAAAGTGTAGACCTGAGCCTTGCTGGTTCTTTTAACCATTATTGTAACTGCTTTTATAAAATATAAGAAATAATTTAATTTGAACATTTAACATTATTTACCATCTTAGTTTTGAGGTTATTATTAATCCTACACTTTTATTATAAATAAAACGTAACATATGTTTTTGGAACGTTTCATTGGGGGTTGGCGTGCGGAGCACGCAGTGGTCTCCCATAGTAATATTATAAAGAGGTCAAATTTGTTTTTTTGTTTGTAATCTCTTAACTACTGAACCGATTGAAAAAATAGTTTTTCAATAAAAAGCTACACTATCCCTGAGTAACATAGGATATAATTCGTTTTGATAAAAACATTTTTTATTTCAATATTTTGTAAATTTAGTCGGAAAAGTCTTATTTTATTCCTAGACTGATGAATCAACACATGTATTTACATTTATTACCATAGCAACCAACTGAATAAAATAACAGATAAAACAGTTAGTTGTTCCAATATTTCCATTAACAGCTGATTTCAAACTTTGAAGCAATTATTTGTGTTTCTAACTTTTAGGTTAGGTTTTTATTAAAGTGTAGACATGAGCCTTGCTGGTCCTTTTAACCTTTATTATAACTGCTGTTATAAAATATACGAAATAATTTGATTTGAACGTTTAACATTATTTACCATCTTAGCTTTGGGGTTATTATTAAAAGCAACACCTTTATTATAAAGAAAACATAACATGATTATGTGTATAGAAGGTTCCAACGGTGGGGTGCGAAGCACGCATGGGTATCCCCTGGCGTATTATACAATTCGAACGTATTTCAAATAAAACAGTTGATTTGGATCGTACAACTTTATGTTAGGCGTATACTGAACCAACACACATTTATTGAAAGCATTTATATTTATTACCATAACAACCTATCTGGCAAATTTATATTCGGTAAGTATTTTACAGCCGACTATTTTTTAGGTTAGGTAATAGAAATAGAAATCACAATCAATAATAAAAGGCTATCACTACTGAAAACTTTATTTTTTACTAGCCGTATTTGAACTGTTTGAAATTCTAGTTTACCGTATACTATTTTATAATTTAAAATTGCCTCTCTTCTACATTAAAATAAACAATATCTATTCTAATCACATCGAATTTTCCGTGAAAATATCATAGTATACAGTAATATGTTTTCATTTGCTTCGCCGCGGAGGTGGAACCCTCTAGTATAAATATATTTTTGATTAATTTCATATCTCATAAGTAAATAGTTCTCCACTTCTCAAATCTTTTTTTCAGAAAATTATTTAAAATCTGAACCTGAATAAATAATCGATTTTGTGTGAATTGAAACATTGAATGACTGAAAACATGTTGAAACTGTTGAAATAGAACGTTAGTCGATAACTGTAGGATAAAACGTGACTGTTACGTAAGAGATATATAGCATAAAGCTGAAGATGAGTGTTGTTCGGGAACTGGAACGACGTTTGGCGGAACGCGAAGAGGACATCGCGCGCAGGAACGATGTCATTAAATATCTGGAGAAAGAATTGGACGAGAGAGACGCGACCATCCGACACTTGCGAAATGAAATCGATATGTTCAGGCAAGTGGTCCGGCCCATCACCCAACACATGGTCAACCAACAGTTGAACGTCCATGGAAACAACAACGGTGAAGCCGAGTGGGATCCTTCTACCAGGCTGCGCACAAAGAGACAGGCTATTTCCGCCGAGCCCATCGTAGGAGCTTTGGGAGAGTTGACCATCAGTAAAATACCCAAAACTGCCAAGTAAGTAGTTAACTGTAACGTAACCAAAGTAACTATATAAAACTCATTGTGTTGCGTCCAAGTGACTCATTAAAGGATAAAGTCCGTCCGTGTGTACTTTTTTTAATTTAAGAAGTTTACTTACTTTACACGGCGCGTTTCGGATCTCGTTCCATCTTCAGATTGTAGCTCAGTTGACGTCACATTAAAATAAATTATACTACTATAAATTATAAATTATACATGTATACACGCGCACAATAACACAAATAATACCACCGCGTGTGTCTACCATCGAATACTAGTGGAAAAGTAACCATGGTTCTTTCTAAAAAACATAAGGAGAGACGCCACGCCCTCTTCCGTTCACGTGAGTTCCGCCGCTATATCGCCGCCGTCTCTACTAACATAATGCACAATAATAATACGGGATTGAACAAATTCATAATGATAGAATAAAATTACAACACAAATAGCCGGTTTCACCAAGGTTCGTTAACTCATTTAACGAACGTCAAATCCTTAACTAATCGTTAAACACTAATATTACGTTTCATCAACACGAAAATCCGTTGACGAACGTTAAACCCTTCGTTAAATTTGAAGACAGGTTTTCCGATCTTCAAATACATTGACGATCCGTTAAAACATCGAAAGTAGAAAATTTGGTTATGTTAGTTAAGACTAGGAAATTGTTTCAAAGCAGCGTAAATTTAAATAGTCGAAAAAACTATTTACAAAACAAAATATTGATTATATAAGAAACTGGTGTTTTATTATGTGTATTCAATCAAGATTTTGTTATATTCATTAGACATTTTTATCCATATAGAAAATCTCGATTAGCCTAAATTGTAATAATAGTTAACAATGTGTGAAAATTTTGATGCTGAGGTTATGTTTGTAGAATATTTAGAAAATGTGGGTCCTGAACGTTCATTGCAAGAAAGAAATGACCACTTTTTTTCAATGGACGACGAACAATTCCGATCACGATATAGATTTTCCAAACATATTGTTTTGAAAGTGCTGGAAGAAATTGAATCAAAATTAGAATATCCAACTGATCGCAATAGGCCTTTAACTCCGATCCAACAGTTACTTTTAGCGCTAAGGTTTTATGCAACAGGATCTTTCCAAATTGTAATTGGAGATACAAATGGTGTTTCAAAAAGCAGTGTATGTAGGTATGTAAAAAAAATTTCCAAAGCAATCGCTTCATTACAACATTACATACAATTTCCAAAAGAAGGAGAAGCGTTGACAATTATCCAAGAATTTTATAATATCAGTCATTTTCCTGGCGTAATTGGTGCAATCGACTGTACTCATATACCAATTTTATCTCCTGGTGGGCAAAATGCTGAAGTTTTCCGGAATAGAAAATCGTATTTTTCAATAAATGTGCAAACTGTTTCGGATGCAAACTTGTTGATAAGAAATATTGTAGCCAGGTGGCCTGGGTCAGTTCACGATAGTTTCATTTTTGACAACAGTGACCTACGAATGCGATTTGAAACTGGGCAAGTTCAAGAAGGTCATTTATTGGGTGACAATGGTTACAGATTGACGAACTATTTGTTAACACCATTTCTGAACCCTGCAAACAATGAGCAGCATAATTATAATAAATCCCACATAAAAACAAGAAACACTGTCGAGAGGCAATACGGAGTGTGGAAAAGAAGATTTCCAGCCCTTTCATTAGGTTTGAGAACTCAAATTAACACCTCATTAATAATAATTGTAGCAACGGCAATATTGCATAATATTGCTATTCAAACAAAAGATGGAGACCCCCCTGAAGACATGTCTTTAAACCAATATTTGGACGAGAAACGAAAGAAAATTACCAATTACCTTACCTTTGAAGAGGTACCAGTAGTACAAGTTCATAACAATGGCTGCTCGTCAAAGAATTGTAGATAACCACTTTAGGCCTATATAAAATTTTAATGTTAAAACCAAATAGTATTGTTAATTATCAAATATTTTATTACAACAACAAAATTAACTAGTGGTATTT
This sequence comes from Philaenus spumarius, assembly GCA_018207615.1. Classification (NCBI taxonomy): domain Eukaryota; kingdom Metazoa; phylum Arthropoda; class Insecta; order Hemiptera; family Aphrophoridae; genus Philaenus; species Philaenus spumarius. The sequence continues at coordinate 344,201 of JAGFPH010000522.1, forward strand.
CTACATTTATTTCTATGATATTTGTTTTTTTATTAGTTCTAATTTTAATTTTAACAGTTCCTCCTTCATAAGCGCCGATCTTTTTTTAATATTTATGAGTTCCATCTCGGCTTCGTGCTTTTCTTTTAGAAACCTCTTCTCCAGTTCGCAGACTTCTTTCCGTGCTTCAGAAAGTTCACAAATGTTTTTCCGTGCTTTGACAGCTTCGGAAGTTCTCCGTTTCTTTTTAACCTCTGGCCTATTTCTAGAGAACCATGGAGGGGTGAAGGATGTAGAAGGTTTGTCTGGAGTGGTGAAGGATGTGGAAGGTTTGTCTGATCTAGTTGTATGGGGTTCATCAGTTACCTAAAATATTTATATTGAATTACTTTCACATTAGTGTACATTTTATTTTTGCAACTTTTATTGTTTAGCCTATATACAAATTTAATAATATAACAATATTTGGTGTTACTGCGGTGCAGTAGAAATTGTGGTAAGGATGGTAGGATCTACTAAAAACTAAGTAGATGCAAGTAGGCCTACTTAAAAACTACGTTTCACCAACAATTTGTAAGTTGATATCTAATACACTGTATTTATTTCTTAGGTAACAGTTCGGAATAAATGCCCTGATTCGGTTTAAACTTACTGAAACGGATTCTCTATCTTCTACTGCTGAAATTTCCATGTATTCAGTTACTGGATAGCTGTCATCAAATATCTGTTGCTCTCTTTCTTGATCATCTCCTTTTGATATGGACACTTCTGTAATAAAATGTTAAATTTAATCGATTATCATTGATATCTGTACTTTGAAATACTTTAATAGCAAGAATTAAGATGATAACTATTGTTATAATATAATGTTTAGTTAGGCCTAAATTGATCAACGTGATTTTAGTAGAAGGGACTAATATTCACCAATCAAACCAAACTATTTAAAAGAATAACAATAGCCTATAGGCGTATACTGTAATAGCAAGAATTAAGAAGATAACTATTGTTATAATATAATGTTTGGTTAGGCCTAAATTGATCAACGTGATTTTAGTAGAGGGACTAATATTCACCAATCAAACCAAACTATTTAAATGAATAACAATATAGGCGTATACTGTAATAGACAACTTGACTAGGCCTACATTATTAGGCCTACCGGTATGTAGAATTAAAAACCTAATACTTCTTTGTTTGTATTATCTTACTAAATATTGCTTAGTATAACATATTTTACACTTACCGAACTCAAAATTGTAAGAGGCATCACTATCAAAAATATTTTTTAATGGCTCCACTTGGTCTTCGATTATGGTCAAAACTTGGGCTGACAAATCGTCCACTAAAACGGGTGTCGCCGGGCCACCGCCTGTTTTGAATAAATTTAATTTATCTTGAGCTTTTTTTTGCTTAGCCCTTCTTTTAAAGTTATCATAAAAACTTTTTAGCTGTTTCACACTACGTTTAGTTACTTGTGCGTGACTATTAAATTTATTTTGTAACTCAATCCACGCAAGTTCCTTTTCTTTGATTGTAGCTCCATCGGTTCTTTTGTTTTCAATAACATTTTTGCTGTCCGCGATGAGCCTAATCAAAATAGCTTTCTCTTCACCTTTAAAATTACACCCCCTGTTTTTTTTTTATCGAATTACACTCCATAATTCAAGCAGCAAAACTTTACACTTCTTGGTTATGAAAGTTTAAAACAGATCAGTTACAAGCGGGATTCGTAACAAAGTCAGCTGTAGCCAATAAGAAAGCTGCAAACACGGGTGCCAACTCTTGAACAAAGCGTGAACACTCATGTTTATATTTTGACAATTGTCAAACTTGACGAGCCGTTAAATTTCAGTATTAGATGTTGGTGAAACGTTAGTGATTTAAACGAACCGTCAAAAATTGATCAATCGTTAAGTTTAACGAACATCAAGCGTATTTAACGAATGATGGTGAAACCGGCTAAAAGTCTCACAACTAATACGTTTATTAACTCAATCGCGTTTCAACGACTAAGTCGCCATCTTCAGTGATTCACGAGCTACAATAGTCAAACTATAACTAATCTTACAGTGCTCCAATCCCCGTATTTATACAGAACTCAAAGGGGCGTGGCTTAAGACTACGTTACATAAGTGGGGCGTTAACAATTGCCTTGCTTTATTATATATAACAATAACTATATAACTAAAAAAAGTTACTAAAATAATAATAATCTCATACAATACACTATTTTTATATTAATATAGAATTTTGTATGGGTCGTAATTCATTATTTACAATTATTTTACTATGTTAATATAACAAGTTTCCCAAACATCTATTGTGTTAAGTTTAGTTACTTTTTTCAATAATGCAGAGTTTTCTATTTTAAAATGATGGTTTTCATCTAAACAATGTTTAGCGATAGCAGATTTTCTGGCCTATTGTACTTTATATGAGAAGAATGTTCTTTAATTCTTGTCTTCATACTTCTTCCAGTTTGTCCTATATATTTCTTCGGACACATTTCACAGTTTATACAATAAATTCCAGATTTTTCCAATTTTTTGGATTTTATCTTTAGAATTTCCTAACATTTTACTAAGATTACTCTCAGCAACAATCTTATTTATAAATTCATAATGTTTCACGTTTGATGTGTGGTATGTCTTGGTTCATTGTTTTTTGATAGCTTACCTTTCATAAAACTGAGTAGGACGTACCACTGAGAAAAGATCATCTACCCAGAGCCTCCAATATTACGCTAAAAAAGTATTACGCCACAATCAAGCACTACTGTGGGTGATAGCCACGACCCTAGCGACCAACGAAATTGTTTTGTAGTAAAGCTGAGTGGGTAGGGAGTTATCTATATCCTCTGTATCAGCTTACCGGTTTTTGATTCAAGCGCGTAAATCCAGTATTTTCCAGTTACGTTATTATGTCCCTTTTTCTCTGTTTGTGTTTTGTTTTTATCTACTCTTTTTAAGTTTCTATTCCTATTGTTTTACAGGTCTAATTGTCTATTCTTTTATATTGTTATTATTGTTACTATTAAGTGTTGTATTGTATGTATTAATTAATTGTGTTAAGGTAGGCGCGCACTTGTCGTCATCGGATGGATCGGCATTTATTAGCGAATTTCCATAGGAAAAATGAGCTACTGTATTGCAGTGGCCCTTATGGTAAGACCCAAGGTCGGGAGTAGCAAACGAGCATGGTCCCCAGAACACGTTTTGGGGTGTCATTAAAAATCATATGTATATATGTGTTGGCACTCTAGCGGCCGCATTTAAAGTCCGATTTGGTTCAAATTTGGTACACATGTTGGTTGTCTACGTCGTTTGGACGACTTCGTTAGCCAACAAAATCCAACAACCGGAAGCACGTTTGTTGACCGGAAGTAACTATTTTTTGTGATTTTTCCTACGAGAATGAATTTGTTTTTGAGTTTTTCTACAAATATAGATGTAGGCTGTTATTCTGCACATTTTGTTTTTTTACGCGACCTTACGGTTCCCCCAAAATCGATCAAAACGTAAACTACCATAGAAGTACCCGGTTCAAAGCCATGTGGTGGATTCAACCGCGGGGGTTGGCGTGCGAAGCACGCAATGCTTTTTGTGTTGAAGATACTGCCAATACGGGGGTTGGCGTGCGAAGCACGTAATGCTTTGTGTGTTAAAGATATTCCTAACAAGGGGGTTGGCGTGCGAAGCCCGCAATACTTTGTGTGTTGAAGATACTCCCAATACGAGAGTTGGCGTGCGAAGCATGCAATGTTTTTGTGTTAAAGATACTCCCAATATGCGGAATGGCGTGCGAAGCACGCAATGCTTTGTGTATTGAAGATACTCCCAATATGCGGAATGGCGTGCGAACCATTTTGCAGCTATTCAACACCGTCGTGAATAGACCTATTTCCCAAATTGTTGGTTGAAACCCTAAAACATAGGCCTATAAACTTAATTTTTGAAATTTGCTCAACTCACGTCAGCGGTTCAGCTGCGTGGTCGAATTATTATTAATGAAACTGTTTCTAATGAGACCGCGTCCACATATTCGCATCGTACCTAACGGCATTGAAGAAACAACACTATACGCCCCGCTACCGAGAATTGTTGCAAATAAAAATGTTGTCCGACTCGACTTAAATAAGAGATATACGAAGTCTCAAGAGTTAGGTAATCATAAAATTTTAAAGGCCTGGGCCCTAGGACTATAAAAGATTGTCTATCCAGAGCCTTCAATATTACACTAAAAAAGTATTACGCTACAATCAAGCACCAAGAAATCGAGAAATTGTAAAGTATGTGGCTATAATGTAGGGAACACTATAGGCGTTTATGCTGACCCCTTGTGGCCAATGAATCTTCTTCGATTGTAGATAGAATTGTAAAGACACTGGCGAGGCTACTCGCTAACAGCATTGTGTAGAAGTGTTTCTGCTCCGATGCGGCTATCACAAGATCAGCGAAGTCGTGACGGTCGCCACCTCCAAGTTAATCGAGACGAAGAAAACCGTTCCTATTTCTGTTTAATATTTTACAACCATAATTATTTACTTAAACCACTGTGTACATAAATTGAAGCTTTTTTGAGTGTTATTATTCAATAATTCAATGATACATTATTTTTTAGCGAATTTCCATAGGAAAGATGAGCTATTGCAGTGACTCTTATGGTGAGACCTAAGGTTGGGAGTAATTATTGAGCACCGATCATAGTTCCCACAACACGTTTTGAGGCGCCATTAAAAATTATATACATACATATACAGGGTTGTTATAAAATCACATCCCCCCCCTTAACTTTTGTGTTTATTAAAACAAACAAATATCCTTTGGGTAACGATACTAACTTAACCCAAAGTATCTTTTTAAGCAATCGGAAATTTTGAATGTCAACTAAAAATGGGGGATTTTGGGGGCAACTCAAGTTTTTTAAATGGGAAGTATGGCCATGTGATACCTCATTTTAAAGGTCTATTTAAGACTAGGAAAATGACATAAATAAAATAAAAATCAGACCACCAAAAACAAAATGGTGGCCTAAACGTGTTGAAAAAAATCGACATTAAGTTGCTAATATCTCGAAAAGGAAGAGTTTTTTAAAAAAATTTCAAGAGACAAAAAAATTTTATTTCAAAGTGCTTGACCTAAAGAAAAGTTTAAGTCGACTCCTACATCTTAGAAAATTTTGTTAAAAAATAAAATTTACGAAATCGATTTGGAAGCAATATAATAGGTCATTTTTTATTCAGCGCCTTCGTGAGTAGACCAATTTCCCAAATGTTTGAGACCCGCTGCGTTATCGAATCAATTTCACTCAGTTTTCTATTGATTTCAGAGCTTGGGTTATTTCGGAACATAAATAAAATATTTAAGTGGGCATTCCCCTTTTACTTTCTCACTATATTATAGTATAGAGAAAGTAAAGTGATCGCAAAAAAAATCGATGTCGAGATTTCTGTGGATAAATCCGTTTTGGGACCCAATGGATCCAAAAAAGTTTTTTTTACAAATTGTCTGTATGTATTTATGTATATAAAGCTAGAGAGAAAACTATTCTATCGATTTCGAACAAATTTACACCAAACATGTCAATTAGGCCTGTGTGGTTGCACGAAAAACTGTTTTCAAAAATTTAAGAAAAACAATCCGTTTTTTGGCAAAAAAACCCCAAAAACAGTTATTTTTATAAAAAACGGCGCGCCAATGATTTTGATAAAAATTTTCTTATTTGTAGCCCTTAATGTACCCTACCATATGCATAAAACCTCATCTTTCAAAAAGTTCTCGTTTAGCTAATAATAATAACTGATTTTTAGGGGTTTTTGGTATAAAAGGAAGTTGTTTTTCAAAATGTTTCAAAATATTTTTTCGTCCATCTAAACAGGTCTAATTAATAATAATAATAATTTTTATTTCCAGATCTTGCATTATAATTTACCTTAAATTTTTGGAAATTATACCAATTACCGCAACCAGTTTTAGGTAATTGGTTTGTAAAGAAAGAGAAAAAAAAACAAAACAAAAACATATAAATGTACAAAATAAATTAGTCAGTTCTCCAATAATAACCAATTAATCCATGTTGGGTGCAAATTTGTTCGAAATCGATCGAATAGTTTTCTCTTTAGGTAATAATAATAATATTTATTAGTTACTCTCCTACTTCAATGCACTATCCCCTCTCCTACTTTAATACAATTATGAAGTCACAGTTGGGATTACATACTGTGTATTGAAACTGCTCCCAATTTGGGGGTTGGCGTGCGAAGCACGCAATGCATTATGGATTGAAACTACCTACTCCCAATACTGGAGTTGATGTGCGAAGCACGCAATGCACTGTGTATTGAAAATACTCCCAATAGGGGTTGGCGTGTGTCGGCCGCTTCTCATAGTATTTAGTGTCAAGCTCACATGTGCGTGATAATAATTTAAATATGTTTGTGAGAAAGTATGTGCCAGTTTCTGGTACCGTTTATTTCATTTACAGTGCGTTGGGTAATGTTGAATTACTTTTTCCTACAGCTTCTTAATAAAGTGCACACTCACACACTCACAGCAGTGCGCAAACTAAACTGCGTGTGTTCAGCGTCAAGTAATCTATTCCTCTTTGTTTTCGCCAGCTGTTAGTGCAACGGAAACAGATGATGTAGGACGTTCTGAAAATGTTGATCGTTGTGGGACTAACGTCTGTAAAACAGATATTTTTAAAAACTAAAACACTAATTTAAAATGTAGCTGTAGGAAAAACGTTGTGTGTATCTCGGCTACGCCTCAGGCGTCAAATGTTCATTTCGTGTGACAAACTCAACTTTGCACCCTAGATATTACTTTTGTAATTAGCGTATGGAAATGCTGGCCTACATAAAAATAAAATCAAGTCAAACGTTAAAAATGAATTGTTATTAGCGAATTTCCATAGGAAAAATGAGCTATTGTAGTGGCCCTTATGGTGAGACCCAAGGTCGGGAGTAGCAAATGAGCACCGATCATGGTACCCAGAACACGTTTTGGGGTGTCATTAAAATTCACAAAAAAAATCCAACAACCGGAAGCACGTTTTTTGACCGGGAGTAACTATTTTTTGAGATTTTTACTACGAGAATGTAATGTTTTTACAGTTTTTTCTAGAAATATAAATGTAGGATCTAATTCTGCACATTTTGTATTTTTACGCGACCTTTTAGCTCGCTTGGTTCCCCCAAAATCGACCAAAACGTAAAATACCATAAAAGTACCCGGTTCGAAGCCAAGTGATGCAAACTCGCGAGGCCACTAGGAGGAAACAAATTCTACTAATATATTGCGTACACACAGACAGCTGTTCAACGCCTTCGTGCGTAGACCTATTACCCAAATTGTTGGTTGAAACCCTAAAACAAATGCATATAAACTTAATTTTAGAAATTTGCTCAACTCACGTCAGCGGTCCAGCTGCGTGGTCGAATTATTTTAATTTGATTATGATTTTTTCGGGTACATCGAGGTACAACACACTAATTTACTTGAAGGTTGAACAATTGTGTCGGCAAGGAATCGATCACGTCCGTCGAGCAATAGTCGATCAAATAATCTGTTGGGCTTAACAAAGAGTTAAAACTTAACCATCGGTGTCCATTACACCAAGTCTCCAGGAAGAATAGATTATTTATCAGCCGCCTATCGGTGAATATAGCTAATGATCCGACCTCAGCACTCGTTCAAGTTCTTAGAAGTCTTTAAGAATCACCGCAGCCTTCTTTAACCGATAATTCATTACGTTTCGAGAATTTATTCGCAACAATAAAACTACGTTACCATGGATACGATCTGAACGCCTACAGATGTTACTTTGTCATATACATTATCCTGTATTAGGTTGTAGGAACGGCGGTCAGGGTTTCGATAACTTTGCTCATTGTTTGACTCGGTAACAGTTGTACCAAACAATGAGACTTGCGCATGCGCAAAGTGATTTATTGTTTTCACTCGCAAGATTCTAGTACAGCCTCTATACATAAGGTTATCTGTTTATACTAGAGTGCGCAATACATTGCCCACTTCATTTTAAATGCAGCGCTTGCCTGTCGGTATAATAATGGACAACTGGTAGTGCAATACGCATTAATTTTACATTTCATTTATTGTAATTTGTAACCTTAAATGTATTAACGTAAATAAAATTTGTATAAGAAACTAAGAAACAAAAAATTGTGTTAAACACAAACTCAAACGTAAATAATTCGATCAGCCAGCTAGACCGCTAACGTGTGTTGAGCGAATTAAAAAAATTTAGTTTATATGATTTGAACCGACTATTTGGGAAATTTGTCTACTCACAAAGGCGATGAATTTATTATCATTTGTCATCCTCTAGCGCCGGCTAACGCAGTGCTTCGTTTCGCTCTTTGCGTGTTTGCACCTCGACTTTGCTGCCTCGGATTTTTGACTGCGCTTTGCGAGTTTGCACCTCGACTTTGCTGCCTCGGATCATGGCCTGCGCTTTGCGAATTTGCACCTCGACTTTGCTGCCTCGGAATTTTGACTGCGCTTTGCGAGTTTGCACCTCGACTTTGCTGCCTCGGATTTTTGACTGCGCTTTGCGAGTTTGCACCTCGACCTTGCTGCCTCGGATCATGGCCTGTACTTTGCGAATTTGCACCTCGACTTTGCTGCCTCGGATTTTTGACTGCGCTTTGCGAGTTTGCACCTCGACTTTGCTGCCTCGGATCATGGCCTGCGCTTTGCGAATTTGCACCTCGACTTTGCTGCCTCGGAATTTTGACTGCGCTTTGCGAGTTTGCACCTCGACCTTGCTGCCTCGGATTTTGGACTGCGCTTTGCGAGTTTGCACCCGACCTTGCTGCCTCGGATTATAGAGTTCTATTTGCGAGTTTGTTCCTCGAAATTGTGACCAAAGGTTATGTAGGCGCAAACTCGCAAAGTGCAGTCGATAATCCGAGCTCGTAATGTCGAGGTTCAAACTCACAAAGCTAGTTTTTCTGAACGAACGGAACGAAGCAGCGTATGAGCCGGGGTTGGAAGCTGAGGTGCATACAAATTCTACTAATATATTTAAGCTATTCAGCGCCTTCGTGAGTACACACATTTCCAAAATAGTTGGTTGAAACTGTATAACATATAACCTTAATTTTGAAAATTCTCATAACTCACGTCGTTCCGCCCTCGGATTATGGAAGGCTTTGCTTCGCTTGAAGCACACTAACTCGCTATTTATGGTGCTTTAATGGTATTTTACGTTATGATCGATTTTGGGGGGACCAAACGAGCTATAAGGTCGAGTAAAAAACAAAAAACAAAATGTGCAGAATGTGTCAGCTATTCAACATATTCGTAAGATACCAATTTCCCAAATAGTTGGTTGAAACCCTAATAAAACATATAGACACAATTTTGGAAATTCGCTCAACTCACGTCAACGGTTCGGCTGCGTGGTCGAATTATTTTCTATTCCGTAAAATTATGTTATTTATTTTGTCTGTCTTTGTCCGAATAATAATAAACCGTGTCATAGTATTCCAACATATTCCAACATTGATGTACACACCTTAACTTACTGAATTTCGTGTAACAATAAAATTGCACTTTACCATAGCTGTAAAGTTTCGCAACTGTGCGCAACGGATCAAACAAGACTCACATTGCGTCTATATTCTAAAATGATAAAGTTATTAAACTCATGTTATCTGTTTAATTCTTACGTATTTAATAAAACACTTAGAATTAATGTTCGACAGGAAAACTTGTTTTCGAAAGCCCCTACTTTGTCATACAAAATATTGAAACGCCAACGCTCAGAGCGATGGACTACGGCGTGGTTTCGGTGTACACTCCTTTGACGGCTCGTGAGCCGGTGCCTCTTAAATTTGACTGCTGCAGCTGTAGGCAGGTCGCGTTGAGCAATTTGTTTGCATACATTTGTACAAGTTGTTTTAATTTACTATACAAATTGACCGAGTACGAAACTGACATTAATCATAAACAGCTTTCCACGAGAACGTATTTACGCGATTGAACACATTTAATGCTCCTGTTTAACTTTTAATGGAGATAATTATATCACTTCTAATAACCAGTTGTAAATGTGAAGAAACGGCGTTATTCGTGCGGCGTAGGTAGATTGGCTTCTTTATTAAAATGCGAGCAAACCTTGAAAACAGCTGATCAGTGAAACATAGGTTTGATGGAATTTCTTTCATTTCGTTTACGATATTCATTAGGTTAGTCCGTGTTACAGGACTAGACTTGGGAGGAGTGAAGGGATTTATTTTCGAGTATTTTATTAACTGGCCAGCTGAAACCTGCTGATTCGCTTGCAGACATGATTAAATAAATAAAAGGTATATCGGGTTCGGTAAATACTGTGCCCTTACCTTTACACCCAATTAAAAAAACTAGATCCGAGTTACATGGCCCAAAAACGGACAGTGAATTTCGCCCAAATCGATATAGGTCTACGTAAATTATTAGATGTGCACCAGTAAATGCAAAAATCCTGTTTTCTGCCAGTTTGTTACTTATAACTCCTGAACGAACATAAACATTGCAAATCAGGTTTTGAGGTGTTTTTAAACATGTACATTTCACATTATTGCAAACTGTTTTCATATATATTTAACGGTTAAACCAACGTATCCAGTAAATTAAAACACGGAAGACCTTGTCTTAAGTTAAAAGCTTTTGATCCAAATGAGTTGTAAATAAATATAATGGTCAAGTCCGTTCGCAAAACCCCTAACTTTGTCCATAATTTTTCCATTTATTTCAATTTTTAAATAGGAACATTAAATACTTCCGGGATAAAAAATTAAAATAGATTAATCTCGGGAAAGTCCTCTATGTGGAAATGAAAGTTTCGTCAAAATTGGTTCAGCCATTCCGGAGGTTATCCCGGACAGACAAATAAAAAATGTTTTCGTTTTGGTAAAGTGTTAATAACATATGAACGTAGAAAAAAGTATTGATTTCGAAATCACAGACAGACACTTCAATTGTATTTATTATCTATATATATATATATATATAAGCGAAATACCACTCACTCACTCACTCACTCACTCACTCATCACGATTTCTACAAAATTACCGAACAGATTGGAATGAAATTTGGTATGTAGCTTCCTCTAGGGCCATAAGTGTTCACTAACAAATGGTTTTAAAAAATTGGAAATTTTAGGGTGGTTTGGGGGTCAAACTTACTAAATCACGATTTCACCAAAATTACCGAACAGATTGGAATGAAATTTGGTATGTAGTTTCCTCTAAGGCCATAGGTGCTCAGAAAGGGTATGAAAAGTTTCGAAATTTTAGGAGGGGTTTGGGGGGATCAAAGTTACTAAAATCATAATTTCAGATCTTTTATTATTATGAAAATAGTGATTTCATTACTTAAGATCTATATATATAAAAGCCAAATACCACTTACTGACTGAACACTTAAAAAGAATACAATTACGTTAAAAAGACTGAAAATACCAACTACCACGGGCAACGCCGTTCGGGTCAGCTAGTTATAATATTGGTTACTTTTCATTCTAAGGTTATTGTTTACGCAACCACGCCGCTTTTAATATCCAGCTTAACAGCTGTTACTTAGAAGGTCTCTAGAAATATATCTCGGTTTCACTGATTCAACTTACACGGATAAATAAATAAATGGCAGTATTTAAAACTAAAACAGGTAAATATATGAAAATTGTTTTATATGACGAGCGAGGGTGTATTCATAATCCATTTTCTTTTATTGGACAAAACTCGGGCAAACTATATTTGATTAGTTCGTTCGCAAAATGTGATTATAAAAGCTCTACGTTCCAATTTTGTTTAAAACCACTATCTGTATGTGTTGGGAAGCAATTTTTAATTTTCAATCAATTTTAGAAGTGAAAACTTTTTGGACGAGGTAAAATATACGAAATCGCGATACGCGTCTATTAAGACGCTTTCGATTTCGTCAATGTTTTCTGCTTCGTTGTTTTATACACGTACTGATATTATAAGCCAGAAGTTTATATAACAGCTGGTCGTAAAAGAAGACGAAATCGACGAAATAAAATAGGCAGTGGTAAATTCAAAAGCTTAAACTCAACAGCTGTATGGATTTAGTCACGCGACGCTACCATTGAAACAGACATTGCGCTTCATAATTTTTTTAATGTCTAAATTTGCTAACTATGTTGGTAATTTTAGTATAGGCCTAATCTAAAATTATGTTGTTAAACTTTTATTATAAATTAGCTGTTTTCCTTTAACATTTAACAACAGATATGAAAATTAGAATAACTCGACCACGCAGCTGAACCGCTGACGTGAGTTGTGCAAATTCCAAAATTAAGTTTATATGTTTCAGAGTTTCAACCAACAATTTGGGAAATAGGTCTACCCACGAGGGCGCTGAATAGCTGCCTATGTGTACGAAATATATGAATAGAAATTTGTTTTGCACCTAAGCCTCCAGTTTCGACTCACGCGCTCGTTCGCTTCGCTAGTAGCGTACAAACTCTTCCGTCGGCCTCACATCAGAAGGTGGGTACTTTTACGGTATTTTACGTTTTGATCGATTTAGGGCGAACCAAGCAAGCTATAAGGTCGTGTAAAAAAACAAAATGTGCAGAATAATTGCCTACATTGAATTATTTTAGATAAAACTCTAAAAATATTTAATTTTCGTACGAAAATTTTCAAAAATAGTTACTTACTTTCGGCAAAAAAAACGTACTTCGTGTTTTTTTTTTTTTTTTTTTTTTTTGCTAACGAACTCGTCCGAGCAACGTATAGAACCAACGTGTGTACCAAATTTGGATCAAATCGGATTTAAAATGCGATCGCTAGAGTGCGAACACATATATTTTTAATGACACCAAAACTTGTTCTGAGGATCATGATCGGTGCTCATTTACTAATCCCGACCTTAGGTCTTACCATAAGGGTCACTGCAATAGCTCATCTTTCCTATGGAAATTCGCTAATAAAGTAAACCTTTCTCCAGGATTTTCAAGAAACCTGTGTTGGTTCAGTGCAGAAGTGAAAAGTGACATGAATGTAATTAGTTGGTCATATCGGTTTAGTCAACCAATTTTTTTTTTAAAATAACGATTGTTTGTAGGCTATGTAATTGAAAATTATTAATTTCCATACAGTGTGATGAAAAAGTATTTATTCTGAAATCACAGATAGACACTTCAATTTTATTTATATTATTTTATTATTTCGGCTAGTTACCACTAGGAAAATACAAACTTACGTAACCGCTCTGCGGCCGCAGACGCCGCAAATAATGTAACAATACAATTTGAAATCTTCTTTCTCTGTTTATTATTAACAGATGGTTGGTCAATATTACTGCAGCTATTTCTCGTGGCTACTGTTTATTTATTTAACACTTTCGCAACCACAGAATGCAATGGTCTTTCATATCCCGAGGCTACACTTCCATGAATTGATTATCGAAGAATTCCTGGATTTAACTTACGAGGAACTTTACACCTGAACACATTTAAAGCCCTTAAGGCACTGCGGCACCTCTTATTTATTTATTTTTTTTTTTATTATTTTATTCACACATTAACAAATAAAAATTTTAAACAAAGAACAACAGCCGTAGCAATAATGTTAAACATGTTTTTTATATGTCAGTTTACTCACGGCTTGTAATTTTCGTATTTATAAGGAATTTTTTTCGGAATATTTCCCTACTTCCCTGACACAAATACGTAACTAACGAAACTGAATTTCGACTCGTTTCACAATTTCGACTGAACAAACACAAACGACTCGTTTGGTAAACAAACTAAGAAAGTTGTAATTCTTTACAAAATTAAAATTTGAATGGTTTTAATATTAAGGCTAGGCAGACCAAGCCACCATCTTGAATTTCAACTCCCATAAGAGCAATGTTAAACGCGTAACAAGATTACTGGAGTAATAATGATCAGAAAAATATTCGGAATATGTTATTTTAAAGGTTGGAACAGTGCGAATGTGGATATCATTTAGTTTTTTTAATTTGTTCTTTGTCTTATCCAAGAATGCAAATATCAAAAAATGTAAAAAGCTCCCAACATTCGAAGTTTAATTACCGTCGAAATAAAAGTACCTAATTCAATAAATTTTGATAATCTATGACGAAAAAATCTCCTTTATTGTGAAAGCATGTACGCGCCGAATTTGTATTCCTACTTGAGTGTTTAGCCTGCACTCTGGTGGTTATCACATCAACGTTGTTTGCGGAAGAATACTAGACAAATAATATATCCGTTAATTTTTAATGTGTGAGAGAAATCTGTGTTTAATGACACATACATACAATTGTCACGCATGCGCATTTCAGTACGTTTACAGTCAGGGTTACGTCTGTAACCCTCTAGTTTCCTTTATGAAGCTGCCCTGTATTTGGTAGCGGCAGAATGAAACGCACAAAAGCTCAATGCTAGTAGTGTATAGCTCTGCCACTTGAAGAGCTGTGGTCAACTTAGACGTATTTGTTCACTCCTGCCAAGCCTTAGGCCTACGCCTAATTTTATGGTTTTCCAAGTAGGTTTTTTCCCAGAACACTATGGGTGTGCAATACCACTCAAGTTACAGCATCAAATACATTAACCGGAGCCAACCTTGAGAAGGATTTCCTGTGATATTACATTGGTAAAGCGCTCGAGCGCGACTAGAATATCGCTTGTATACACTTTCGTTTTTACTAATGCCGGTCTTATTTTTATTTTACGTCGTGTGCGTACGACATTTAAATTTTGAAAAAATCCAAAACAAAATTTGTAGTAGGTAACAAAATTTGCCCCGTTGTTTTACTACTATCGAGTGACTCGACTGAAAATCGTGTTTATAAGCAATCATCTTTAATAAAAATGTATAATTTACAATATTCGTCACCTACGAATTATAATTTAGATGTTCATGAACGATTTCCTGCAAATTACAAGAGATTATCTTCAGAATTCTATGAAAGATAAGTTATATTGAAGAGGACTGTTTCGTCCTGGTTATTGCACGCCCTTAATAGTGTGCTAAAAAAAAAGGCGTACGGTACTACGTTTATTCTAACATGAGCTATATTAAAATCAAATATTAAAAACTTGTCATCGCTAAAATCGTTGAACCCTATTTAAATATATACTATTTTAAAAAATCTAATGGTTTCTGTCTTGGTGTGTGTGTGTTACTCAATCACGTAAAAACTACTGGATGGATTTGAATGAAATTTGGCACACATATAGATCTTTTCTTTTTTTGGGGGGGGTTTACGTCCTGCTGTTTTGCACTTAAGGCTAATGAAGACGGGACCTACAGTTTTACGTGGAATCCGAACCACAGCCAATGATGTCTGCTAAGAAACCGTTTAGAAAATTATTCGGAGTCAATGGGAGTTGAACCCGGAACTTTTCCATTGATGGTTGCCATGACGATTGATAAAGCTTTGACGCCTTAACAACCACCGCCATCGTGGCACATATAGATCATGACCTGGAATGAGACATAGGCTAGAATTCATTTAGATTTAAGTGTTGAAGCAACCCCTAAAATAATAAATATTTATTATTATACTTCCATTGAAACTAGAGAGCTGGAAATTTATTCATTTATTTCTTACAAAATATATATAAAAAGTAAACCATATTTGTATATTTTAGGGTGCTGCTAAGGGGTGAAAATGTAACAACCCCTAAAACAATACAAATTAATTATTATACTTCCCATTAAGCTAGAGAGCTGAAAATTGGTACATTTATTTCTACAATACATAAATATACTATGTAAATCATATTTACATTTTATAGCTAAGGGGTGAAAATGTAATAACAACCCCTAAAACATTTACAGTATTACTATGCGGCGGATCTTTGGACCGTGTGTGAAGCCACGGGTACTTGCTAGTCTATATATATAAAAGCCAAAACCCACTGACTCACTGACTCACTCATCACGATTTCTCAAAAACTACCGAACGGATTGGAATGAAATTTGGTATGTAGCTTCCTCTAGGGCCATAGGTGCTCAATAAGAAAGGGTTTGAAAAAATTCGAAATTTTAGGGGGGTTTGGGGGGATCAAAGTTGTTAAAAAACGATTCCTTCAAAACTACCGAAAGAATTGGAATGAAATTTGGTATGTAGCTTCCGCTAAGGCCATAGGTGCTCACAAGAAAGGGTTTGAAAAAATTTGAAATTTTAGGGGGGTTTGGGGGATCAAAGTTGTTAAAAAACGATTTCTTCAAAACTACCGAATGGATTGGAATGAAATTTGGTATGTAGCTTCC
>JAGFPH010000522.1:374092-397074 GCA_018207615.1 Philaenus spumarius
GAAATGAGGAAGCACAATGTCCATTTCAGAGGTATTACCAAGTAAACAAACAATTTATTTTAACTCAACTTACGAAATGAGGAAGCAATTTCAGAGGTATTACCAAGTAAACTATTTTAACTCAACCTACGAAATGAGGAATCACAATGTCCATTTCAGAGGTAGTTGACCAAGTAAACTATATACTCTGCTATATACACATGTGCTCTATATACAGTAGAGGGTGACGCGTGACGGTAAAATCCGATTCACCGCCCGTAATTTTAGACGAGGTGCGCCTATAGACGTTTACAGTTACAAATAGCAGCCGCCAAACGCAAAATACAATCTAAGCTTTTGGATATCCGTCTTTCCCCGATATCTCAATATGTCCGTAGTTACCCCCCCCCCCCTTACGTTTAAAAAGAATATATCCCATCAAACATTTTGTGAAATCAACTATTTTTTTTCTTTTACCATACTTTTAAAGTCATAGAGTTTCTTTAAAGTCATCTGGTAAGGTGTTAACTCCCCTTCGAAACAGTTTGCACGACAGATAAAACTGATTTGTTGAAGTATCTGTGCGTCCTATATTGTAAAATATAATGAAAGGTTTCATATATCATAAGACATTGTAAATGATGGTCAAGTGATTGGATTCTTGACGTTCAATATATATGCAAAGAAGTTAAATCTTGTTCTGGCAAGCATTGCCACATGCTAATTTGTTTAACATACTAGTTATTGCAATCGATGTTGCATTATTAGCGAATTTCTATAGAAATTTTGAACTATTGCGGCTCTTATGATGAGAACCAAGGTTGGGAGGGTCAATGAGCACAGATCGTAGTCCTCAGATCACGTTTTGGGTTGTCATTAAAAATTATACAGGGTGTCCCATAAGTAAATAACCGTACATTTTAACAATAAATGTCAATTCATCTTTTTTGTAGCCCTTTTTACTCTCTATAACTGTCAAAACACTGCTAGGACGCACATGTGAGCTTGGCACTGAACACTATGACAACGGCCGACGCACAGTGCATTGCACGCCAACCCCCGTATTGGGAGAATTTTCAATACACAGAGCATTGCGTATTGAATTTTCAATACAATTTTAAGCCTATGTGCTATGGACGCACATGTGCGACCGCTTTAAAATATTAGTGATTACTACGTAGAAAGGTTCAAAAATAAAATAAAGTAATTTCTACTCATTTAGATTATAAATATAAAAAATAAAA
The DNA here is from genome assembly GCA_018207615.1 of Philaenus spumarius. Classification (NCBI taxonomy): domain Eukaryota; kingdom Metazoa; phylum Arthropoda; class Insecta; order Hemiptera; family Aphrophoridae; genus Philaenus; species Philaenus spumarius. Next base: position 375,316 of record JAGFPH010000522.1, read on the forward strand.
GGTCAGCTCCTAGGATAGGAAGTACGAAATTTGCGTAACAGTGAACGTGTTAAGGAGTGCCCTCCCCTCCTTCGGCAAAATGAGTCCAGGGATATTTTTGACCTCCCCAAGAAAACTTTCAAAGTTTGGGAAGCCAATTTGGCTGTTCAGGTGAAATATTAACCCACACGGCATCGAGTCTGTACCTTTTCACTGTCAGTGAATACACAAAGACCTATAACACTCCTAGAGGCCGCACCAAGTAGAGACCCAGCAGCTCATGCTTGAACTCCTGTAAAAAATAAAATAAGTGTATGTAAAATCAAACGGCACATAACATTTAAAACATATTTTAGTGTTTACCTCTTTAAAGAAAAATACCTGACTGTAATTAATAATATACATATTTTCCTTTCCCTGATAACTAGGGGGGGGGGGGGCGTGGCCCCCTCTGCCCATAAGTATGTGCGCCCAGGCTCCTAAATTAGGTCTATGATCTTTCCGAAATCTCCGTGCAGCAGACATGCCCTAAAAGGAATGCCCAGCCTCGTCAGACTGGTTGACATAAACTGTTGCAGTTCCAGTACGTGACACAGAATTGCGCGGGAAAGAATTCAATTGGGAGCAAAGCTAACAACTTCGGGAGACGTATGTCAGTCCGTCTTGTTTTTCCGGTAGCTCGTGTCTCTGTTCTCGGGAGTTGCCGACAGATATTTAAGGTTAAATACAGTTTAAAGCGTTTCTTATTTCCTTTCACTTTGTATTATCTCTTCTGGTACAAACCTTGAGGCTGGCGACCTGCTGCTAGTGCATTTGCTGATCTGTACACATCTAATGCTAATTTATACAGAACAAGGCCGTAGCCAGGACAACTTTTCGGGGGGAGATTGAATATACAGTAAACCCTTTTAAAACGTTCGCTGCTAAGGACGCTCATGTGAGCTTGACACTGAACACTATGAGAAGTGGCCGACGTATTTTCAATAAAAAGTGCATTTAGTGCTTCGCACGCTAACTCCCATATTGGGAGTATTTTCAATAAACTGCATTGCGTGCTTCGCATGCCAACCCGCATATTGGGGGTATTTTCATATTTTCAATACACAATGCATGCATTGCGTGCTTCGCACGCCAACCACTGTATTGGGAGTATTTTCAATACACAGTGCATTGCGTGCTTCACACGCCAACCCCCGTATTGGGAGATTTTTCAGTACACAGAGCGTTTTTTAAACCTGTGTGCAATAGCACGCGTAGACACAATCATTATTTTGCAAATCGCAATACGTTCCCGTCGTAATTTTTTTTTTAATTTTGAAAGCGATTCGGATAGTTGGAGTTTTACTGTTGAGAGCCTTCTGAGAGTGGTAAGCGTGGGTGGCTAAACGAAGAAAAAATAATTCGACCACGCAGCTGAACCGCGGACTTGAGTTGAGCAAATTTCTAAAATTAAGTTTATAGACCTATGTTTCAACCAACAATTTGGGAAATAGGTCTATTCACGACGGTGCTGAATAGCTGCAAAATGCTTCGCACACCATTCCGCATATTGGGAGTATCTTCAATACACAATGCATTTTCCCAACGCCATTCCGCACATTGGGAGTATCTTCAACACACAAAACATTGCGTGTTTCGCACGCCAACCCCATGGTAAAATCCACCACATGGTTTTGAAGAGGGTACTTTGATGGCATTTTTCGTTTTGATCGGTTTTGGGAGAACCAAGCGAGCTATAAGGTCGCGTAAAAAAACAAAAAAACAAAACTCTACAAAAAAATCAATCTCGTAGGAAAAATCTCTGTTACTTCCGGTCAAAAAGTGTGCTTCCGGTTGTTGGATTTTTTTGGCTAACGAACTCGTCCGAGCGACATGCACAACCAACATGTGTGCGAAATTTGGACCAAATCGGACTTAAAATGCGGCCGCTAGAGTGCGAACGCATATATACATGAGGCGGGGGTGGGACGCGAAGTGTCCAGGGGCAGGCCCTCTAGTTTATATACATACATATATATAAATATATGATTTTTAATGACACCCTAAAACGTGATCTGGGGACCAAGATCGATGCTCATTTGCTACTCCCAACCTTGGGTCTTACCATGAGTGCCACTGTAATAGCTCATTTTTCCTATGGAAATTCGCTAAAAAGGAAAAATGAAAGGGATCATTCTCTGTCTTACTCACACTTGCCGTATCGACGCCGACGACAGTAGCGCTCTCGCTACCTAGCGGCTGTCGCGCTAAGTTTGCTTGATTCAAATACAACTGAATCTTTAACATGGGCGTTGCGCTTCTTATAAGTTCTGTATTCATTGGTAAAATCCACTATACAAGCTTTCTCATCAGTCTGTTCAAATTAAATACAGATCCGCCGACTTTCTTATAAACAACGGAAATAGAAATGAAATCAAATAAAATCTAATTTAAACTTTAGCGCTAGAAATAAACCAAGCGAATTAATTAACCGGTGGTGAAAGAAGTTCGTGGATGATGGGTGGTTTTGGGCATGCGGCCAGCTTTGTGAGCAAACAATACTGCTGACAAGTCGGGACGACGTGAGCTACTGATGAAACCGATACAGATACGGATCAGATGTGTCGACTTCGTCAGTCAGATAGATTAGCCGGTGTATTGTAACGATGATGAAGCGAAATCTTCGATTGTTTACTTTCTTAGCTGAATCCAAACCGTGATCGCGTGTCGTCCGCTCGTTAAGCCAATTTTACTCTTTATTACTTCTCACGTTGTGAGCTTCGCGTTAAATTTATGGCGCGTTAAACAAAACTTGTAACCGAGAGTTAAGACGGAAGAGATAAATTTTATAAGAGTGTTTTTAAAAGATTTAGTACACAATTTTACTGATTTAGCGTGTCTTCTTATCTTTACTTTCTTCTTTAGCCGAGGACGACTTGTGTTTGTCTTTAATGTGATTTATATTGTTTCTTCTAAATTGATTTAAATCTTCACTTTATTTTTGGGAAGCACAAAGCGAATTTCCATAGGAAAGATGAGCTGTTGCAGTTGCGTAAGATTGCGAACACTTATTTACATACACTGGGTGTCCAAAAATCCCCCGCCCTAAATTAGATGTCTCTATATTAACCCTATCGAAAATGGCGGGCAGACGAAGTTGAAATCATCTTACTAACACAGATTTTTAATTAGGTACTTTACAATACCATTCATTGGTAATAAATCTAAACTTAATTCTAAGTTTAGATTAAATGCTCAAAATGACATACATTTACTTGTTGGCAAAAATAAAGCCTTGATTTAAAGGAATGCCTTAGGCCAGTATTATACTCTCAAATTTCTTTGTCAAATTTCTGTGATGCAATATTTGATTGTGTAATATTTAATATTTTATCAAAGTTGGTATACGTCAAATTTCTTTTGTCAAAGGTTCTCTAAGAACTTTGATAGTGTAATACAGGCCTTACATTACTTAACATATCTGATGTGCTCATCTGACAAGAGTTTTGAATACTTGCTCTTAATTCATCTAAGTTTTGCGATTTAGTTTCAAACACTTTACTTTTGAGGAACCAAAAGTCCAGAGATGATTGATGGGGTGACTGAGCGGGCCACTCTATGGCACCACTCCGACCTATCCATCTTCCAGGAAACTGTTGGTTTAAAAAATTTCGAACTTGCAAATTGTAGTGAATCGGGGCTACAATTCCTGTCTTGTTGAAATACGGGATTATAAGTTTCTTGAACAGTTTCATTAACGGCTGGAACAACCATCATTTTGTAACATATTTAAGTATTGTTCTCCTCTAAAATTTCCATTTATGAAAAACGGTCCAACTACAAAATTCATCACAATTCCTGCCCACGCGTTACACTTTTGGAGATTACTACGGGCTTTTATCGTCCAATGTGGGTTTACGTCTGACCCATACCGGCAGTTGTGGCGATTGACTGCCACAAATATTTGACCGATTAAGTCCAAACTTGGTACGAAATTTAACCTAACTATGATGTATCTCAAGAAAAATAAGCGATTATATCAAATCATGCGTTTAAAAATGGCGGCTGTTATTACTGGAAAATGCCTTACCTAAATTACCCAAAAACAGTAGCCGTACATTTTAACAAAACATTTCAAGACATGGTGTAACTGTCAAAACAATCGAATGAAGGATAGTTGAGTTACGTGTAATAATTGGTTTGTTCAACCCGGCATCATATACCAACACAGTAACCACAAAAATATTGTATGTAGGTCTACATTTAATTTGCTGTTATTATCGTTACCTTTACTATTATCTTTCATCCAACTGCACCACCCTATAGGGAAAAAGGCGTTTTGATATTTTTTTTGTTAAAGTTTACGGGTTTTTAGTAATTTAGGTTTGAAACTTTCTAAATAGACGCCATTTTAAAACGCATGATTGGATATAATCGATTATTTTTCTTAAGATAGATCATTGTTAATTTTAACTTCGTGCCAAGTTTGAAATCAATCGGCCGAAACTTTCTCCAGATATGAATTATTTTGTAAAAATAAAAAGGCGGATGTCAAACCCAAATTACTCAAAAACAATACATTTTAACTAAAAATGTCAAAACACCGTTTTTGCAGCCCTAATGATTCGGATGGTGTTACTGTCAAAACAATCTAATGAAGGATAACAGTTAAGGTAATAACAGCATATGTAGGCCTACATACAATATTGTTGTGTTTACTGTGTTGGTATAGGATGCCGGGTTGAACAAACCAATTATTACACATAACTTAATTATTATTCTTCATCCGATTGTTTTGACAGTTACACCATCCGTTAGGGAATTAAAAGGGCTACACAAAAGGTGCCTAAACATTTTTTGTTAAAATGTATGGTCTTTGAGTAATTTAGGTTTGAAATTTTCAAACGGCCGCCATTTTGAAACGCATGGTTGGACACAATCCTTTATTTTTCTTGAGATAGACCACTCTTAGGTTAAACTTCCTGCTCAGCTTGAACTCAATCGGTCAAATATTTCTTTAGATATGAATTATTTTGTAAAAAAGAAAAATGGTTGATGTCTGGAAAACGAAGCTTTTTTGGATTTATGTTCATATAAAAAAATTTCTTATTTTTACCTGTACAGTCAGTTCCTGAAGTAGTATCCGTTCCTCCTGAAACACACTGTACATTGGATTTGCATATTTAATGCAGTAATTTGTTTAGAGGTTAAAAAAAACATAATTCACAAGGAACGGTACAACCGGCCTTTGATGCAGCATAAGAAAGTATTATATATCGCTCAAAGATGATTAGAACAACCTTTCAACAGAACTCATAATACTTCAACAAACAGATACAGTACTTTACGAGTGGGCATATCTAAAGCAAATTGTCGTACATAAATATAATCCGAAGTATTAAAGATCCGAACAGAACATGGAAGTGAATTAACACGCCACTCCTCGCCATTATTCACTAGGCTTACATAGGCTACACGTCAGTGAACATTGAGGCTAACACAAAACCTTAGTCCGTCTTGTAATGATCAATTTCATCATCGATGTATCTGTGTAGACATGGGCTGCATCCTTCCATCGCATCGCTGCAAGTTTGTAGGTTAGAATCAGCACAGATGCATAAACGAATAGATTTGTCACAACGACAAGCACATCTTTGAGAATTCTGACAAAAACTTAACCAGTGCATTCCTCGCAATTCTCGTTATTCAACCAGTAAAAAGACGAAACATAAAACATCCCGTAATTTCTGATTTAATTAAAGCAAACATATGTTGATGGTCTCATAATGACATGTGTCATAACGATCCAGTTACGGTAAATCTATGGTATTTGTTGTCTATTGGTAGTACTAGTAAGCCCCAGTGAAAAATAACAGGCAGATTAATTGGATACACATCAGAAATACATCATTAAAAAAAATACTTAATTAAATATTTAAAAACATCAGACTTTATCTAGGCCTACCTAACTATGCTGAAGGAAATTTCAACTGGTAAATGTGTACAATTATAAGGATTATAAAACTGTAGGACTATTTGTCAATTTTTTTATACGTTACTAGAAGAAACTCTTCCATGCTCAGCACGCCAACCCCGTTGGATCCTTCTATACACATAATCGCATTATGTTTTCTTTGTAATAAAGGTGTAGGGTTAATAATAACCCCAAAGCTAAGGTGGTAAATAATGTTAAAAGTTCAAATCAAATTATTTCGAACATTTTATAACAGCAGTTATAATAAAGGTTAAAAGAACCAGCTAGCCTCAAGTCTCCACTCCAATAAAAACCTAACCTAATAGTTAAAAATACAAATAATTGCTTCAAAGTTTGAAATCAGCTGTTAATGGCAATATTAGAGCAAACAGCTGGTTTATCTGTTATTTTATTCAATTGGTTGCTATGGTACTAAATGTAATGACTGTGTTGGTTCATCGTCCTAGGCCTAACCTAAGATTTTGTCCGACTAAATTTACAAATAATGAAATAAAAAATGTTTTTATCAAAATAAATTATAGCCTATGTTACTCAGGAAAAGTGTAGCTTTTTATTAGTAAAACTTAACCTAAGCTCAAAACCACATTTGTTATTGCAACGAGCGAGGTCTACTGTTCACAGAACTACTAGTATTCTTAATTGAGATTAAAAAAAAAACATTTGCAATTCGATTAATTAAATGAAAAGGATGAAATTAGATAACTACCCTTAAAACTAAACCAAGCAATAGTGAAACTTTGCCAGGTCCACTAGTATGTATATATATATATATATATATATAATGTTTATTGATACCCCAAAACGTATTCTGGGGATCACGATCGGTGCTCATTGATAAGATTTCATCTTTTCCGTGAAAAATTCGCTAATAATTATGAGTGATTTACTGTTCTGATGGCCATCTAACAAATTACACAAGTATTTTATGCAGCAGTGTTAAATCTAACCTGTGGAAATTTTAAAACGCTTGCCGGAGGGGATAAAATGGCGGTGTAAATGAATAAATTAATATCCCTTTCTCCTTCCACCTTGAAGCGGGCGTTGAAAAAAACTAGATTTATATTTCATATCCTCCGCGGACAACAGAAACACCTGCCGCCCTGATTGGTCGCTTTCAAGCAAAACTTTACAAATTAGTCCACGTTCCGAGAAGGCTCAAGGTCGTTCGCCCAATGGCTATGCAAGCATTCACAGATTGATTGTAAGCGTTCGGGTTTAACATTTGGTCGATTATTGAGGGTGTTGAACTAGGAAATTTAGTCATCATTATACTGCAATACAAAGGACGCAACACGAATACGCAAACTGACAATGGTTGCACCTTAACCACTGGCGATATAAACAGTATATCCTTCATAAGAGTAAAATTATAATAACTACTCGCATGAGCTTCCACAAATCGTTTCAACGCCAAACTAGTTTAACCAAAATGGTAAATTTATTAAATGTAGCCTTAAATAAAGTCATTATTGTTTATTCCTATTAAATTCGACTAATCTATCTCTTCTATTCTAATGTTATAAAGAGGTAAAATTTGTTTGTTTTTATGTTGGGATCTTTGGAACTACTGAACCGATTGAAAAAATAGTTTTACTATAGTAAAATTCAACTCAAGAGTGAGGCGGAAGTTGAAGCCTACCGAGGGTCAGCACGGTCGACTGGTTTCCGCTCCACTTCTACCTGAATTTTAATTTTTTATAGTAGCGTTATACAAACTTTTTTTATAACAAGAAAGTATAAAAATAAATTACATAACGTTGTGTATCACGATCGTCTGTTTATTTTGATACCAAATTTGAAGTAAATCGGTAAATGTTGAGTAATTAAATGGCATAGCTTTTAATGTAACTAAGAACTATTAAAGGAGTTTTTATTACTCAACATTTACCGATTTACTTCAAATTTGGTATCGAAATAAACAGACGATCGTGATACACAACGTTATTGGATTTATTTTTATATTTTCTTGTTATAAAAAAAGTTTGCATAACTCTACTATAAAAAATTAAAATTCAGGTAGAAGTGGAGCGGAAACCAGTCGACCATGCTGACCCTCGGTAGGCTTCAACTTCCGCCTCACTCTGAGGTGAATTTTACTATAATAAAAAGCTACACTATCCCTGAGTAACATAGGCTATAATTCATTTCGATAAAAACATTTTTTCATTTCAATATTTCTAAATTTAGTCGAAAAGAATTCTTAGGTTAGGCCTAGACTGATAAATCAACACATGTGTTTGAATTTATTACCATAGCAAACAATTGAATAAAATAACAGATAACAGCTGTTTGCTGTAATATTTACATTAATAGGTAATTTCAAAATTTGTATTTCTAACTTTAGGTTAGGTTTTTATTAAAGTGTAGCCTTAATGGTTCTTTTAGCTGCTGTTATAAAATAAACGAAATAATTTGATTTGAACATTTAACTTTAATCCTACACCTTTATTATAAAGAAAACATATCATGATTATGTGTATAGAAGGTTTTAACTGGGTTGGCGTGCGGAGCACGCAGGGGTTTCCCCTAGTCAGACATTGACATTGACAATATTATGGCATTGACTACTCCCGACCTTAGGTCTGACCAATAGAGTCACTGCAATAGCTGCTAATCTTTCCTAAGAAAATTCGCTAAAATGATTGTTGTAGTTTTCCTGACGTTTCTAGAATGTGCAATCTATCCCACCGAGTTATAACTTTCATTAAAACTACAACCCATATCGCAAATGAATGCCCACCGTTTGCCGATAACTCTTCCCAGCCGAGCGATAAACAACGCTCAACTCCCACGTCGTAACAATGCTTTACCAAAACGCTCGTGACCTAGTCCACCTTAAAGCCCAATTAGCGACGCCTCCGCGCCAGGCTCATTGTTGCGTTCGTTATGCGGAACCGAAATAACAAACGGCTATAAATATTTACTTTTGAACAATCGCGTATTGAGCCATCGCGCGAGTTTCCGCCTTTCGTTACCGAAATATATTAGAAAACCTACCCGGTCGTTTGAAACTTTGACAACTATATTAGAGTTGAGGTGGCTGGCTGGTTTATGATCAACCATTGCCTTTCTAAAATGTTAATGCGTTCTATTGTGATGTGGAAATTGTTATGAGTCAAATACACTATGGGCCGGTTATTTGGTACAGTTAGAGGTCAGAGTAAATACTCTACAGTGCAAGTTTGTTGTGATGAATGTTTGCTCTGGATAGCGGTTTCAAATCACATTTTCTGAGAAATCTCGAGGGATGGTACTTTTATAGAAGAACAAAGATTACAGAGTTCCTTGGATGAATAAACATAGGCCTACATATAAATTCCTGAATATCTATACTAATATTATAAAGAGGTAAAGTTTGTTTTTTGTTTGTTTGTTTGCATGTAGGGGGTAATCTCTCGAACTACTGAACCGATTGAAAAAAACAGTTTTACTAATAAATAGCTGCACTAGCCCTGAGTAAAATAGGGTATAATTAATTTTGATAAAAACATTTTTTTACTTCAATATTTGTAAATTTAGTCGGAAAAAATTCTTAGGTTAGGCTAGACTGATAAACCAACGCATGTATTTACATTTATTACCATAGCAACCAATTGAATAAAATGACAGAAAACAGCTGTTTGCTGTAATATTTCCATTAACAGTTAATTTTAAACTCTCCACTGTATTTCGTTTCTTTTTGGTTAGGAGACCTGAGCCTTGCTGGTCCTTTTAACCTTTATTATAACTGTTGTTATAAAATATACTAATTTGATTTGAACATCTAACATTGTTTACCGTCTTAGCTTTGGGGTTATTATTAATCCTACTCCTTTATTATACAGAAAACATAACATGATTATGTGCAACTTATAGAAGGTTCCAACGGAGTTGGCGTTTCCCCTAGTCTGTATATATAAAATTCAATGTATGTCCGTTTGTTTGTCCGTTATGCGTTACCAAACCGTCCATCCGATTGCTTTGAAATTTTGCATAGTAACACTGGTTAACCCTGGGAAGGTTTTAGGCCATTTACCGAAGTCCTAGGACATAAGGGCTACGCCCCAGTGGCCCTCAAAGTTTCAATGTTAATCTTATGGAAGTTCAATATTAAGGAAGAAGAAGAAATATTTCTTTTGATTTTATCAGGGGCACAAAAAACAGCTGTTCGTATGAAAAGCTTAAAACAGCTGATTTTGATCAACAGCTGATTTTGATCAACAACTGATTTGGATCAAAAAATGAATATAATTTTAGGTTAGGTAAATCAAGCAATGAGCCGAATCCCATTATAATTTACATCGGCCCTCAGGGATACGAATTACAGGCTTTCAAAATTTCAAATTAAGCAATAGCAAAGCATTAGCGGGTCAGCTAGTTGTATATAAATTCAAAATTACATTTTCCAGCAGGTCTATCGTTGAAAACATTTTAAAAGTTTTCTTGAATCTGTTAGCTACTGCAGTGACTCTTACGGTGAGACGTAAGTTCGGGAGTGGTCAATGAGCACCGATCATGGTCCACAGAACACGTACAAACTAGCAAAGCGAATTTTAACGCTGGGAGCGCAACGAAGCAGCTCGTTAGCCGGGGCTGGTTGATGAGAAACGAAACCCATATATTTCGTTTACGCAGACAGCTAGTCACGTGACTGAACCGCTGACGTGAGTGGAGCGAACTTCCAAAATTAAGCTTGTATATTATGTTTCAGGATTTCAATTAACTATTTGGGAAATTGATCTACTAACGAAAGCGCTGAATAGCTGCCTCAGTGTACGAAATATATTAGTTGAATTTGTTTGCACCTCAGCCTCCAGCCCCGACTCAGGGCCCGCTTCGTTCAGATTGCAGCGGACAAATTGCACCTGGACATTGCGGCCTCTTATTTTGCGCTTCTCGAATTCGAATCCCAGCGAATCTGACCTCGGATCAGAAGATGCCCCGCGGTAAAATCCTCCACGTGGATTTTAAACGGGCACTTTTGTGTTATTTTATGTTTCGATCGTCTTTGGGGGAACCAGACGCGATATAAGATCGTGTTAAAAAACAAAACACGCAGAATAATATCCTCTTTATACAATCCAAATACAGTTTCATTCTAGTACGAAACATCTAAAAAAAATGCTGTACAAAACGTGCTTCAAGTTGTTGAATTTGTTTGCTAACGAACTCGTTCGAACTACTTGGAAAACCAACGTGTGTGCCGAATTTGGATCAATTCGGACGTAAAATGTGGCCGTTAGATTGCAAACACGTATATACAATTTTTAATGACACCCCAAAAACGTGTTCTGGGGACCATGATCGGTGCTCATTGACCGCTCCCGACTAGGTCTCGCCGTAAGGGTCACTGCAATAGATCATTTTCCCGTGGAATTGCGCTAATTAGAAGTGTTTCTACCGCCCACATTATTTCACCTCCGCTATTTTTATTTAAATAGTTTGTGTGTTTTAAAATTTACATATTTCAATATGTCAAGAAGTTAATTACTATTAAAGACTACTTTTCAAATAAACTCAAGGGCATTCATGACACAAGATTATGATAATAATTTCAGTCACGACAGTTATACAACTACTGGCAGGTCGAAGTTTTACGGCATGTATTTTTAGCGAATTTCCATAGAAAAAATGAGCTATTGCAGTGGCTCTTATGGTGATACCTAAGGTCGGGAGTAGCAAATGAACACCGATCATGGTCCCCCAGAACACGTTTTGGGGTGTCATTAAAAATCATATATATATGTGTGTGTGTGTGTGTTCGCACTCTAGCGGCCGCATTTTAAGTCCGATTTGGTTCAAATTTGGTACACATGTTGGTTGTCTATGTCGCTGGGAAGAGTTCGTTAGAAAAAATCCAACAATCGGAAGCACGTTTTTTGACCGGAACTAACTATTTTTTTAGGTTTTTCCTACGAGAATAAATTTTTTTAGAGTTTGTTTCTACAAATATAAATGTAGGATGTTATTCTGCACATTTTGTTTTTTTTACGCGACCTTATAGCTCGCTTCGTTCCCCCAAAATCGATCAAAACGTAAAATACCATAGAAGTACCCGGTTCAAAGCCATTTGGTTGATTCTACCGAGGGGTTGGCGTGCGAAGCATGCAATGCATTGTGTATTGAATATACTCCCAATAAGGGGGTTGAAGATACTCCCAATACGGGGGTTGGCGTGCGAAACACGCAATGATTTGTGTATTGAAGATACTCCCAATATGCGGAATGGCGTGCGATCCTTTTTGCAGCTATTCAGCACCTTCGTGAATAGACCTATTTCCCAAATTATTGGTTGAAACCCTAAAATATAGGCCTATAAACTTAATTTTGGAAATTTGCTCAACTCACGTCGGCGGTTCAGCTGCGTGGTCGAATTATTTTATTTTTAAGTAGAAGAGAGGCAGTTTTCAAGTTCCAAAATGTAATACCGTATGTTCAAACTGGACAAATAGGCCTAGTAAAGCATAAGGTTGTCTCAATTTCAATAGTGTTAGTTTTTTTGATATAGTAAGCATTTTTCGTTGTTTGTGTTTGATATTAACCTAAAACAAGTTGGTTGTGAAGAATAATTACCTGATTCTAAATTTGCCAATTTGGTTCGTATATATTCTTCATCCGATTATTTTGACAGTTACACTATCCGATAGGGAATCAACAGGGCTACAAAAAAGGTGTCGAAATTTTTGTTGTTAAAATGTACGGTTTTTGAGTAATTTAGGTGTGAAATTTACAAACAGCCGCCATTTTGAAACTCATGATTGCATATAAACGGTTATTTTTCTTAAGCTAAATCATTTTTGGGTTAAACTTCATGCCAAGTTTGAACCCAGTCGGTTAAACCGTTCTCTAGATTTGAATTATTTTGTAAAAGAAACAAAATCGCGGATATCTGGAAAACGAAGCGTTTTCGGGTGTATGTTTATATGAACTTTTTTCTTATTTTGACCCATAGAACCATTTCCCGAAGATTGGCACTTTACTTATGGGACACCCTGTATATACAGATGATTTTAAGCTACTCTAGTTTGGCAGTAGGCCTATTTGATAGAAAGCCCGCAGCAGCAAGAAAGTCTATTCCTTCCCATATGTTTTGTTTTCTGTTCGTATTTATGCGTTAGAAAACTAATGCTGAAAAATTAATTCACTTGTTTGAATGATGTATGCTTCGGATAAAATAATTTATTCAATTTAAATTTGCGAGTTGGCGGGAATATATCACAGCAATCGAAACAGTCCAACGCGTTCGATTTATTTAAACGCAAGAAGTAATAATGGCAATATATTTTGTCAAATCGATGAGGTCGCAGTCAAAGTTTGCTGTACAGGTCGTGGGGTGAGTGATGAAACACTCGATGCGCGTGGGAGGGGAGGATGAAGAGGGGAGACATAAACCAACTGAGGCGGTTGTACCCCTAGCTGCTGTCCCGCGCATGCGCACACTTTCTCTTTGCCACTGCGCATCTCCGAGACAGTTTCATCACTCACCTGACGGCCTGTACTTGTGACCACGGTGTGAACCCACACTACTCCGAAGTTCTGGTTGACCAGGCGTGGTATTCGCAACCACCCACGTCGACAGAGAAATAGAGCAAACGTAATTGCTTGGGTGTTGCGTTTTTTAAGAACCTTGGAAGTGTAATGAGACAGGTTCCGACGAGGCATATATAGTGCATGAGGAAAATATAGCACTGTTTGAAAAGCTACCTAACTTTATAAGACGTTATTGACCACACAGCTTGTGCGTTGAGCGAATTTCCAAAATTATGTTTTAGGGTTTCAACCAGTTATTTGAGAAATTTATCTACTCACGAAGGCGCTGAAAAGTGGCTTTCGTGTACGCAATATATTAGTAGAATTTGTGTCCACCTAACCCTTCAGCAAAACTCACTTTGCTACTTTGAATCGCAACCTTGCGTCCTCGGCCCATAAACTGCTTCGCTTCGCTCGCAGCGTACAATTTCGCCCGTCGGCCTCGGATCAGAAGACGGTAAAATCAACCACGCGGATTTTAACCGTGTACTTTCATGGTATTTTACGTTTTCATCGATTTTGGTTGAACCAAGCGAGCTATAAGGACGTGTACATAAACAAAATGTGTAGAATAATATCCTGTATTAATTTTATTAGATAAACCTTAAAAAAATGTCATTCTAATACGAAAAAAAATTAGAATGTTGGATTTTTTCGGCTGACGCACTCGTCCGAGCGACTTAGACAACCAACGTGTGTACCAACGAACACACATTATATGTATACAGTTTTTAATAACACCCTAAAACATGTTCTGGGAACCACGATCGGTGCCTCAGAATACTCTTGACCTTTTGTGTCGCCATAAGGGTCGCTGCAGTAGCTGATCTTTCCTATGGAAATTCGCTAATAACTTTTTATTATTAAAGAGTTAAATTTTGTTGTTTCCTACATTTTTTTTAGAAATATTTGACATTACAAATTTTAAATTAAAGTATCAACTCCTACGTATCAACAACAAATACGTACGTTCGTCAGTAACATATAATATAACAGCTGATTTCACCCATCTTCTGTAATACTTAAACAAAACCTAGCTTAGATTATACTTTTTGGGGTTGTGTTTAGAACTTCAATCATTATAATTTCTTGTGTAGTTGTGATTTTTTTAAATATGAGTTATAGAATTAATATTCTATAATATGTTATAAGTTTTGCTTTTGTGTTGTAAATTCAATATAAATACAACCTTTTATCATCTTTATATTCGTTTATACAAATTTAAAGAAGAAATAATACCTATTCGTTTAGCTTCGGAAACATTCGTACAGTACATCTTCGTATAACATAAGAATTCGATTATTAATTTATTCACTCTAATATCAATAACTTCTAAATCATTTCAATATGCAATAAATAAACGGTACCAGAAACTGGGACATACTTTCTCACAAACCTATTTCAATTATTAAACAGATTCGCTGCGACTTTATAATTGTAGGAGGGGTAGGAGAGGTGATTAAAGTAGGAGATTAACTAATAATTATTATTAACTAGAAAGTAAACTATTCGATCGATTTCCAACAAATTTTTACCAAACACGTCAATTAGGCCTGTATAGACGCACGAAAAAGGGTTTTGAAAAATTTTGAAAAACAACCCCCTTTTTGGCCAAAAAACCCCAAGAATCAGTTATTATTATAATTATTAGCTAAACGAGAATTTTTTTAAATAAATTATGTTTTTTGCATATGGTAGGGTACATTAAGGGCTACAAATAAGCCAAATTTTATCAAAATCGTTAGAGTCGTTTTTTTTATAAAAAAAAATAATAACTGATTTTTGTGGGTTTTTCGGCCAAAAGGGGATTGTTTTTCAAAACCTTTTTTCGTGCATCTATACAAGCCTAATTGACATGTCTGGTGCAAATTTGTTCGAAATCGATCAAATAGTTTTCTCGCTAGCTTTGTATACATACAGACATGCAGACAGACATTTTGTAAAAACCAGTTTTTTGGACTCCGGTTGTCCCAAAACGAATATCTCTACAAAAATCTCAACATCGAATTTTTTTGCGATCACTATACTTTCTCTATACTGTAGTATAGTGAGACAGCAAAAGCAATTAAAAGATGATATTTCTATATTTCTTTAGGTATAATTTCAGCAAATAGGCCTACAGTTTAATAGTCCTTTTAATTGTACATATTTTCCGAGTTAAAAATCCTCGTCAGCATAGTTAGGTAGGTCTAGCCAAGTCAGTTGTTTTTAAATGATATTTTTTTTAAATAATATATTTCTTGTGTGATCTAATTAATCTGCCTGTGATTTTTCACGGGGGCTTACTAGTACAAAATAACGTTGTGGTTTTCTGTACAATGGTAAAAGGTAACGTAACAAATACGTACACAAGATTTGAGGTCAATATCTTTTCTATTATTTCTAAAGATTAAGTGTTTATTAAAAAAAAGATGACGGATAATTCGAAACAGCATGATTAACAGTGCTTTTTTTATTTTCACCTATGGTGAAGTTTGGGATATTTCTAGACACATTGCATACCAACAACGGTGTTTACGATTGTTGAACGGCGTGTGTTTCCAATTAACACAACACAAACGTATCCTTATCAAAATCGCTGCAAACATCGATAGAAAATCTTATTAGAACATGTCCACCGACTGGTTAGGTTAGCCTACTTGCCAGTATCTGCATAACACGGAGCGATCTGTCTCGATCGACCGTGTCTCTGCAGGTGTTCCCAACACATCGGTTCATTAAGAAATTGTTTTTTTATTGTATTTTTCCCCTCAACAAGTGCGTTCAAATCGTTCGATCGTTCGATAATCGATTATTTCGTCAGTAAAAGTTTCCACGTTGTATACCGATGTCGCAGGAAAGCATATGTTCACTTGCAGCGCGTGTAGTCTTCTATTGTTTTACAGAACGGATTTCTCGGCCCTTATTTGGTACTGCAGCCGCATTGGCTAAGCTAGCCTCTTAATCCTTCTCTTTCATCAATTGAATCTTTCGTTGCTCGTAGATTTAAAACAAATGTTTCTGCACATCTGTGTTCAACGACTGAGTTTTGTAATCTAATTTTGAAAGTTTCTGTTGCCTATATATAGGAAGCTATGGGAAATCCCTGCGTGCTCCGCACGCCAACCCCGTTATAACCTTCTATACACATAATCATGTTATGTTTTCTTTATAATAAAGGCGTAGGATTACTAATAACTCCAAAGCCAAGGTGGTAAATAATGTTAAACGTTCAAATAAAATTATTTCGTATATTTTATAACAGCAGTTATAATAAAGGTTAAAAGAACCAGCAAGGCTCAGGTCTACACTTTAATAAAAACCTAACCTAAAGTTAGGAATATAAATAATTGGTTCAAAGTTTAAAATCAGGCGTTAATGGAGATATTAGAGCAAACAGCTGTTTATCTGTTATTTTATTCAATTGGTTGCTATGGTAATGAATGTTAATACATTCGAGAAATAAGTGTTGGTTTATCAGTCTGGACCTAAGCAAAGAATTTTTCCCACTAAATTTACAAATATTGAAATAAAAAATGTTACTATCAAAATGAATTTGTTACTCACTGATAGTGAAACCTTTTATTATTAAAACTATTTTTTCAATCGGTTCAGTAGTTCCAGAGATTACCCCCTACATTCAAACAAACATATTCTACGGCTTTATAATATTAATATAATAGGCTTTGTCTTGACTGATTGACTGACAGAATCAACGAGAAGCAAAAAACTATTTGAGATACGAAAATTTAAAAGTATTTGCTTATGGGTTCATAGACGCATACTGAGAAAGGGATTTGCAAAATTTTTATTTTAAAGTGTAAAAACTGTGAAAATTCGAATAAAACAGCTGTTCGGATCAAATCCTTAGCAACACGTTTGTTTGAGTTCTTTACCATAACAACCAACGTAGAAAATTTAGAAATAGTTTATTATTATTCACAACCAATAGCTTTTTTAGGTTAGCTTAACAAACTAAAAACAAACCCAATAAAAAATCAACGGAAAACGCTTACTGTATTATAATTCAATTCAAACATCTTTTGTTATATCTATACTAATATTATAAAGTGGTAAAGTTTGTTTGTTTGCATGTAGGGGGGTAATCTCTGGAACTACTGAACCGATTGACAAAAATAGTTTTACTAATAAAAAGCTACACTATCCCTGAGTAACGTAGGATATAATTCATTTTGATTAAAACATTTTTTATTTCAATATTTGTAAATTTAGTCGGGAAAAATCTTAGGTTAGCCCTAGACTGATGAACCAACGCATGTATTTACATTTATTACCTTAGCAACCAATTAAATAAAATAACAGATAAAACAGCTGTTAGCTCTAATATTTAAATTAACAGCTGATTTCGAACTTTGAAACAATTATTTGTTTTTATAACTTTTACGTTAGGTTTTTATTAAAGTGTTGACCTGAGCCTTGCTGGTTTTTTTAACCTTTATTATAACTGCTGTTATAAAATATACGAAATAATTTGATTTGAACATTTAACATAATTCGCTATCTTAACTTTTTGGGTTATTATTAATCCTACACGTTTATTAGCCTATAAAGAAAACATAACATGATAATGTGAATAGAAGGTTCCATCAGGGTTGGCGTGCGGAGCACGCAGGGATTTTCCCTAGTATAAAATATATTAGTGCGTCACATTATGCAACAAAATATGTTATCCCCTACAACCTGTTGATGCAACATGTTTGTTTGCAAATTATTTTACAGGGTGCTTCGCTCGCCAACCCCAGTATTGGGAGAATTTTCAATACACAGAGCATTGCGTACTTTTAAGCCTATACAGGATGACGACTTTGTGATGGTATCCGAGTTCCGTGTAAAAAGTTCTCCAACTGCGGAAAGGTTACCAACAACTAAAAGTTGAATTAATATCAAACGCTAGGCCACAAAACAACCAGCGACGCGATGGGCGAATCACGAATTTGTTACAAAATCAAACGAACTCGCGTAAAACTTTCAACAAACGAATCAATTACACACCTTTTCAAAACCTAAAGTCGTGCAGTCTGTTGCATCCAGTAATCGACCTGCTGAAAAACCTTACACAACCAGCGACAAAAACATTGAAATATTTACGACATCCGATACTGTAATTGTGGTAAAGACATTCCTGTCACCGTATAATGGGAGGTACGTTGACAACACCGTGCAAACAAAAACACCGTGTACATCGCTCACTTTACTCGCCTCGATCATGCACGCATATCCATTACGACATGCGAGCATGATAACGCACAAATATACTCCGACCATTACATAGCTCGTGTTGGAAGTAAAACATTCAATTAGCGCGGAATCAATTAGTCGTCAAACTAACGCGTCATTGTTTAATGCACCGTTTTATTCAGATGACTTGATCAAATGGAAACTGCGAGAGTAGATGGTTGACGACGTATAGCGCATGCTCGTACGATTTTTGTCGAGAAAGCGCTAATGATCGTCGTACGAAACCTACTTCAACCGAAAGGAATGTCTGAAAATCTCAAAACGTTTCGTTGCTTTAAATTAAATCGTAGTAGGCAAGTCTACGAACCTAATGTACCTTCGCATTGTTGACCTTGTTCCAACCACAAATTTTAAACCGGCTACATTTATGGTTTTTTACGTTTTGCTCGATTTTGGGGAAACCATGCGCGATATAAGGTCGTGTAAAAAACAAAATGTGCAGAATAACATCCTACATTTATCTTTTTACAACCCTCATTGGAAATGGAAATTCGCTAACTAGGCTCGCATCTACGCAATTTTTTAGAAATGCTAATTGGTCGATTTACTCTGCTGCTCATTTTCGGTCCGAACGTTCTGTAAGCTATTTATTTTAGGATTGCAAAAGGATATATATGTTAATTGTTAAAGAATTAATTTATGCTGAAGTTAAGTATATGTTTATGTCCCTTTACGGTTGCCTTATTTCACGATAATTAAAATAGCCTATAATTACGCCATAAATCAGTATGATAAGCTAATTACGATGCATTATTAATTCTCTTTTTTTACTTCTAATCACGAAGATGGCTTGTTATTACACTTGAGTTTTAAAACATAACTCATGTGATTTATAATCTGTTACATGTAATAAATCCTAATAATAAACTCTCTCTAATAATAATTTTTCTTTAATTTTATACTTTATCTGAATACGCAAGAAAGTAAAGTTCGATCATTTGCATCTTTAGACTGACTGAGTACCTCTTTTGAGCCAAATGAGAAAATACACTTTCCAAGATTGTCCAACGTAATAGAAAAAACTCTTATACTAGAGAAGGTCTAGCATGAGCTGTGGCCTTGAGATGCGCAGTAGACTCGGAGTTGATTCTAGTGGTGGTGGGGGTCAGAAAGGCTCAGTCTGTTGCCGCGCTCTGAACATAATACTTCGGTCTGGAAGCCCTTGTACGGAACATATTGACTGTCAAGGTATCCCTTCCCCTCCAGCAGACGGCGTCCCCACTTGCCTAAATTATTCCCTCCCGCCAGCGCATCTGAGAGCTCATGCTATACCTGACGAATTATACATGTTTAACGCCGACAGGTGTTGTACGAAGTAAACTGGTTGGTAAAAAATGATTTCAATGAAAAAATTTCGACCACGCAGCCGAACCGCTAACGTCAGTTGACCGAATTTCCAAAATTAAGTGTATTTGTTTTAGGTATTCAAATTGTAAGGCGCTGAATATCTGCCTCCTTGTACGGAATGGCTCTTTCGCTGCTTGCGAGTTTGAACCTTGAACTTGCGGCAAGTGATTACTGACTGTTTCGCTTCGCTCTCAGAGTGGCAATTTTGCTTATTAGAGTGACCTAACCTAAAATTATTGTATCTATGTTGCCGTTAAGACAAGTAAAATAAATTAAACATACACACAATAATTTTAGGTTAGGCCTAAACTGATGAACCAACATATGTTTATTGAATGTATTTACAATGAATGGACATTTAACTGTGTTTACCATCTTAGCTTTGATGTTATAATTAATTCTTCACCTTTATTATAATAACATTAAACGTATGGAAACAGTAAAATATTTGTATAAAAAACAATATAATAATAAACGGCAATTAAAAGATTAAAATTATGTGTGTATGTTGCCGTTAAGGCTGGTAAAAGAATTGAAGAAAAGGCGCGATGAACTTCGTTCCTGACGGGTCCCACGACCGCACACATTTACTTTTTCGGTTAGTTTTTTATTGATGTCATACATTAAACTTTCTCTCGACATTACACTAACGATATTAAGTGTCTAGACCAAAAAGGAATTGTTTGTCGCGTATATATAAATTATGTATTTAGTCCTTTGCCTATCTTCATGTGCCCTATCATCACTCTGCATGTCTACCCACTCGTTACACACTTTACGAATAACTTTCTTTAAATTTACATATTTAATTACATCTTACATTATGCATCCATGTGCGTGCAATTTGTATGACGAGATATTAAGAGCATAATAATTACAAGTGTACAAACAACGGTCTCTTTGCATTGCAATTACAGTAATTCTATCGCAGATCGACGATTATGTAAGAATTTCGTTTAAAAAAGAAACGCTGGCAACGTTGAAACGTTACGATTAAAACGTAATAAACAAGTGTTCTTATAACGGCTTCGTTTTTAAGTAAAACAGCTGTTTGTCAGCTGTGAAATTTGTTTAGTAATTATGGAAAATGGACAATTACCTGAAATTATATTCTTGTGACTAGTCTTACTTAACGAATTTCCACAGGAAAGTTGAGCTATTGCAGTGACCCTTATGGTGAGGAATAAGGTCGGTAGTGATAAATGAGCATCGATCATGGTCCCCTTAATACGATTCCGATTTGGTCCAAATTTGGTACACATATCGGTTGTCTACGTCACTCGGACGAGTTCGTTAGCCAAAAAAATCCAACAACCTGAAGCAACTATTTTTGAAATTTTTCGTACGAGAATGAAACTTTTTTTAGAGTTTTATCTAACAAAATAAATGTAGGCTTTTATTCTGCACATTTTATTTATTACACGACCTTATAGCTTGGATCCCCCAAAATCGATCAAAACGTAAAATACCGCAAATGTGCCCTGTTCAAATCCACGTGCGAGCGAAGCGAAGCTCATAACCTGAGGCAGCAAGGTGGAGGTGCAAACTTGCAAACAGAGTTTTTCCGAAACCAATTCTACTATATATTTCGTACACACAGGCCCAAATAGTTGGTTGAAACCCGAAAACATATGAACTTAATTTTGGAAATTCGCTCAACTCACGTCAGCATTTCAGCTATGTGGTCGATTTAGTTTTTATTTTCAAATTAA
>JAGFPH010000522.1:398190-426157 GCA_018207615.1 Philaenus spumarius
AGTACGTTTGGATACTAAATAGCAAAGCTTGAAACTATTTATATGTATTTTGTTAACCTCTTGCTAATACCACCCCCCAGAGATCACGTGATAGCCTAATTGAGCAATATCCAACCATCTTTGCGTTGACCAAGGTTCAGACCTGGATCGAGATTATAATTAGACAATAAAATACAGCGCCTATATCTACTTACTAATTAACATCGGTAGATTGGAGGCTGAGAGTAGAGGAACTGGTTTTTGTTAAACGTTTCGCAATGTTTCTATTAATTCTCTCGAGGCTAGGATTCTGAATAGTGCGAAAACTGCCCACGGGGATCGCCACTTACTTTTACCGATGTAAATGTGGTTACGAAAACAAATTTAACTACATGTAATTAATTATAATTCCTGGATATTAAAAGTACGGTGAAAAGACTCAACTTGTAAGCAAATGCTAAACTTATGGTAACTGTTAGTTCAAAAACCAAATAATCAACTCTTATAAAAGAGATTGTAGTCCGTACGTACGTTCGTGAGTAAGATTATAATGTAACAGCTGAGTTCACACATAACCTGTAATACTCAAACAAAACCTAGCGTAGATTATACTTTGGGGTTATGTTTACAATTTCAATCAATAACATAATGTTTTGTGAAGTTGTTGGAAGGATACAAATAAAAAATGTAATGCGTAACGAAAAAAATTGTTATTAATTGGTTGCTATGGAAATGACAAATATAAAATACGAGTAACGGAAAAAGCGTTACCAAATTGGTTGCTATGACAATGAATGTACAGTAAATACATTCAAGAAACATGTGTTTTGGTTCATCAATTTAAATTAAGAGACGATCGGTTCCGTCCGGCGTAGTTCAGATATTATCGTCTAGTGCTGAAACTTTAGGTTAGGCCTAGAAAGTAATTTTAAGTCTAGGCCTAACCTAGAATTATTGTATGTATGTTGCCGTTAGGACAGGTAAAATAAATTAAACATACACACAATAGTTTTAGGTTAAGCCTAGACGGATGAACCTACATTTTTATGTTTATTGAATGTATGTACAATGAACGGACATTTAACTGTGGTTACCATCTTAGCTTTGGTGTTATAATTAATTCTACACCTTTATTATAATAACATTAAACGTATGAAACAGTAAATATTTGTATAAAAAACAAACTAGTAATAAACGGCAATTGAAAGATAAAAATTTTGTGTGTACGTTGCCGTTGAGGCTGGTAAAATAATTGAAGAAAAGGCGTGATGAACTTCGTTCCTGACGGGGGTCCCACGACCGCACACATTTACTTTTTTTTAGGTTAGGTTAACAAAATAAAAACAAAGGAATAATCTACCAAAAAAGGCTTACTGCATTGTAAATCAAACGTCTGTTGTTACGTGTTACAGATAAACAGCTGGTTTGGGTCAAAAGCTCGACACAATTTTAGGTTAGGCCTGAACTGAACCAAAACACATTTCTTGAAAGCATTTACATTTATTACAATAACAACCAACTTGGAAAATTTAGAATCAGGTGATTATTTTTCACAACCAACAGTTTTTAAAAAATTAAGTAACAGCAAACACAAACAACGAAAAAACTTACTAGATCATAATACAAACTCCTATCACTATTATAACTATGCTAACTTTATTCTTTAATAAGTCTGTCTGACAAGTTAGAAATACTTTTTTACAGTGTTACATTTTAGTCTTATTTTATAACTTTAAAAACCAAAGTTTAAAATTCTATTCTCTCTTCTATTTAAAATTAAAAATTCTCTGTCCTTACCAAGCCTCATTCCCGTGAAAATATCATAGTATACAATGATCTGTTTGCATTTGCTTACATATTGTACGGGTTAACATCAAAGTAATCTAGCAAAACACTGTTAAAGGCAAATATTATTTATTTTTATTATTATTCTAATGCTCGTTTTATCAGTCCGTAATAATACTTGTAATAGATAAAAGTTGATGATGTATTATAAATTTTCATGAAGGTGACACGAAGAGTGATTAAAAAGTCACAGTCTATACTCTATAGGAAGCCAATACTTGAGACAGTGCTACTGATAGCTATTTTAAGTTTATTATTAAATCAGAGAACAGTTGATTTTGAATACAGCTGATCGTGAAATTAGATTCAGGTTAGAACTTGCACGATTCAAATCTTGATTTATAGAACTATGTATGGAGTTTGAAAGTACAACCGTGAATCTATGAAATAATTCAAATTTTTTAAATGGATCATTTTAATTAATTTTGAATTAATGTGTGCGTTATAAGATACAGCGAACTCATATCATTGCCTTTTACTTTCTCCCCCCTATACGTAGTATATGGAGAAAGTATTGTTTTCGTCCAAATTTTCGAATTTGAATTTTTAGTGGAACTATCTGTTTTGGTGCTCCCTGAACCCCAAAAAATTCTTTAGTGGAATTATCTGTGTTGGAGCTCCCTGAACCCAAAAATATTTTTAATGAAATTATTTGTTTTGGTGCTCCCTGGACCCAAAAAAGTGTTTTTTTGTGATGTCTGTCCGTGTGTTGTTAGGATGTGTACAGTGGTGGAGACCATACCAACGGTCCGATTTTGATGAAATTTGGTATGTAGGTGTAGTTCTCTAATATCTCCAGGCGTGTTTTTAATTTTTTCGAATTTTGGATTTTTAACGGATTTTACCCCCCAAAAATGGCCAAAAAACGAGAAAAATCAAAATTTCTCTAAAACGGCTTTAACGATTTTGATAAAATTTGGCTTATTTGTAGCCCTTAATGTACCATACCATATGCAATAATAATAATAATAATAATAACTTATTTTTGGGGGTTTTTGGCCAAAAAGGGGGTTAATTTTCAAAAAAATTCTAAATATTTTTTCGTGCATCTATACAGGTCTAATTGACATGTTTGGTGCAAATTTGTTCGAAATCTATCGAATAGTTTTAATAATAATAATACTATTATTATTATTATTATTATATAATATGGATGTGTGTTACATGCATCTAATATTTTCCATGGTATGTCCTACTTTTGCAATTCTAAATAACCACCTCCTATGCTACTCTTGGGATGGTATAAAGTTTCAACTGGGAGAAAGTATGTCACAGTTATCTGGTACCGTTTATTTAAAATATTGACACATTTTGTAATACAGTAGGCCTACCGGAAAAACTATCTATAATTTATTTTTGTCTGTGAATAAATTTAAGAAGTATAATTTAATAAGCGTATAGTTTTCAAATACAAAAAATTCGTACTAAAAAATCAATTAAACAGTAAGATTATATATGTAGGTATACACACACACACATATATACAGAGAGATTCACGAAGATGTTCAGAAACTTCGGGAGATCATTTTACATGTAAAAGAAACGAAAAAAAGTTTTATAAACATAGGTCTTTTTTTTGTTTTTTTACAAAATAATTTATATCTAGAGAAATGTTTAACTGAGTTCAAACTTGGCATGCGGTTTAACCTAACAACGGTCTACCTCAAGATAAATAAGCGATTAAATCCAATCATGCGTTTCAAAATGGCGGCTGTTTGAAAATTTCAAATCTAAATTACTCAAAACCCGTACATTTTATCAAAAAATGTCAAGACACCTTTTTTGTAGCACTTTTGATTCGTTATCGGATGGTGTAGCTGTCAAAAAAATCGAATAAATGATAATAGTCAAGTTATGTGTAACAATTAGTTTGTTCAACCCGGCATCAAATATATACAAATATTTTTACAATATAATAAGTAATATTGTATGTACATTTGCTGTTATTATCTTCAGATATAGAACGAGCTTACGAGACATTTCTGCATATATCAGAAACACACCCGTCAAACGTGTTCTGGGGACTTAGGGTAATAGCTAAGTTAAAGATAATGACAGCAAATGTACATACAATATTGTTGTGTTTACTGTGTTGGTATAGTATGCCAAGTTGAACAAACCAATTATTACACATAACTTAGCTGTTATCATTCATGCGATTGTTTTGACAGTTACACCAAACGTTTTGGGGTATTATCTAAAAAAATTAATGTATTACATTATTCTACATACTCCAATACGGAGGTTGGCATGCGAAGCACGCAATGCTTTGGAAATTGAAGATAATCCCAATATGCGGAATTGCACATTTGGTTTTTTACACGACCTTATAGCACGTCAGGTTCACCCAAAATCGATGGAAACGTATAATACCATTAAAGTACCCTGTTCCAATCCACGTGGAGTATTTCACCGTGTGGGCGTCTTCTGATCCGAGACCGAAGGCCGAGTGTGTACTATGCGAGCGAAGCGAAGCAGTCCATAACCCGAGGCGGCAATGTCGAGTTTGCAAACTCCCAAAGCTAGTTTTTCCGCTGCGAGTGGAACGAAGGAGCGCGTGAGTCAAAGCTGGAAGCTTAGGTGCAAACAAATTCTACTAATATATTTCGTACGCACAGTGCCTTCGAATAAATAGTTGGTTGAATCCACAAAACAGCTAAACTTTATTTTGGAAATTCAAAATTATTATTATTATTCAAATTATTTGATAGGGTTTGATTGTTTTTCAAAAGCATTTGAGTGAACATAACCTCCAATGATCACAACACACTCTTAAGCTGAGTAGCATCGTGTTTTTTTTAAACAAAGTTTTTGTTCTATGATTATAGAGTAATAAACTTCCGAAAGTCCGTAATAAAGTTCTTTCCCAGTTTGAGGTCATTTACTTTTTGTAAAAGGAGTGTTCGTGTTAGCTGCAGCTGTAGAAATAATTAATTCCTCGATGCCCACAGCAAAAACGGAAGGAAGGCCCAATATTAACCCCTCGTTTCGGACAGCCTTCTAGATTTATCAGACGGACACGGAATATATGACTTTAATAAGTACTATTACCACATGGATAACGTCGTCTTTGCTGTGTGAAAACAAAAAATAAAAGACAGAATGCCAGAAGGTAATCGGTGACCTACATGTTAATATTAATACGTGATATGTACTGAATCTATTGTGTTCTAAAGAAATGTTACAAGTTTTGTATATCTGATAATCAGTACGTAAATTATGTATATTATTTAAGTTTTTAGTGAATTTCGATAGAAAATATGACCTATTGCAGTGACCCTTATGGTGAGACTAAGGTCGAGAGTACTAAATAAGCATCGATCATGGTCCTCAGAACATGTTTTGGGGTGTCATATATTGCTTTGATTGTCCATTACTTTGAAACGAAGCAAAATACTAAGCTCTAGTTTGCGCCATTTTGTTTCCCTTTTAATAAGCTTTTCAATGGCGTATTACATCATCTACCTTTATATTTTAAATTGTTAACCACCCTTGCCCCCTATATGATAGAGGTTCAGATATGTAAAAAATTTGTTCCTGTTATGCAACATAAGATATATATATATAAAGTTGGGTCTTTTCTGTTATATCCCCGCATTTACTATTCCACTCTAGGCTAACCTATGGCAACAGAAATGCAAAAATAACAATTAAAAAATACCTAAAAGGTTCTAACTTAACCTATTTAGTCACAGTATGTTTACCTGTATTCAACATTTAACAGTAAAATGTAAAACAACATCGTTGACTGCAAAAATATTAGGATAGGGTCGAATAGTAAAGTTACTTACGCGTTTGCGATAACCCTTATCTAATATCAACAAAAACTGGAAACTTCCTTCCTTATATGTTATGGAGTAGTTATAAATAGTTATTTGGACATTCCCGATTAATCCTCATTCTATAGAAAATAGTTTGAGAATAGAAAATAGTTTTAGAAAATAGTTTGTAAATGCGGGGATATAACAGAAAAGGGCCAAAAAGTTTTATTAGATTATTTACAGTACAAAAAAATAACAAAGGGGGTTAAAGGGACTTTATGAACACTCTTTAGGTATAGTCTGTGTATAGCCTTCTATACAACAACAGAGAAGTTATTTGAATTAGATTGGTGCCTACACAATTAACAGCAAACACTTTCTCTGGTACAAAAGTTTTCAATTTGCTTTCAAATCGCTTGAGAACGGAACAAAAGATACGTAACTTTTTAGAAATACGAAGTAATTGACGACTTAATTTTGTGCAACTAAGTGATCTTTTATTTATTCTAATATGTTCATCGCAGTTTTATTTGTTGTATTTGCATTTCTGTTCCTTAACCAAGTGATTTTTAAGTTATTGTATTTGTATAGTTATGTTTTATTAAGTTTTAATTATTTGTATCTGTGCTCTTATTGTTAATCTTTCTCTCTCCTTGTTTTCGTGTCTTGTTTGTCCTCTTGCCTCAGCAAGCCGCACAATGTCAGTTTGTATGTTTGTGTAAAAGGTAGACCAAACTATTTTCTTTTTTCTCATTTATGATAAAATTTTTTGTTTATGATTTAAAAAAAGAAGATTTTTTAAATGCACTAACCATGGGTTACAGGAAAATAAGGTAAGGTATTTCCTAGGCATTAAGATATATATGTTTACGTTGACCATAAAAAATAAATAATAAAATTATTATTACTAAATTCTTTCGTCAATACTTTTTCGTACACAATTTCTGTTCGCTTGAAGGTTCTATACTAATACACTTATTATTTTACGAAAGTCACACGCTTAAGTAGTTTTCTTTTTTAAAAACACGAGTGGAAATACTAGACAAACGATCGAAACGTTGTACGTTGACTATTCGCCTTTGTTCAGCAGAAGGCTAATGCGAGCAGTGCAGAAGGTCCTGGGTGAACAATAAGTACTGGTACAACTACGGTCAAACTTTGAGCATGATTTGCATTTTCATTTCATCGGGCAAAGCATTGTCCTCGCACTGTCATTAGCCTCGCCGGGTTACACAGTACCGTAATTACTACAGCTTCTGGTAGCTCTACTGGCTGGTTGCTATTCTAGTTTTAAAACCTGGACAGTAAATATTATTTTACAGAGCGTCTCGCAATCAATCTACCAAACTTTACCAGGTCAAAACTAGCAAAGAATACAATATAATTCGTTCACGCAGCTGAACCGCTGACGCGAGTTTAGCGAATTTCCAAATTTTAATTTATATGTTTTAGGGTTTCAACCAACAATTTGGGGAATTGGTCTATTCAGAAGGCGCTGAATAGGCTGCTGTGTGTACGAGATATATTGGTAGAATTTGTTCGTGTCTAAGCCTCCAGCTTCGAATCACGCTTCTGCGTTACACTCGCAAAGGAAAACTCGTCCTTGAGGCCTCGCTTATGGACTGCTTCGCTTCGCTCACAGAGTGCAAACTCGGCCGTTGGGCCTCGGATCAGAAGAATTTTGTGGATTTGGGATTTGAACCGAGTACTTTTACGGTATTTTACATTTTAATCGGTTTTGAGGGGACCAAACGAGCTTAAAGGTTGTGTAAAAAAACAAGATGTGCAGAATAATAGGCACATAAAAGTTTTATTTTCGTACGAAAAATCTCAAAAAATAGTTACTTCCAGTCAAAACGTGCTGCCGGTTGTTGAATTTTTTTTGGCTAACGAACTCGTCCGAGCTACTAAGAAAACTAACGTGTGTACCAAATTTGGATCAAACGGACGTAAAATGTGGAAGTTAGAGTGCGAACACATGTATACATATATATATGATATATATACCGTTTGTATACTGTACTTTGGTTTAAACTAGTTTAGGATTGAGAACCACGCGACCGTAGTGGGGAGCAGAGGCTCGCCGCGCGCTAGACCAATCAGGAAGGGAATGTTGTCATCACAACCGATGCACCCCGTGTTGCCAGATTTCTGTTAAATTGCATGTCATTTGAAAGTCATTGCAAAGAGGTGAATTGTTTGTTGGGCAACTATCACATGGCGGCAAAGCGTCAATGGCTCCCCACGCCAACGCACTCGGCCTAAAGCAGTTTAAATCAAACTATGACACACAAGTGTTCTGAAGACCATGATCGGTGCTCATTTACTACCTTCTACCTTAGTCTTACCATAAGGGTCACTGCAATAGCTCATCTTTCCTTGCAAGACGGAAATTCTCTAATAGGCCTAACATATGTGTCCTATCTTGCTTGGTTTAGAAGTTGTTTAAACAGTTTAAAATAAATTCACGAAACTCATCGCGCATGTTTATCACATTGGTTTAGACAAATGCGCAAGATTTTGTTTTGCTGGTGTTATCAGTTTCAACTTGGAGGCGGTGCAAACTTTTCAAAGTTAAATATGAAAAAAAAGCTACAGATTTTACGAAAAAAATTTAAGATGCAAAAAATTTAGACAATTTAAAGACAAATCCAGCTGTGTATTAATTTGATCATTGGGTTAAGGATAACTGAGAAAATTCAATAATTCTGGCTGAAAGTAGTTTCCATGATCACTTTCAGTGAATGTAGTCATCACAGAAAACTACTTTCACTAAAATCAGATTTTCATTTTTTTAGATTAGGTAAAAGCAAACAAAAGGTTTATTGTATAAGTCAAACATCTGGTGTTACATATGATATTGTTTCCTTGTGGATTTGTAAGTCACAATATTTACGCCTTTTATTTATTGAATTACATCTGCGAGCGAAGTTACCATCCTTATATATTATTTCTCAAAGGTGTTTTTTGTCGCTAAACAATATTTCCCTTAATTCTTCACAAACATTAATTTATCAAGCATCATTTTAAAGCTTATGTTATCCGCTATTGACGAAAAATATACAAACAACTTAAAATTCAAGTTTTAGTTATAGAAATTGATTTAAATATTTTTATGTTAGGCCTATACTTCGTATGGTTCCTAATGAAAAGAGCCATCTATTAACAATCTGTTTAACTAACATGACAGCTGTTAGATTGTTTACATTCTATGTGCAAGTGTAATCTATCACACAAATCATTCAAATTAATCCAACGTAAATAAATAAACGTAATTTACTTAATTAAAACAAGTAAGTACTCCTAACTTTTGAAATATTTGCACGGGTCAGCTAGTCTAGTTATTAATAAAATCAGGTAACTGGACAAGTTCAGAGATTTGTATTAATACTTTTCTTCAAATAAATTATTTCACCAATTCGACTGTAATGTATTTAAGTTTGTTGAACGCGTTAATAAGATCAGACATGGGTGTAATGTTTGGGAAACCAGTGGCACTGACCAGACAGGCAGAAACTGTCGGACGCCTCCTCGAGAGACCCGTATTATTTGGGTTTGGGCAGAGACAGAGGCGGGCCCCTTAATTGCCAGTTTCGCTTCGACTCTCTATTCGCATACCATCAATCAATCCATCAAGTAAAACATTAGCCTACTTGTCATGTCATCAACGGGTTTTAATTTGCCACATATGCGCAGGCGCACCGCCTAGGACTATCTTTCAAGTTGAAATAATAACTCGGATAAAATGAAACAAATGTTGAAATCGTATGCATGCTAGTACTTGTGAAGTATATATGGAATTATTTAAACTGCGTTAGTGTGTTTCTTTTTAGTTGTAGTAACATATTGTACTTATAAGCGAATTTCCATAGGAAAACTCTTATGGTGAGACCTAAGGTCGGGAGTAGTAAATAAGAACTGATAATAGTAGCCAGAACACGTTTTGGGGTGCCATTAAAAATGTTATATATATACAGGGTGTTTGAAAAGTCTGAAAACAGCTTAATATCTCAAAATGTACGACTCTTATGAGATAGAAATAAAAGCAGTTATTCACAATCATAAAAGAACCACTTTTTGGTGAGTTTGAAATTTTTGTCCGCCATCTTGGAATGAACTTCATTTTTTTAAACGGGAAGGTAGTCGTGTGATACATGATGTTAATGTAAAATTTGACGAAACAAACGATGGTCAGGTCCGTTTTTAAGTTATCGTCAGTCAAATGAGTGACGCAAAATTGAGGCCCAAATAATCAAAGAAAAAACGCATCGCATATTGCTATACATTTTGTACAACTTTAAAGGTTCCTTTTATAATGTGATTAAAAAATACGAATTGTAGTTAACGGCCTAAACTTTGTTAATTAACATTATTAGAGCAATGAAATAACTTGGAAACAACTTAGTGTGAAAAGCAAGTTTGCAAGACAACAAATACATAATATGGTTTTTATTTTTAATAATTTATTTAAATTGAAAACAGTTGTTAACAAAAATAAAATGACTAAGAAGGAGAAAATAACGAATTTCAAGGAAAAATTCAATTTTAAAATTAATTTTAAAATCACTTCCAAGTGATGAGTGTTACGATTTTGCAAATGAGCTATTACAGTGGCTCTGGTGAGACATAAGGTCCGGGAGTGGTGAATTAGCACCGATCGTAGTCCCCAGAACACCTTTTTGGGGTGTCATTAAAAACGTCATATATATTCGTGTATATGTGTGTTCGCACTCTAACGGCCGCATTTTTACGTCCGATTTGGTCCAAATTTGGTACAGTTAGTTTTCCAAGGCGTGCGGATGAGTTTGTTGGCTAAAAAAATCCAACAAGTACGTTTTTTACAGGAAGTAACAATTTTTGAGTTTGTTCATACTAAAGTGAAACTTATTTTGGGTTTTATCTAAACAAATACCGTAGGATATTATTTTGTACATTATTTTTACACGACCTTTACGCGTCTGCTTCCCGTAAAATCGATCAAAAAAACGTAAAATACCATAAAAGTACCCAGTTAAAATTCACGTCCGACTGCCGGGATGCAAACTCGCTACGAGCGGAACAAAGCAACGCGTGAACCTAGACCACAGGCTGAAGTGCAAACAAATTGTACTAATATATTTCGTACACGGAGGCAGCTATTCAGCACCTTCGAGAGTAGACCAATTTCCCAAATAGTTGTTTGAGACCCTAAAACATTTAACTTCATTTTATAACCAACGTCAGCGGTACAGCTGCGTGATCGAATTATTAAGACCCCGTAATTTTCAAAATCGCGATTAGTGTCTGGTTAAATGCGCACTATTCTGCTTGGCAATGCGTCAGTTCATAAAAAAGATATTTCCATAGATTGAGTGTGCATTTAGATGAGGAACGTCAACCGGTAGATAAGGCGTCACTCTAAGTACGCCTTGTATGTAAATGCAGCGAGGCAATATCTTTGCTTCATAACAGTTTTGACTAAGAAGTATTGCAGCTCCAGGCTTGTGTGGTCCAGATGTTTGATGAATGGTTTGTTTTACTAATTTGAACGTTGCTTGTTAAGGGTCTGCTGCAGTGGCGGTCATCTAGGATTTTTATCCCATAAGAGCAATGTTAAATTTCAAACCATTTATTTCGTTTACTTTTTGTCATAAAATTTTTTGCAAGGTCTCATTTTAAGCACAGTCACAATACGCATCCGTCTTACAATTTACATTTTTTTAAATGCTTTTGATTTGTTATGTAATTGACATTTTGTAAGTACAAAGTTTGATTTTTTTTCCTAACACAATACACAATTTATAATGAAAAATAATTTGCAAGCCGGATCCGAAATTTTATAAAGAATATTCAGTCTTTTATTTCAACACTCAATTACAAAAGATAGACTTATAAAATGGTTTGAAATGAGGCAATGTCAAAGCATTCAGCTGCAAGAAATTGCATTGTTTAGATAGGGATACAGTGAGAAGCGGTTGCGCTTTGACATTGCCTCATTTCAAACCATTTTATAAATCCATCTTTTGTAATTGAGTGCTGAAAAAACCTGAATATTCTTTATAAAATTGCGGATAAGGCTTGCATTTCACTTTTAATTATAAATTGTTTATTGCGTAAAGTTAAAAGTTCAAACTTGGTACTTCAAAAATGTCAATTACGTGACAAATGAAAAACATTTTTTTTAAATGTGAAACGCAAACCGGATAAAAAATTAACGAAATAAATGCTTTTGAAATTTAACATTTCTCTTATGGGATAAAAATCCAAGATGGCCGCCACTACAGCAGACCCTTAATGGAATTAACTCTGCTGAGGATTTTTTAGATTTTATGTAATAAAACTAATGCCATTTTTACTTTATGGTGTATTTATTATAATCAATATAACGAATTGGTTGATTACGGGAAGTAAAATTATTCTTAAATTTGTTACGATAAATTACTCGCATTATTTCAAAAATATATTCTACGGCTTATTACTTTGCAGTGACTTAGTAAATAATTTTGTTTTCCAACTAAAGAAAAGGTTTCCATTAATTTTAACTCATATTTTTATTTAAGTAGAATGATTTCCAAAAGCTGTTAAACCAATTTCTATACGTTTCCTTTCTATTTACTTTGCGTCCTTATATATTACTTCTCAAAGCTGTTTTTTTCGCTAAGCGATATCTCCCTTTATTCTTCATCAAAACTAATGAATCAAACATCATTTTAAAGATTACGATCCCCGCTATTGTCGGAAAATAGACAAATAGCTTGAAATTAATATTTTCGTTTAAAAAATGATTAAATAATTGTGGAGATTAGATAGAGCCTTAAATATTTGCGGAGATACAATGGAGTCTTAAGGGTCTGCTGTAGGGTCGGCCATCTTGGATTTTATCCCACAAGAGCAATGTTAAATTTCAAACCATTTATTTCGTTTATTTATTGCCGTAAAATTGTTTTCAAGGTCTCATTTCAACCACAGTCACAATACGCATCCGTTTTGCGTTTCACATTAAAAATTTGTTTTCCATTTGTCACGTAATTGACATTTTTGAAATACCAAGTTTGAACTTTTTTCTTTACAAAATAAAACATTGTATAATTAAAAGTAAAACGGAAGCCCGATCCGCAATTTTATAAACAATATTCAGTTTTTTTTTCAGCACTCAATTACAAAAGATGGATTTACAAAATGGTGTGAAATGAGGCAATGTCAAAGCGCTCAGCTGTAAGAAATTGCACTGTTTAGATACGGCTACAGAAGAGAGAAGCGCTTGCTTTTCTGGTTGCTTTCTCGTTTACGGTTGCTTTCTCGTTTACTGTTGCTTTCTCGTTCACTGGAGCAGATCCTTAAAAAAAAGTTCCTATGAAAGTTCATATGATTCCTTATGAAAGGCGCCATCTATTAACAATCTGTTTAACTAGCATGACAGTTATTAGTTGCATATAGAATGCAAACTATCTATCACGCAAATCAATCAAATTATATCAACATCTATAGATTTTTAGATACATTATACATCTATACATTGGCGTTAGACCTATACGTTTTTATAAACTGTTATTTATTAACCAACGTAAATAAATAAACGTAATTAACTGAATTAAATCAGGTAAATGTAGGCCTACTTTGCGAAAATTCGCTCAGGTCAGCTAGTTGTTTCAATAAAACTGCTGTCCTACCATCCACTCCGTAATCTTCTAAAAATTTTATATTTTTAAAATACTTTATTTTAAATTATCAGTTTTGGTATCGAATTTTCACAGGAAAGGTGAGCTATCGCAGTGACTTATGGTGTGAGGTGTGACCTATGGTCGATGAGCACCGATCATGGTCCCTATAACACGTTTTAAGGAATGAAACTTTTTTAGTTTTATCTAAATAAATAAATATAGGAGATTATTCTGCACATTTTGTGTTTTTACACGACTTCATAATAGCCCAACTGCCCCCCCCCCCCCATAATCGATCAAAACGTGAAATACCATAAACGTACCAGGTTCAAATCCATGCGGGGATGGATTTTACCGTGTAGCAGCTTATGTTCCCTGGCCGACGGTCGCAAAAGGTCCGCTACGAGCGAAGCGAAGCAGTCCATAATCCGAGGCCGTTAGGTCGACTTACTGAACTAGAATCGCTTAATTAATTACATTACATTATTAATTTTATTACAGATTTTAAAAGGAAAAACCTATCCACGTCAGTGCTGCTATCAGTTGGAAAACAGCCGAACCTTTTGAAGTTGCAGCTGTTGTAATTTTCAAGTACCGCAATGCATTGTTTACGTACAATACTTTTAGGTACCTAGTACCATAAAACCAGTCAGCTGGTTATTGAATCAGCTGACGTTTTGAGCAAGTAGTGAATGACTGCAATAAAGAGTCACTTTACGGACGTAACGCGTGCATTAAAAACATCTGTTGATAACGCAGTATGAAAAAAAGACTTAGTCAAACGGCCAATAAACTACATGAAACCTACTGTTTTCAGTCTGTTCTTGTCTGAGCCGAGTGCCAGAATAACTGTTCGAGATGTAGGAGCATATACAGGTGATGTTAGTGGGTGAAATCAATTACAAGATCGAATCGCTGAAAGACGCGTGACGCACAAGTACTGACCCTGACACGAATCGGTTTTGACGGAAACTCGAGATAGTAATCGAAAGTTGATACACTTGAATGCGATGTTGTAACGTAATCAAAATTCCACATTAGTAGTTCTGCTTTCGCGAAGAAAACTCGCCAACTCCGGAATACATATATATATATGCTAATGAAACCAGTTTTGATGTGACTTTATGAATAATATCTGATACGTTTTACGGCCACAATGTTTTCTGCCAATTAAATCTATATTGTACGGCCATGAAAGCTAACGTACCGATATCGAATCGAATAAACGAGAGAAATATTTTGCCTTCACTACGAATAAAACATAAATAATAATTCGACTACGCCAATACGGGGGTTGGCGTGCGAAGCACGCAATGCTTTGTGTATTGAAGATAATCCCAATGTGCGGAATGGCGTGCGAAGCATGCAATGCTTTGTGTATTGAAGATACTCGCATATGCGGAATGGCGTGCGAAACACGCAATGTTTTGTGTATTGAAGATACTCCCAATATGCGGAATGACGTGCGAACCATTTTGCAGCTATTCATCGCCGTCGTGAATAGACTTATTTCCCAAATTGTAGGTTGAAACCCTAAAACATAGGCCTATAAACTTAATTTTGGAAATTCGCTCATCTCACGTCAGCGGTTCAGCTGCGTGGTCGAATTTTTGTTTTTGATGTTATACTTCTTTGCGCCCGTTGTAATCAGGATGAGGTGTCGGTCGAGAAACCGCGTCACGCGTTAGGAGTAAAATCCGGAAAGTGCCTTTTTATACCTTGTCTCTACAAGAGGTACCTCAAGAGTCTCGGTGGGTAAGTGGTTAACGCACTCGACTTCCACGCTAGAATCCCTGGCTCGATTCCCGGCTGGGAAATTTCTTTTTCAAAAATTATAGGAAAGTATACGAATATACGAATGGCCAAAGAAGTATAACTTCCACCGTCTGATCCGGGGCAGACCCATTTTTTTAATGCTTGTATAGTCTTTAGTCAGCATGTTTACCTGCATTCAAGCATAAAAAAAATATCCTGAATTTCTAATTTGTAGTCTTAGTCTCAGTAATACATTCATGGGTCTTCTTAAAAAGACCCATGCGAAAACATACATATATATACAATTTTTAATGACAACTCAAAACGTGTTGTCGGCCTTGTATCAGAAGCTGCCCCACGATAAAATCCCCCTCGGGGATTAGAACCGGGTACTTTTGTGGTATCTTAAGTTTTCGTTCGATTTTTGGGGAACCAGACAAGCTATAAGGTCGTTTAAAAAAACTAAATGTGCAGTATCACCTTCTATATTTATTTCTTTAGATAAAACACCAAAACAGTTTCATTCTAGTATGAAAAATCTCAAAAAATGATAACTTTCTGTCGTAAAAAGTACTTAAGGTTGTCGAATTTTTTTGGCTAACGAACTCGTCCGAGCGATTTAGAAAACCAACGTGTGTACCAAATTTTTACCAAATCGGACGTAGAATCTGGCTGTTAGAGTGCGATCACATATATATATATACAATTTTTAATGACATCTTAAAACATATTCTGGAGACTATGATCGGTGCTCATTGAGCACCCCCGACCTTAGGTCTCACCGTAAGAGTCACTTTTCCAGTATGGTTCGATCTAACGTCTGTGATTATACTCCATTCCACCAGCCGTGGCACCTGACGCAATAGGAGACCCTTTACTCTCAGGCGCCACAAACTTTGGTATGAATAACGCCTCAATAACTTGTAACTATTTATCTTTGACCTACCAAGTCAAACTTGTCCAAGCATTGAAGGAGAAAATGTAGCCCCACGACGCGACGTTTCCGAAGCCTGAGATGCGTGCTGCGATTCCGGTTAATCGTGGTTTGAGTACTAGAACTTTTTTTTACTCAAATTCTAAACAATTATTGTACCTAGGGTAGACGTTAAGAAAAACTAAAAGAAAAAAGCCGTTAACTAGACATCGCCTGGCCATGCCACGCTGAAGACAGCAGAATGTGTCAAGTTTTTCAGCGCGCAATTAGCCAAGTGTCAGTCCAGTCTCGGCTGTCATAGCATTAATTAGTAGATCGGCGAGATAACCTACTGAAGCGACTAGGTCCGAGTGGTGACGTGACTGGTTCCCAAAACCTAATAGTGTTAGCGATTGTTTGGATTGGAATGTGTATTTTTAGTTTAACATACTTTTCCTTGAAATGTGCATTTAGTTTAACATACTTTCCTTGGAATTTGCATTAATTTTAACACAATTTTTCATGGAATGTGCATTTAGTTTAACAAACTTATCATTGAAATGTGCATTTAGTTTTGCAAACTTATCCTTGGAATGTGCATTTAGTTTAACATACTTTTCCTTGGAATGTGCATTTAGTTTAACAAACTTACCATTGGAATGTGAATTTAGTTTTTCAAACTTATCTTTGGAATGTTCACTTAGTTTAACATACTTTTCCTTTTAATGTGCATTTAGTTTATCATTTAACATACTTTTCCTTGGAATGTGCATTTAGTTTTGCATAATTTTACTTGGAATGTTCATTTAGTTTACATACTTTTTTTTTGCATGTGCATTTAGTTTAACATACTTTTCCTTGGAATGTGCATTTAGTTTAAAATAATTTTCTTTGGCATATGCATTTAGTTTAACATACTTTTCCTTGGAGTGTGCATTTAGTTTAACATAATTTTCCTTGGAATGTGAATTTAGTTTAACAAACTTATCATTGGAATGTGAATTTAGATTTTCAATCTTATTATTGGAATGTGCATTTAGTTTAAAGTGTTTTCCTTGGAATGTGCACTTAGTTTAACATACTTTTCCATGGAATGTGCATTTAGTTTAAAATACTTTTCTTTAGAATGTGCATTTAGTTTTGCATACTTTTCCTTGGAATGTGCATTTAGTTAAACAAACTTATCCTACAGGCTCGGCAGACCCAATCTTGAATTTCAACTACCATAAGAGCAACGTCAATCGCGTAACAAGACTACTGGAGTAATAATGATCAGAAAATTATTCTGAATTAATATTTCATTTTAAAGGTTATGACAGGTCTTTTTCTTATTTATATATACAATTACAACTAGTCAAGGACTGTCTAGCAATATTTTTCTGACATTGCAGACTGTTTAGTGGAAATATTTCCAGTATCGCAATACAATATACACTCTGAGCATGTGTAGTTCTTATATAATTTACACCAAGTCTTTTTGGTTTCGCTATTTTCAACCTGCCGCACTAGTTGCTGAGCAAATGTGCTACCTCGACATTTTGATGGTCATGAGTCTGCTTGCATGTTTTCTAGCAAACCGCTTTACCTCTTCAGCTACTAATGTCACCTTCAATTCCCGATGGATATGTGCATTGCGGATATACCATGGTGTTCTAACAAATACTGGGAAGTACTTTGCTTTGTAATGTCTGTATTACATAAATGATACTTTATTCGCGCATCTCCACAATTGACTGCCATATGTCCACACTGGTTTTAATACTTGCTTATACAGCAGCAGTTTATTATGCACGGACAATTCGGAGTTCTCTCCAAAAAGTCAGTGCATTTGTCTGTACTTCATTCCAACGTGTATATACGTTTCTTTTTCACATGTGCCTTCCGACGAAGTTTTGCATCCAGGGTCATCCCTACTTAATTTGACTAATTAGCAAGTGAAACAGTTTGTTGATTATCACTGGTTGATAACACATAGTTCTTGTTTGTAAAGTTGGCATGACTAGACTTTCCCTCATTCAGCTTATTGCGCCATTTCCTGGTCCAGCTGCTAACACTACAGCTGATTTGTAATTTGTCAGTAGCTGTTTGTATATCATGTCCAGTAGCAAGAGAGCAGTGTCGCCAGCGAATGTAGCTGTCAAAACCCCATCACAGTCCGAGTGTGGATATCATTTACTTTTTTTAAATTTGTTTTTAATTAATTTTCTTTACTCAATTGCAATATTTTCCGTTATTAAATAATGAAAATATAAAAAATGTAAAAAGCTCACCACATTCGAAGTTTAATTACCTTTCAAATAAAAGTAATTTAAAAAAAATTTATAATTTATGTCGAAAAAATTTGCTTTATTGTGGAAGCATGTATGCGCCAAAATTGTGTTCCTACTCAAGTGTTTAGCCTGCACTCTGGTGGTTATCACATCAACTTGTTTCTCGCGGAGGAATACTAGAAAAATAAAACATCCCTTTAATTTTGATTGTTTTAGAGAAAGCTGTGTTTAATAACACATACTCGCATACATTGTCACGCATGCGCATTTCAGTACGTTTACAGTCAGGGTTACGTATGTAACCCTCTAGTTTCCTCTTTTATGAAGCTGCACCCTATATTTGCTAGCGGAAGAGTGAAACGCGCACAAACTCAATGTTAGTAGTGTACAGCGCTGCCACTTGGCGAGCTGCGGTCGACTCTGAAATATTTGTTCACTCCTGCTAAGCCGTAAGTGTATATTACTACCTTACTGTGAATGTTTGCAGGTACCACAGGTTGTTTTAAGAAATTTGTAATAATCGTAGTGTCAACGTACCAACTAAATGAAGCAATTTATGTAACACCAGATGTTTGACTTATTTACCTTTGTTTGCTTTTACCTAATGAAAAAAAAAAACTGTCAGTTGTGAATAATAATTAGCTGGTTCTAAATTTGCCAAATTGGTTGCAAATAAACGTGTTAGTTTTATGTTTTTATCCAAATCAGCTGTTTTATTTATAATACAGTATATAACAGATGTTTCAATTAAATTACAGTAACAATTTGTCTTTGATTTTTGTTTGTGTTTGCTGTAAGGTTGATAATCAAGTTGGTTACTATGGTAATGAATGTAAACAAACGAGTGTCGCTGAGCTTTTGATCCGGACAGCTGTTTTATCTGATATATAGCTGGGAGAAAACCACCGAATTTTCACTATTTTTACTCTTTAAAATCTAAATTTTGCTAAATCCTTTCTTCGTGAGAGTCCGAGTCCCTCATAATAATATACTTTTAAGTTTTCGTATTTGTATAATTATTATTTATTAGCGAATTTCCATAGGAAAAATGAGCTGTTGCAGTGGCCCTTATGGTAAGACCCAAGGTCGGGAGTAGCAAATGAGCACCGATCATGGTCCCCAGAACACGTTTTGGGGTGCCATTAAAAATCATATATATACAGGGTGTATCAGGAAGAAACGGAAAGAATTGCAGGACAGTTAAGTTATGTGTACTAATTTATTTGTTCAACTCGGCATCCTATACAAACACAGTAAATACTACAATATTGTATGGACATTTGT
Source organism: Philaenus spumarius (assembly GCA_018207615.1). NCBI lineage: Eukaryota > Metazoa > Arthropoda > Insecta > Hemiptera > Aphrophoridae > Philaenus > Philaenus spumarius. Next base: position 417,638 of record JAGFPH010000522.1, read on the forward strand.
TGTCATTACCTTTTAACTTAGCTATTATCCTTCATCCGATTGTTTTGACAGTTACACCATCCGATAGGGAAACAAAAGGGCTACAAAAAAGGTGTCTTGACATTTTTCGTTAAAATGTACGGTTTTGGAATAATTTAGGTTTGAAATTTTCAAACAGCCGCCATTTTGAAACGCATGATTGGATTTAATCGTTTATTTTTTTGAGGTATATCATTGACAGCTTAAACTTCATGCCAAGTTTGAACTTAATCAGAAAACCGTTCTCTAGATATGAATTATTTTGTACAAAAAACAAAATGGCGGATATCTGGAAAACGAAGCGTTTTCTGACCTATGTTTATAGGAACTTTTTTCATTATTTTCACCAGTAGAACACGTCCTGCAATTCTTTCCGTTTCTTCCTGATACACCCTGTATATATATATATATATATATATACGTGTTCGCACTCTAGCGGCCGCATTTTAAGTCCGATTTGGTTCAAATTTGGTACACATGTTGGTTGTCTACATCGCTCGGATGAGTTTGTTAGCCAAAAAAATCCAATATTCGGAAGCACGTTTTTGACCGGAAGTAACTATCTTTTGAGATTTTTCCTACGAGAATTAACTTCTTTTTGAGTTTTTTTCTACAAATATAAAAGTAGGATGTTATTCTGCGCATTTTGTTTTTTTACGCGACCTTATAGCTCGCTTGGTTTCCTTAAAATCGATCAAAACGTAAAATACCATAGAATTACCCGGTTCAAAGCTGTGTGGTGGAATCTACCGTGGGGTTGTCGTGCGAAGCACGCAATGCTTTGTGTTTTGAAGATACTCCCAATACGGGGGTTGGCGTGCGAAGCACGCAATGCTTTGTGTATAGAAGTACCCGGTTCAAAGCCATGTGGTGGATTATCCCGTAGGGTTGGCGTGCGAAGCACGCAATGCTTTGTGCGTTGAAGATGCTCCCAATACGGGGGTTGGCGTGCGAAGCACGCAATGTTATGTGTATTGAAGATACTCCCAATATGCGGAATGGCGTGCGAACCATTTCGCAGCTAATCAGCACCGTCGTGAATAGACCTATTTCCTAAATTGTTGGTTGAAACCCTCAAACATAAGCCTATAAACTAAATTTTGGTAATTGGCTCAACTCACGTCAGCGGTTCAGCTGCGTGGTCGAATTATTATAGCACCGATTACCTTTGCCAATCATGTAATGGCAAAATTGCATTATTTTTGCCCAAGTAATATAATATATGGAGTTCTCTCCTCATGGTATTTAACCTTTCATTAAAAAAACATACATCGTTTGAGAAATTAACTAAAAACTAAATTGTACGTCGAACCATCATTATTATAGCCCAGTAAAGAACAAGATGAAATGTTTACGGAAGGATAAAGCAGCTCTCCGGTCTGGTCTATATCGTTGCATCATCGACAACGTTATTAATTGGGGGGAATGCGGTGACGTGATAGAAGGAAGGGCTTGGTATCATTTGCTTTCCCACTCCTCTTGAGCTTTAAATTTATATTGATTGTTTGTTATTGACGAGGAATGTGCAGGTTTACTTCGACAACCAACGTGTGTACCAAATTTGGACCAAATCGGACTTGAAATGCGACCGTTAGAGTGCGGACAAATTTATTTATACCAGGTGTCTTAAAAGTCCCACCCTCCCCCTTTAACTTTTATGTTTTTTAAAACAAACAAATATCCTTTGGGCAACGATACTAACTTAGCCCCAAAGTATCTTTTGAAGCAATCGGAAATTTTGAGTGTTCCCTTAAAATGGAGGATTTTGAGGGTAACTCAAAATTTTTAAATGGGAAGTTTGGTCATGGGGTACCTCATTTTAAAGGTCTATTTAAGACTAGGAAAATGGCATAAAGAAAATAAAAATCGGACCACCCAAAACAAAATGGCGGCCCTAAACGTGTTGAAATAAATCGACATCAATTTGCAAGAGTCTTTAGAAAACATTTCAAGAGACAAAAAATGTTTATTTCAAAGTGCTTGACCTAAAATATTGCTTCCAAATCGATTTCGTAAATTTTATTTTTTACAAACTTTTCTAAGATGAAGGAGTCGACTTAAAATTTACGAAATCGATTTGGAAGCAATATATTAGGTCAAGCACGGTGAAATAAACATTTTTGTCTCTTGAAAATTTTCCTAAAAACTCTTCCTTTTCGAGATATTAGCAACTTTATGTCGATTTATTTCAACACGTTTTGGGCCGCCATTGTGTTTTGGGTCGTCCGATTTTTATTTTATTTATGTCATTTTCCTAGTCCTAAATATACCTTTAAAATGAGGTATCACATGACCATACTTCCCATTTAAAAATTTTGAGTTGCCCCCAAAATCCCCCATTTTTAGGGGACACTCAAAATTTCCGATTGCTTCAAAAGATACTTTGGGCTAAGTTAGTATCGTTCCCTAAATGATATTTGTTTGTTTTAACAAACACAAAAGTTAAAGGGGGAGGGTGGGACTTTTACATACATCTGGTATATATAATTAATTGTTAACGACACCCCAAAACGAGTTCTGAAGACCATGATCGGTGCTCATTTGCTATTCCCAACTTTAGGTATCACCGTAAGACTCCTGCAATAGCACATCTTTCCTATGAAAATTGGGTAATAATATATTTTTTATCTCTCGCTTTCTTCCTCTCCATATGAAATTTGTAATTTCTTGTGTTTTGGGACAAACGTCTCCTGTCTCACTCCCTCTTCCTAAACTTTACGAGTAATTATCAATTTCAACACATCGTTAAGAATAGAAGGATTGCTCAACAAAATTTAAAAACTATGCCCCTGGTGTTTCCATTAGCAACTAAATAACAATGAATCAGCTGATTAGGATTTCATCACGTGACTTCCAGCTCGAGTTTACTTAAACTTATCAGCCACATAGTTTTGTCCAAGTCGACGTAACAAACCGATTAAACGATACGTAGTCTGAATAGTCACGACCGGCGCTGCTAAACTTTTTAAAGCAGTGCAATAAGATCTCGTGAAAGCTATTAGTGATGTAAAAGTGACTAGTTTATCTATGGTACACATGCTCATTAGACGACTGAACTTAACGGTAAGCAATGCTCCCGGGCGTATTTAACAGAAACCTATTTGCACAGTGCAGCGTATAATTTAATCACCTCTCTACTGAGTCTAGAGTTCCTGAAGGTGCAATACCTCCTAGACTACAATAGTAGCTGAATTAAATTTGTTATCCTTCTTTGAGAAATCTAGAATGTTTCTCCGTTTAGAAATTACAGGTTGGCTTTTCATACCAACGTCCTGTATAAAGCCACTAATTTAAGGTTAATTACTTTATCTTAAAAAAAGTAAATGTGTGCGGTCGTGGGACCCCCGTCAGGAACGAAGTTCATCACACATTTTCTTCAATCTTTTACTAACCTTAACGACAACATACACGCATTATTTTAATCTTTCAATTGCCGTTTATTATTAGATTGTTTTTTATACAAATATTTACTGTTTCCGTACGTTTAATGTTATTATAATAAAGGTGTAGAATTAATTATAACACCAATATGGTAAACACAGTTAAATGTCATTGTAAATACATTCAATAAACTTACAATTTTGGTTCATCAGTCTAGGCCTAACCTAAAATTATTGTGTGTATGTTTAATTTATTTTACATGTGTACTATATATTTTTAGACGAGGTGCTCCTATAGAAGTTTACACTTCAAAAAGACAAATTTTATTCCCCATAGGCTATAGAGTATATGTGTAGTTTACGATTCATTTAGTAACCGCCTAAAATACTTCTTGGCTGTTTATGAAATAGTTTAATCGAGTTTTAGATTGAAAGCAGTTACGTCTTTTATAAACAAAACAAGCACGCATTTGCTATAAAATATTCACCAATATAATTTAAAATTACAGGAACTTTGCTCACTATGGGCCCTAAATAATTTATCGAAGAGTAGAATAAGATAAACATTAGTTAACGGGAAAATGTTAAAAAAAAATGAAATTAATCAATACACTTTATAGCAGTTACGGTAGCATATAAATATTTTTATTTTATTTTTCTTCCCTTTTATTAATAACTAGGGGCCCCGCCTCTCCTCGCTTTGCTCACCAACTCCGATGCGGACGCATGGCGAAGCCAATGCAAACAGATGATTGTATACACTGGTATTTTAACGAAAATGACAATTGAGCTGTGACCTATACATAGCTAAAGTAAGACAGAGATGGAAATAGACACGAACAATAATTCGAATGCGGGATGCGATGTAATTTCACCATTAACAATTAAATAATTTGACCACTCAGCTGGACCGCTGACGTGAGTTGAGCAAATTTCCAAAATTAAGTTTACAGGCCTATGTTTTAGGGTTTCAACCAACAATTTGGGAAATAGTCTATTCACGACGGTGCTGAATAGCTGCAAAATGCTTCGCACGCCAACCCCCATATTGAAAGGATTTTCAATACACAAAGCATTGTGTACCCACGGTAGAATCCACCACATGGCCTTGTACCGGGTACTTTTAAGGTATTTTACGTTTTGATCGATTTTGGCGGAACCAAGCGAGCTATAACGTCGCGTAAAAAAACAAAATGTGCAGAATAACTTCCTACATTTATATTTGTAGAAAAAACTCAAAAAAATTCATCCTCGTAGGAAAATCTAAAAAAATATTTACTTCCGGTCAAAAAATGTGCTTCCGGTTGTTGGATTTTTTTGACTAACGAACTCGTCCATGGAAACGTACCAAATTTGGACTAAATCAGACTTAAAATGCTTCCGCTAGAGTGCGAACACATATGTACATAAATATATATGATTATTAATGACACCCCAAAACGTGTTCTGGGGACCATGATCGGTGCTCATTTGCTACTTCCGACCTTAGGTCTTACCATAAGGGTCACTGTAATAGCTCATTTTTCCTATGGAAATTCGCTAGTAATCAGTAAACAACATTTCAAACAAATTTTGATATTATCAGCTAATGGAAACAATATAATATGTAACACCAGATGTTTGAATTTTAATATAGTAAGTATTTGTTTACTTTTACCTAATCGAAAAAAACTGATAGTTGGTAAAAACAATTACCTGATTCTAAATTTGCTAATTTTTTTGCAAATTAATTGGTTCATTATAGGCCTGACCTTGCGCGAACCAGTAGGGGGGGGGGGGGGGAATCTCTGGAATTACTGAACCGATTGAAAAAATAGTTGTACTAATAAAAAGCTACACTATCCCTGAGTAACATTTTTTATTTCAATATGTGTAAATGTGGTACGAACACAATCTTAGGTTAGGCCTAGACTGATGAACCAACATCAGTGGTATTTACATTTATTACCACAGCAACCAATTTAGTAAAATATCAGATAAAACAGCTGTTTGCTCGTATATTTCCATTGACAGCTGATTTGAAACTTTGAAGCGATTATTTGTATTTCTAACTTTTCGGTTAGGTTTTCATTAAAGTGTAGACCTAAGCCTTGCTGGTCCTTTTAACCTTTATTATAACTGCTGTTGTAAAATATACCATCCTAGCTTTGGGGTTATTATTAATCCTATACCTTTATTATAAGGAAAACTACATGATTATGTGTATAGAAGGTTTCAACGGGGTTGGCGTGAGGAGCACGCAGGAGTTTCCCCTAGTTATTTATAAATTTAAACTTATATTTTCAGTTTACTACACGTTATTTATAGCTCTTACTTTAAAATTTATTTTTCTCGCCTATTTGTCTGTGGCATCGTAGTTCTCAAACGGGCGAACCGATTTTGATTTATTTTTTTTTAAGGCGACTTACCGACAGTGCTGTTAGCTATGATTAAAAAAATCTGTTCAGCCGTTGGGAGTTTTTAAAATGTTTTAATTGATTACCATTTTATAGGAACGAATATCTAGATCAACGAACCAAATACCAAATTTCATAATTATCATCACAGACGAATATCAATGCCTTCACGAAGCACGCCTAGTTCTCACGGACGGTGATTACGTAATATATTTAATCACCTAATTCAGACCCGAGTTCCGTCATGGTACAAAAAGACGCAAATGGCGTGCACAGAATCTTTCAATTCAACCAGTCGCCGATGACTTTCTTTGCCCGAACATTCGCAACTCTATTCAGGCGTTCCTTAAATAGCCGTCTTCATTATGAAAAGCACAAAAGACGCCCATTCATTTCCGCCACTATGTTGTCTGCGATGAAGCCCGTCATTGTCTACAAGTCGAAGAACTCGATATTACATAATATAGACTTTAACAGTATTAACAACACTTTGACACCGTTATGTTCAAGGCTGGTAACATCTCTATGTACCAGGCTTAAAATTGACGAGCGAAGCACGCAATAGATTGTGTATTGAATATACTCCTAATACGGGGGTTGGCGTGCGAAGCACGCACTGCACTGTGGTTTGATTATACTCCTAATACGGCGGTTAGCGTGCGAAGCACGCATTGCACTGTGGATTGAATATACTCCCAATACGAGGGTTGGCGTGCGAAGCACGCATTGCGCTGTGGATTGCGTATACTACCAATATGGCGGTTGGCGTGCGAAGCACGCATTGCAATGTATATTGAAAATACTCCCAACTCGCGAGTTGGCGTACGAAGCACGCAATGGCACTGTGTATTGCAAATACTCCCAACTCGCGGGCTGGCGTACTAAGCACGCAATGCACTGTGTATTGAAAATACACCCAATATAGGGGTTGGCGTGCGAAGCACGCATTACACTGTGTATTGAAAACTTTCCCAACACGTGGGTTAGCTGCGAAGCACGCAATGTATTGTGTATTGAAAATTCTCCCAATACGGGGGTTGGCGTGCGAAGCACGCATTGCACTGTGTATTGCAAATACTCCCAACTCGCGGGTTGGCGTACGAAGCACGCAATGCACTGTGTATTGAAAATACACCCAATATAGGGGTTGGCGTGCGAAGCACGCATTACACTGTGTATTGAAAACTTTCCCAACACGTGGGTTAGCTGCGAAGCACGCAATGCACTGTGTATTGAAAACTTTCCCAACAGGTGGGTTAGCTGCGAAGCACGCAATGTATTGTGTATTGAAAATTCTCCCAATACGGGGGTTGGCGTGCGAAGCACGCATTGCACTGTGTATTGCAAATACTCCCAACTCGTGGGTTGGCGTACGAAGCACGCAATGCACTGTGTATTTAAAATACACCCAATATGGGGGTTGGCGTGCGAAGCACGCATTACACTGTGTATTGAAAGCTTTCCCAACACTGGGGTTAGCTGCGAAGCACGCAATGTACTGTGTATTGAAAATACACCCAATATGGGGGTTGTCGTGCGAAGCACCCATTGCACTGTATATTGAAAATACTCCCAATATGGGGGTTGGCGTGCAAAGCACGTATTGCACTGTGTATTGAAAAATACTCCCAACTCGCGGGTTGGCGTGCGAAGCACGCATTACACTGTGTATTGAAAACTTTCCCAACACGTGGGTTAGCTGCGAAGCACGCAATGTATTGTGTATTGAAAATTCTCCCAATACGGGGGTTGGCGTGCGAAGCACGCATTGCACTGTGTATTGCAAATACTCCCAACTCGTGGGTTGGCGTACGAAGCACGCAATGCACTGTGTATTTAAAATACACCCAATATGGGGGTTGGCGTGCGAAGCACCCATTGCACTGTATATTGAAAATACTCCCAATATGGGGGTTGGCGTGCAAAGCACGTATTGCACTGTGTATTGAAAAATACTCCCAACTCGCGGGTTGGCGTGTGAAGCACGCAATGCATTGTATATTGAAAATTCTCCCAATATGGGTGTAGGCGTGCGAAGCACGCATTGCACTGTATATTGAAACTACTCCCAATACGGGGGTTGGCGTGCGAAGCACGCATTGCACTGTGTATTGAATATACTCCCAACACAAGGGTTGGCGTGCGAAGCACGCAATGCACTGTGTATTGAAAATACTCCCAACACGGGGGTTGGCGTGCAATGCACTTTAGAACGCATGTCCAAGAACTCGATATAACATAATACAGACTTTACGAATATTAACAACACATTGACACCGTTATAAAATTCAAGGCTGGTAACATCTCTGTGTACTCCGTGCTTGCAACATATTAATACATCTGTGGCTAGCAGATATCTAATAATGTCTCGTTGCACCTCAACCTATCAACAGAAACTATTAAAAGTTTTTTCCATTGTTGATCCATTAGATCGCGTTTGAAAAAAAAAAACGTGAAAGTTGTAGAGAATTAATTTTCAAATCGTCAATGTGGGTCTCTGATTTCCCTAAAACCTAAGGTTTAAAAAGTCAGTAAACCAAAAAAAAATCCAGATGTGCTTAAGACCACACGGGAGAAGTGTAAACTTCTATGGCGATATTCTGATTTACACTTCAAAAGTACAGAAAATTTTGAATAAAAACATAATTTATTGAGGAAGCACAATGTCCATTTCAGAGGTATTACCAAGTAAACTATTTTAGCACAAATATACAAAATGAGGATGC
>JAGFPH010000522.1:435699-450320 GCA_018207615.1 Philaenus spumarius
AAATTTCATTCCAATCCGTTCGGTAGTTTTTGAGAAATCGTGATTTAGTAACTTTGACCCCCCAAAACCCCCCTAAAATTTCGAATTTTCGGAAACTCTTTTTTAGTGCGCGTTTAGAGCCTACAAAGAGTATTAGTGCCAAATTTCATGTTTGTAGGCCTCGTGGTTTTGGAGAAACTGTGATGAGGCAATGAGTCAATGGTATTTGGCTTTCATAAGTATAGATTCGTGTGTAGTAACCTAACTTTTTTTTTGAAACCTCTTGTTGTGATATATATTTGTAGGTGGAAAAATAACATTGCATAATTAAAAGGGACAAAATTAATAAAAGGAACTGAAGGAGGAGGATCCCCTTAAAATCTATCACAACGTACAGCACTGTCTTACACCTTACACCTATTGACTCGAGGAACAATATCCTAAAGCTTCAGAATATACGTAGTACAGACCTGTGTCGTAAGAAATACAAAATATTATTTATTATGAAGATTTACTTCGGTTGGAAGAATATCCCTCGCACGAGGTGAGAACGTCCGACCACAGATGAGCTAGTTGGCAACAGGTTTACGGTGAGTCATTTCTACACTTCTCATTTATTTAATCGTTGTAATTTCCGAGACACGGTGCGATGAAAAAGGAAACGACTTAGCTCGAAGCCGCATAACCTATTTTTGTTTAACGATTGCTATATTTCACGAAGCTTACTCATTGTAAACCACGACTGAAAATCTTTCTCTTTAGTTGATTAATGAAAATGATTTCTGGAAATAAAATGCACAAAATGAAACGTAATATAACGCATACAGGGTGTCCAGCTTCGACTGTCCGAAACTAACTAAATAAACCCGTAAGGTTATTTGTCAGCTAAAAAACAAACCAGTAACAATATAACATGTGTCCTATCTCGATTTGTTTTCTATCTGCCCGTCTGTATGTGATTTTTACAAGTACATTAATATCTCGGAAACAGTTTAAGATATAATAATTCGACCACGCAGCTGGACCGCTGACGTGAGTTGAGCAAATTTCTGAAATTAAGTTTATATGCCTATGTTTTAGGGTTTCAACCAACAATTTGGGAAATAGGTTTACTCACGAAGGCGTTGAACAGCTGTCTGTGTATACGCAATATATTAGTAGAATTTGTTTCCTCCTAGTGGCCTCGCGAGTTTGCAACACTTTGCTTCGAACAGGGTGCTTTTATGGTATTTTACATTTTGGTCGATTTTGGGGAAACCAAGCGAGCTATAAGGTCGCGTAAAAAAACAAAATGTGCAGAATAACATTCTACATTTATATTTTTTAGAAAAAGTCTAAAAAATTTCACTCTCGTAGTAAAAATCTAAAAAAATAGTTACTTCCGGTAAAAAAAACGTACTTCCGGTTATTTGATTTTTTTGGCTAACGAACTCGTCCGAGCGACATAGACAACCAACACGTGTACCAAATTTGGACCAAATCGGATTTAAAATGCGGCCGCTAGAGTGCGAACACATATGCATATATATAATATGAATTTTAATGACACCCCAAAACGTGTTCTGGGGACCATGATCGGTGCTCATTTGCAACTCCCGACTTTGGGTCTCACCATAAGGGCCAATGCAATAGCTCATTTTTTCTATGGAAATTCGCTAATCATAACCACATTGGTCTTACCACAAGAGTCACTGCAATTGCTCTTCTTTTCTGTGGAAATTCGATAAAAACAAAAATGTAAATCCTGTGCTTAAGACCACACGGTAGAAGTGTAAACTTTTTAACACAACTTACGAAATGAGGAAGCACAATGTCCATTTCAGACATTACATAATCAAACCGCGAGGGAAACTTCTTTACAATAATTTAAAATTACTACCTTGAATGGCCTTCATTGGTTTTGTGTGTTTGATAATATTTTGTAAACCTAACCTAAAAAATAAATTGGTTGTAAATTTGTTGCTATGATAATGAATATATATAAAAAAAACAGCTGTTAGTTCAGTCTAGGCCAAAATAAAAATTGTATTGTCTTAAGGTACGTTTACATTTGTACACATGTATGAGAACTTGTGTGGCATAGCCTACTTGTTTCAGAAACAAGCGTGAAGTTTGAGTACAAAAATCACTGTACGTGTTGAATCACATTATAGAGCATTTAGGCCTACACTTGCACACAAGTTGATTTTAGCATTGGCTTTAACATCCCATATATTATATTTATTTTTCTCAGTTAGTTGCAGTGTTGTTTCCCGACTTCAAGTAGACATAGTAACTTTAAGTTGAAAAGATTAAAATTAAATATTAACGATTTGTAGCCTACACAACACAATGAAACCTAACCTACAACAAGTATTGTTATAAATCTGCTAGTTTGGAAAAGCTTCAATAATCATCTCACACAGGTCAACGTTTAAACAAAATTTTGTTCACTAAAAATGGACGAGGAAATGTTGAAGTTCACACAAAATGTGTATGCTTAATTCAACAAGTATCTCACACAAGTTCTCATACATGTGTACAAGTGTAAACGTACCTTCATTAAGCTCGTCATCTGAATCAACTGTTTATCTGCCATCTTATTCGATTGGTCTCTATGGTAATGAATGTAAATACATTCAGGAAACATGTGTTGGTTCTTCAGTCTAGGCCAAACCTAAAATTTTTAAAGATTATACATTCGAATCAACTGTTTTATCTGTTATTTTATTCAATTGGTTCCTATGGTAATGAATGTAAACATTAAAGAAACATGTGTTGGTTTATTAGCCTAGGCCTAACCTAAAATTATTTTGTGCGTTTAATTTTAATTTTTTGTATTTCTGATGCATTATTATATGAAAGTATTAGCTTTCTACACTTCTTCATCATATAAACTTTAACTGTGCCAAATTTCGTCCTCCTCCATCAGCGTAATTTTCGTAAAAAGTCGTACAAAGTTTTTGCTTAAGGTATTAATATATAGATACTCTACAAATATGTACTATATACAGTAGAGCGTGACGGGATAGAGCAATTCAGAAAATGCGTGACGGTAAAATACGATTTACCGCCAGCAAACATTTTTTGGATGCGGTGCGCCTATAGAAGTATAAACTTCAAGAATACTTGGCATGATTATCTAAACGAATAGTTTGTATATTTATCTACTTATATAAAGCTAGACGGGTTCACTGATTCATTGACATTAACTATAATCCACTTCCTGTAATCGTACTCCCCTCAACCTCATACTTGAATTAAAGCTCTCGACGAGAAATTTTCAGAAACAATGCCAAAGTTAACATTTTTAATTTTGAAAGCACTTTTTGGGCGTGACAAATTTTTAGATTTTTTTCATTTTTCCACTTTGATCGCGTTTTGTAAAAAAACGGTAAGAAATAGCAAAAAATGTTAAATACAAAAGTTGTAGAACATTTAATTTCAAACTAACGATATTCCGTCAGATTTGAAATCCGATCATCCGTTTAGCCGCTATTCACCGAGGAGCTCTGGCCCAGAATCCTTCAAATTTCCCATGTTAATCTTATGGAGATAATGTTTAATGAGTTTGAGTCAGCTGCCAATTAAAACAGCCGATTTATGCTCGGTCACTAATGTACAAACGAACCAAAGATTAACGATTAACGAGATCTTTTAGCGAATTTTGCAACTGCCAGCGAAGCGAAGCAGCCATCTGAGGTCGCAGGCCGAGGCGGAGTTGGGACGCGAAGCGTCCAGGGGCAGAGCCCTTAGTTAAATTATACAGGTGATTGAAAAACCAAAGAGAAATGCTGTCCGTTAATGATTGTGTAAATCCGATCAGTTGAATACTACTCGTGTACAGAGACAAATAAATCTGTATTATCTTTATCTTACTATGTTCTCGTCAGACCAGGCACGCGGGCAAGTAACCTAATTTGATCCGTATTTGGTCAGCGACCGGCAAGAACCCGACTTCACAAATCACTTGTTAACGACATTCAAGCCCACTTACGTCCTATGTGCAAATGTTTTGTTACTCTTCGAGTGCACAAGTCATCGGTCCGTAAACATATCGTGTGTGGCTTGCTGCATTCCGACTAGATCTTTGTCGTTAATCAGTAAATTCGGACGGGCTTGAGGGATCGATGGCCTCTTGTGATGGACAATTTTAGTTGAAATTCCCAAAAATATAGTATTTTGTTGTATACTAAAACTTGGGCAGAAGCCAACGGCAACCTTCCTCTGCATACATTTTATTACGAATTTACACAGGAAAGATGAGTTCCGTGACCCTTACGGTGACGGGAATAGTATATGATCACTGATCATGGTCCTCAGAACACGTTTTGGGGAGTCATTAATATTCTTTGTATATTTATGTACCTTCGTCTATACACATACATTTTATTACGAATTTACATAGGAAAGATGAGCTCCGTGACCCTTACGGTGACGGGAGTAGTAAGTGAGCACTGATCATGGTCCTCAGAACACGTTTTGGGGAGTCGTTAATATTTTTTGTATATTTATGTAAGATGCAAAAGTTCCGCGATCTCTTCGTTATTTTAAACTTCTTACGCCTATTAACTCCAAACTTTCATGAAGTTGAATTGGGCACCTTTTAGGGGTATGAATTAATTTTACCCTTATTCGGTTAAGAGGGGGAGGGTTGCAAGTCAAAAATGTTAAATAGTAACTCTTATTGAGAAATACCCTTACGGTATTTTACGTTTTGACCGATTTTGGGGGAACCAGACGGGCTATAAGGTCGTGTAAAAAACAAAATGTACAGAACAATCACATATATTTATTTTTTTTATAACACCCCAAAAAGTTTTACTCCAGTACAAAAATCTCCAAAAAATATTTACTTCCTTTAAAAAAAACAACATTTGTATGAAATTTGGACCAAATTGGACATAAAATGTGGCCGTTAGAGTGCGAACAGGTAGGCCCTACATACAGGGTGATTATAAAGTCACTCCCCCCCCCCCTTTAACTTTTGTGTTTGTTAAAACAAACAAATATCCTTCGGGGAACGATACTAACTTAACTCAAAGTATCTTTTGAAGCAATCGGAAATTTTGAATGACCCCTAAAAATGGAGGATTTTGGGGGCAACTCAAAATTTTTAAATGGGAAGTATGGTCATGTGATACCTCATTTTAAAGCTATATTTAAGACTAGGAAAATGTCATAAAGAAAATAAAAATCGGATCTCCGAAAACAAAATGGCGGCCCTAAACGTTTTGAAATAAATCGACATAAAGTTGCTAATATCTCGAAAAAAAAAGAGTTTTTAAAAAACATTTCAAGAGAAAAAAATGTTTATTTCAAAGTGTTTGACCTAAAAAATTGCTTTCAAATCGATTTCGTAAATTTTAGTTTTACTTCTCCAGCATAGAAAATCTTGTAAAAATAAAATTTACGAAATCGATTTGGAAGCAATTTTTAGGTCAAGCACTTTGAAATAAACATTTTTTGGTCTCTTGAAATATTTTCTAAAAACTCTTCCTCTTCCAGATATTAGCAACTTCATGTCGATTTATTTCAACACGTTTAGGGCCGCCATTTTGTTTTGGGTGATCCGGTTTTTATTTTCTTTATGTCATTTTCCTAGTCTTAAATATACCTTTAAAATGAGGTATCACATGACCATACTTCCCATTTAAAAATTTTGAGTTGCCCCCAAAACCCCAATTTTTAGGGGTCACTCAAAATTTCCGATTGCTTTAAAAGATACTTTGAGTTAAGTTAGTATCGTTCCCCAAAGGATATTTGTTTTTTTTAACAAAAACAAAAGTTAAAGGAAGGGAAGTGACTTTATAACCACCCTGTATATAAAATTTGTATTGACATCCCAAATTACAACTCTTAAGCGAGTTTGTGCGCTGAGAGCGAAGCGAAGTAGTCCATAATATTAGGCATAAACTCGTAAAACGCAGTCCATTTTTCCATGCCACAAGGTCAAGGTGCAAACTCCCTAAGCGAGCTTTTCCGAACTAAGCAGCGCGTGAGCAAACAAATTCTACTAATACATTTCGTACTCGCAGGCAGCTGTTCAGCGCCTTCGTCAGTGGACCATTTTCCCAAATAGTTGGTTTAAACCTAAAACATATAACTTATTTTTGAAAATTCGCTCTCAACTCACGTCAGCGGTCCAGCTGCGTGATCGAATTATAATCACGATGATGTGGTCACGTACGGGAGAAACGCGCAAAAAATATCGATTTGCACAAATATCTCTCCACCCTTTTGTGTACTCGTTAATTGCCCGTAATATATAATATCGTACCGCACAAGCTATCTTGCTGTGTCCAGTAACTGGCTTCTCTAGGGAAAGGTCGGTTAGGTTATATTAGGTTGAAAACCCCGCTCACACGTGAATTCCTGTGGCCAGTGGTGGCGTTTAATGTTTCTACAATTTAAATCTGTAAATGATCGATCAAGGCCAATTACATTGTCTTCAATGAACTGTGCGCATTGGCTAGTGCGATTGCAATACCTCGACCATAGGTTTGTGAAGACAGTGTGTCTGCCATTGGACTTTAAAACTCGTAAAATGTAACGTGTGTGCTTAATGTGTTAATACGTTTATTTAACAGTAAGTATTATTTTACTTTCTCACTATAGTACAGTATAGAGAAAGTATGGTGATCGCAAAAAAGTTTATATTGAGATTTTGAGGAAATATCCGTTTTGGGACCCCCTGAGTCCAAAAATGTGGTTTTTACAAAATGTCTGTATGTATACAAAGCTAGAGAGAAAACTGTTAGATCGATTTCGAACAAATTTGCACCAGACATGTCAATTAGGCCTATATGGTTGCACGAAAAAAGGTTTTGAAAATTTTTAAAAACAACCCCCTTTTTGGCCAAAAAATCAGTTATTATTTTTTTATAAAACGATTTTGATTTGGCTTATTTGTAGCCCTTTATGTACCCTGCCATATGAAAAAAACCGCATCTTTCTAAAAATTCTCGTTTAACTAATAACAATAATAGTAATTTTTTTTTTTTTGGGGGGGGGGGTGGCCGATAAAGGTTTTGTTTTTCAAAAATTTTCCAAACCCATTTTCGTGCATCTAGTTGACGTGATTGATGCAAATTTGTTCGAAATCGATCTAATAGTTTTCTCTCTAGATAATAATAATAATAATATTTATTAGTTAATCTACAATTATTATAAAGTCACAGTGAATCTGTTTAGTAATTTAAATATGTTTGTGAGAAAGTATGTGCCAGTTCCTGGTACAGTTTATTTTTCTTGAAATATATCATTTTAAGGTTAAACTTCATGCCAAGTTTGAACTCGATCAGTCAAACATTTCTCTAGGTATGAATTATTTTGTAAAAAGAACAAATTGTCGGCTATCTGGAAAACGAAGCGTTTTAGGGTACATGTTTATAGGAACTTTATTTTTTATTTATTTTTATGTAAGGAACCCACTTCACAAGTTTGGCGTTCTATTTAAGAAACTCCCTGTATTTGATGAATCTATCTTTGATTCTTGTGCTTTATAGACTCAAAAACTATTCTGCCGATTTCACGAAAAATTTCACAGTTTATCCATATCATTGCCAGGAGTGTTTAGACATTACACTTACTATAGTCGAAGTGGTTGAAATGGGGTTGCTAACCCTATACAATAAATATAAATTTAACTTCCTACAAGCTATATAAATGTATAAAATGATGTAATATTAATTGTAAGTGATATTAAAAAACTATTCACACTTTGATTATTTGAATCAAATGTAACCTACTGAACTAATTTAACAATTTACACCAGGATTGTTTGTAGAATATAGTCACTACAATAAAAGAGATTTAAATGGTGTAGCTACAATGAAAATAAATCGCACCAATTTCCTACAAGCTAAAATTATTTAATATATATTATTCTTAAGTGATAAAAAAAACAACAATTGCAATTCGATTACTTAAATCAAAGGTATAAAGTGGGATACCCTTAAAATTTAATAATAGTTTATGCGCTTACTTTTTTTCAATGCTCAAAAACAACTCAACAAATTTCGCAATTACACATATTAGAAACAGGATTGTTTACAGAATAAGGTCACTACAAACAAATAGTTTAAAATTCGGTAGCTACCTCTACAGAATACAAAAAAATTGCACTAACTTCCTACAAGCTATATAGCTAAATGTGTGTATTTTATTCTTAAGTAATGAAATGAGATAACTACCCTTAAAATTAAACGAAGCAATAGTGATGCATTGCCGGGTCTACTAGTAAAAAATTAAAAAATAACCTTTATTATATTCACCTTGGTACAAATTAATGTAAAGTGGCCTGACTATTTTCAGAAAATTTGTGTACCTCAAAATTTAAGAAACTTTTCTTTTTCATTACGTTCAAAAGAGGAAACTCAATATCCTTGTAATTTTTATGTCGCTATAAAATAACAAATAACATTTGAGAAATCGCCAACATCTGCCTTGCCTTTGAAGTGACACCAAGTGAATTGTATTTACTTTGCTACGAAACTAATTTCCCTGAACGTCTCAAATGTGCAACATCTGTGAATCTTTACATCTGTGATTCTTTTCATCTGTGAATCTTTACGTAGGAAATTTACTGCATGCGTATTAAAGTGCAGTAAAAGTAATAAATAATGACGTTTCATAAACTAACCAATTTACTTTGACGAAGACGTATTGGTAGTTTTTATCTGGCTCGTAGGAATAACGTTTATAGATAACCTCCATCTTCAAAATATTAAAATAATGTTTGCTCAATATTTCATGAAACAAAAACTCTAAGCGCGGGTATTTAACCCTTTGAGGACTGACATTACTTTTAAGTACCACCCAATTCAACTGTCTTTATAGAGTACCATTGCAGTTCTGTAAAACATCAGGTCTACACCTAGTTTCAACAAATGCCACCAGAAAGCAGGACTTGCTTGGTTAGTGCTGGCTTCCAATTGGCAATTTATATGGTGTGATTTCCCCAATTTTTTAAAACATGTTCTAGTCTTTCATTTGTCATTATTTTTTATTAAAAGGGTAGCATATTGTTTTAAATTAATTACTTAACTTAGTAAGAACCTCTCACGAATACAAATTATACAGATTCAAACTTAAGAGCAACCAAGCAAACTTCCTATAAGCACTCCTAGATGGTGCTGATAAACTATCTTTTACTTTACACGTAATATTTATACCGATAGTAACTTAACTGAAGTTTTGTTAATTTGTCAGTTTTCTTTAATCAAGCCTTAGCCTAATGGATAACGTTGCGTCTTCCTGATCAGAAGACGCTGGGTTCGAATCTAGGCTAGGGAGACAAGATATCTAATCATATCTGTGGTTTGAGGGTAGGAGGGCGGAAGTAAAGCAAACGGTGGTTGACTCGCTTCCAAGCTGACGGGATATGGCTAGATATCTGGTCTCCGGCTGGGGCTGTTAGCATAATTTTACTAAGGTATTTATATATATATATATATATATATATTTACTAAAAAAAGAAACAGAAAAAAATAATAACGTTTTTTACTAAACAACCTTAGTTAATCACAAAAATAAAGAAATATATAGTTTTTGAAATTTGATCACTTCTTGGTCCTTGAAGGGCTAAGGTTATGTTCTACAAATCTCTTGCGAAAACCGCCAAAATAAAGCTAGATTGTCTTGGGATATAATTTTGTTTAGCGAATTTCCATGGCAAAGATGGCAGTACCTCTTATGGTGAGAGCTACGGTCGGGAGTGGTGAATGAGCACCGATCATGATCCCCAGAATACGTTTTGGGGTGCCGTTAATAATGGTATGTGTGTTCGCAATCTGCATTTTTCGTCCGATTTGGTCCAAACTTGGTACTCACGTTGGTTTTCTAAGTAGCTCGGACGAGTTCGTTAGCAAATAAAAGTCCACAAATGGAATTTGAGTATTTTTCGTTCTAGATAACTTATTTTTTATACAAAAAATAAATAGCCTATAGGAGATTATTCTGCACATTTTGTGGTTTTTTACGCACGTTGTAGCCGGTCTGGTTTCTTATCGATCAAAACTTAAAATACCATAATAGTACTCGGTTCAAAATACACGTGGATTATTTTACCTTGTGGGCAGTTTCCGATCCGAAGCCGACGGCCGGAATTTGTCTGCTGCGAGCGAAGCGAAGCAATCCATAATCCGTGCCCGCTAGGTCAAGGTGCAAACTCGAGCGAGCGAAACGAAGCAGCGCGAGAGCCGGAGCTGAAGGCTGAGATGCAAACAATCTGCTATAATATACACTCCTCAAAACAATTAAAGGATCACTACTTTGTAACGATCGTGTACAAGAATAAGTTTATGATAAATATAATAATTTGACCTTTGGTAGTGGACAACAAGCCAGAGGTTGTTTTTGTCTCTTGGCTTTGGATTAGTATAGATAATTCTTATCTTTTTGTAAACATACCGAAACAGGAATGGAAAAGACCATGCATGATTCCAAGTACTAACCAGTTGTCAATCGAACTTACAAGGTGCATGCAGATTACTCATTTTCTGTTTGGTGCCTCATGTTTACATACCATGGCAGGTGTTAAAAGATTTCTTTCTGACAATGATGTCACTAGGGCTGTCACATGGATTGAAGGTGGTGTTTCTCAAAGTCAGGTGGGTCAAAAGTTAGGTGTAAGTCAATCAGTGGTTTCAAGACTTTGGAACCGCTACCAACAACTAGAGACTGTCCATAGGAGGCCAGGTCAAGGGTGGCGGAGGTCCACTTCAGCCCAAGAGGACAGGTATTTAAGTCTAAGTGCCCTCAGACGCAGATTTTCAACAGCCAGGGAGCTACAAAATGAGCTAAGTCGAGCAACGGGAACCCAAATTTCCGACCAGACTGTGCGAAATCGACTTCGGGAAAGTGGATTGAGATCTAGACGACCAGTCCAGGTACCTCGGCTTACAGCACGTCACAAAAGAGAAAGAATGCAGTTCGCTTGGACGCACAGACGTTGGCAGCTAAGGTATTGGCGTAAAGTACTCTTTTCTGATGAGTCTAAATTTACTCTTTTTGGTAATGATGGTCGGGCCAGAGTATACAGAAGAAGGAATGAACGTTTTATTCCCTGCTGCTTGTCTTCAAGGGTCCCATTTGGAGGTAGATCAATAATGGTGTGGGGTGGAATAACACTCAATGATCGTACATACCTTGTAGTCATCCGCAACGGATCCCTGAGCGCCCAAAGGTACGTTAATGAGGTGTTGGATGTCCAGATACGTCACAGAGCAGAAGCAGGAGGGCACAATTTAATTTTTATGCATGATGGGGCCCGCCCCCACGCTGCAGGGATCGTGCGTCAGTACTTACAAACCCACAATATCACCACTTTGGGGTGGCCCGCTTGCAGCCCGGACCTGAATCCCATCGAACATGTCTGGGATCAACTGGGAAAAAGCATCCGAAGCCGTCAAAACCAACCCACCACTTTGGATGAGCTGGAAATCGCTCTTCGAGAAGAGTGGGAGCGTTTGCCTCAAGAAAACCTCAGGAGGCTCATAAGAACCATGCCCCGGCGAATCCGAGCTGTAATTTCTGTCCGAGGAGGAAACACAAGATACTGAACCATTAATTGTAACACAAAAACAACTTTTTGTTTACTTTTTATTTCAATAATTAAAGGGTTTTCATTTTGATTTTGGTAGTTCTTTCATTTTCTCACGTATCCCAATACACAACAAAAAATATTTCAATAATTTAGCATGGATTTGGTAGCCATTTGCATTGCCTTTCAAAATAATATAACACATAATAAGTTTTTTTACTGTTAAAAAAATTACAAGCTCATAAAGAAGTGATCCTTTAATTGTTTTGAGGAGTGTATTTCGTAAACGCAGACAGCTATCCAAGTCCTCAATGAGTAGACCAATTTCCCAAATGGTTGAAACAACAAAACATGTAAACTTAATTTTGTAAATTCGCTCTACTGATAGTGGTTCACTTGCGTGGTCGAATTATTTTCCAACATGGCTGGAAAACGTTTAAATTAGTATGGAAACAGTACAAAAAAATCTGGAAATTGGTTGACCGTGCAGGCCAACCCTAGAACTTCCCGCTTAGTTTGAATTTTAAACGCTTAAAATGAGTTTTTTTGTTAAAATACCAAAAAACGAAAATTTGTGAATTTTTAAACAACGATAACTTTTGAATGCGTCGTTCGATTTTCATTTTTAAAAAAGCATTCTACGCAGTTTTTAAAGCACAAAAAGAAAATGTACAGGTTTATATTGATTAGTTGAGAAATCTGGAAGATATGTTAAAAAAATACCAAAAAATACCAAAAAACGAAAATTTTTGAATTTTTAAACAACGATAACTTTTGAATGCGTCGTTCGATTTTCATTTTTAAAAAAGCATTCTACGCAGTTTTTAAAGCGCAAAAAGAAAATGTACAGGTTTATATTGATTGGTTGAGAAATCTGGAAGATATGTTAAAAAAATACCAAAAAACGAAAATTTGTGAATTTTTAAACAACGATAACTTTTGAATGCGTCGTCCGATTTTCATTTTCAAAAAAGCAGTCGACGCAGTTTTTAAGCACAAAAAATGTATACATGGTTTTATTATGATTTTTTCGCACGCTTTAAAGTTATTTTTAAAAAACATAAAAATTCAAAAAAAAAATTTAGGTTATTTTTTTAAATTTCTTCGGATTGGTTCGATGGATTAACTCTCAAATCTAATCAGATCTAAGTTTTGATACACCCTTTCGAATGACATGTCGTAGAATTCAATCGGTTGATTAGTTTTTGAGAAACTGTACGACAAAAATTTATTTACACACATACATCCACACACACACACACACACACACACACACGGTCGGACACCTCGGCGGGAATAGTCAGAATGGCTTCCTGGGACCTCAAAACGTGGAGATTTAATGAAAACTCGACTTTCGAAAATCGGACCGAAATCAATAACTTCCCTTTATTGGTAGCGGGAAGTTAAAAATGTGTTCTGCTAGAAAAGTCTTGATTTCTCAAAATCGTCTCAGATTTCGTTTGAGTTTTTTTAACCAATACAATAGGAAATCTTATAGCCTAAACTATTGTGTCAAATCCCAAGTGATGTTAGGAAAGAACTGTAATTATTTGTTAGCTATCGGTAACTGTAAATAATCGAAAATGAACCTTGACCGCGTTAGTTAAAATACAATTCCAATCAATTACAAGTTAGTCTAGACAAAGCTTGCAATGGAGGCGCTATAAACAATTACTTTACAGCAGCGCCGTAATACAATTTGAGAGGTTTTCATGGTTAATTTTCGAACCTGCCATTAAAAACAAGTTATTTTTTGTACAATTGAACAAACCAATTATTACACACTTAACTATTTTCCTTCGTCCTATTGTTTTTACAGCAAAACCTTTGATAGAAAGTTTAAAGGGCTACAAAAAAGGTGTCTTTACATTTTTTTTGTTTTTGTTAAAAGTTACTGTTATTGGTAATTTAGGTTTGAAATTTTCAAACAGCCGCCATTTTGAAACGCACGATTGGATAAAATCGCTTATTCTTTCTAAAAGTATATCATAGTTAGGTTAAACTGCATGCCAAGTTTGAACTCAATCGGTCAAACATAGCTCTAGATATCAATTATTTTATAAAAAATAAACGGTACCAGATAACTGCCACATACTTTCTCCCAGTTGAAACTTTATACCTTCCCAAGAGTAGCATAGGAGGTGGTTATTTAGAATTGCAAAAGTAGGACATACCATGGAAAATATTAGATGCATGTAACACACATCCATATTATACTACTAGCTGACCCGTACGGCGTTGCCCGTGGTGGTTGGTATTTTCAGTTTTTTTAACGTAATTGTATTCTTTTTAAGTGTTCAGTCAGTGAGTGGTATTTGGCTTTTATATATATAGATCTTAAATAATAAAAGCACTATTGTCATAATAATAAAAGATCTGAAATTATGATTTTAGTAAATTTGATCCCCCCAAACCCCTCCTAAAATTTCGAAATTTTTCATACCCTTTCTTAGTGAGCACCTATGGCCCTAGAGGAAGCTACATACCAAATTTCATTCCAATCCGTTCAGTAGTTTTGAAGAAATCGTGATTTAACAACTTTTACCCAAACCCCCTCCCTCCTAAGATTTCGAATTTTTTAAACCCTTTCTTAGTGAGCAATTATGGCCCTAGAGGAAGCTACATACCAAATTTCATTCCAATTTGTTCGGTAATTTTGGAGAAATCGTGATTTAGTCATTTTTACCCCCCAAACCCCCCTAAAATTTCCAATTTTTTGAAACCCTTTCTTAGCGAGCGCCTATGGCCTCAGAGGAAGCTACATACCAAATTTTATTCCAATCTGTTCGGTAATTTTGGAGAAATTGTGATTTAGTAATTTTTACCCCTCAAACCCTTCTGAAGTTTCCAACTTTTTAAAACCCTTTTTTAGTAAGCACCTATGGCCCTAGAGAAAGCTACATACCAAATTTCATTCCAATCCGTTTGGTAGTTTTGAAGAAATCGTTTTTTAATAACTTTGATCCCCCCAAACCCCCCTAAAATTTCGAATTTTTTCTAACCCTTTCTTAGTGAGCACCTACGGCCCTAGAGGAAGCTACATACCAAATTTCATTTCAATCCGTTCGGTAGGTTTTGATAAATCGTGATTTAGTAAATTTGACCCCCAAAACCCCCC
>JAGFPH010000522.1:450420-465686 GCA_018207615.1 Philaenus spumarius
TTTTCGGAAACCCTTTCTTAGCGAGCATCTATTGCCCTAGAAGAAACTACATACCAAATTGCATCCCAATCCGTTCGATGGTTTTAGAGAAATCGTGATTTTGTAACTTTGACCCCCCAAACCCCCCTAAAATTTCGAATTTTCGGAAACCCTTTCTTAGCGAGCATCTATGGCCCTAGAGGAAAC
Organism: Philaenus spumarius; assembly: GCA_018207615.1. Taxonomy (NCBI): domain Eukaryota; kingdom Metazoa; phylum Arthropoda; class Insecta; order Hemiptera; family Aphrophoridae; genus Philaenus; species Philaenus spumarius. The sequence goes on from JAGFPH010000522.1 coordinate 450,607, forward strand.
TACATACCAAATTTCATTCCAATACGTTCGGTAGATTTTGATAAATCGTAATTTAGTAACTTTGACCCCCAAAATCCACCTAAAATTTCGAAATTTTCGGAAACCCTTTTTTATTGCGCGTCTAGAGCCTATAAAGAGTATTAGTGCCAAATTTCATGTTTGTAGGCCTCGTGGTTTTGGAGAAACAGTGATGAGTCAGTGAGTCAATAGTCAATGGTATTTGGCTTTTATAATTATAGATAATAATATTATTATTATTATTAAAAATATTCCATCGATTTAAAACAAATTTGCACCAAACATGTCAATTAGGCCTGTATAAATGCACGAAAAAAGTTTTGAAAAATTTTGAAAAACAACCCCCTTTTTGGCCAAAAACCCCCAAAAATCAGTTATTATTATTATTACCTAAACGAGAATTTTTAGAAAGATGCGGTTTTTTCACATGGTAGGGTAAATTAAGGGCTACAAATAAGCCAAATTTTATCAAAATCGTTAGAGCCGTTTTTGAGAAATTTAGATTTTTCTCGTTTTTGGGGGGTAAAGCCCCTTAAAAATCTAAAATTTGAAAAAATTAAAAGAAAAGCCTGTAGATTTTCCAGAACCGGACCGTTGGTCGGACCTACATACCAAATTTTATCAAAATAGGACCGTTGGTATGGTCTCTAGCTCTGTACACATCCTAACAGACACACGGACAGACATCACAAAAAAACACTTTTTTGGTGTTCAGGGAGCACCAAAACAAATAATTCCACTAAACATATTTTTGGGTTCAAGAAGCACCAACACAGATAATTCCACTAAACCATTTTTAGGGGTTCAGGGAGCTAATTCCACTAAAAATTCAAATTCGAAAATTTGAACGAAAACAATACTTTCTCCATATACTACGTATAGGAGGGGAGAAAGTAAAAAAAATGTCGGATATCTGGAAAACGAAGCTTTTCCGGACCTATGTTCTTATGAATTTTTTTTTAGGCTCCCTAGTATGTCTTGAAGTTGTGCCAACCTCACGCGACATTCCCTGCATATACATTGCAGAATAATTACCAATTTTCCAAAATTTAAAATATTGATTTAACTGCTCACTACAAAATAACGGAGCTCTATTTAAACTTTATTGTACAACAAATAGGTTAAAATAATTCCACCCCGCACCTGAACCGCTGACGTGAGTTGAGCAAATTTCCAAAATTAAGTTTATATGCCTATGTTTTAGGGTTTCAACCAACAATTTGGGAAATAGGAAATAAGTCTATTCACGACGGTGCTGAAAATGGTTCGAACGCCATTCCGAATATCGGGAGTATCTTTAACACACAAAACATTGCGTGCTTCGTACGCCAACCCCCGTATTGGAAGTATCTTCAACACACAAAGCATTGAGTGCTTCGCACGCCAACCCCACGGTAAAATCCACCACATGGCTTTGAACCGGGTACTTCTATGGTATTTTACGTTTTGATTGGTTTTGGGAGAACCAAGCGAGCTATAAGGTCGCGTAAAAAAACAAAATGTGCAGATTAACATCCTACATTTATATTTGTAGAAAAAACTCAAAAACAAATTCGTTCTCGTAGGAAAAACACTAAAAAAATAGTTACTTCCTGTCAAAAACCGTGCTTCCGATTGTTGGATTTTTTGGCTAACGAACTTATCCTAGCGACGTAGACGACCAACATGTGTACCAAATTTGAACCAAATCTGACTTAAAATGTGGCCGCTAGATTGCGAACACATATATACATACATAGCCCTATATATGATTTTTAATTACACCCCAAAACATGCTCTGGGACCAAGATCGGTGCTCATTTGCTTCTCCCGACCTTGGGTCTTACCATAAAGGCCACTGCAATAGCTCATTTTTCCTATGGAAATTCGCTAATAATCTCTCGTGTACTGAAAACGTTCCTGAAAAAGAACGAAAAACGTTTTCTATTTCTCAAGCAAAGCCTTGTACAAGCAACTAGTGAGAAATGAAGTTGAATATGAAAGTGAACAGTTCGAGTACAGGTGGGAGACGGGACTGTCTGCTGCAGGCTACACTTCAGGTTCCGAGAACTTGTCAACTTAAATAATGTCGTCGGCAGATTGAAAGACTCGGACAACTGTTTCCCAACGCACTCGTAAATCCCGAAAGCAATTTCGTTTTAATACTTTAATTTCGCTGAATGATTTCATAGTGATTATGAATAATGGTGATTAATTATGCACCAAACCCAACCGGAGCAAATTGTTACGACTCGTTTGATGTATTTAAATTTTATGTAACGCGCGTATTTATATATTGCGGCCATTACTTTATCGAGTGCATAGTTTATTTTCGCTCGAGAGGAATAAAATGTGTCCTATCATAATGCGTTTTCGCGTAAATCACTTTGTGTTCACGCTGTAAAACCGATGTTTTGACAAGTTGTATCGGCGGTCGAGATTCCGTTGATTTATTTGTATAAAGTTCTTTATGCCGGGTGTTAGTGAACTCTCTTTAAAAAAAAAATGTAGATACATTCATTGGGTCAAGACAAACAGAAAACACCGTATAAACATTTGTCTGAAATTCCTAGATTTCTGTCTGTCGGTCTGTATGTGTTTTTTTACAAATGGTTTTATAACTCAAGATCTATTTAAGTTAGAAACTTGAAACTAGGTGTAAATGTGTACTGTACATTAGTAAGTAAATAACCGTTCAAACTTCTTTACTGTAGCTAAAGCCGTTTCAAAATGGCGGCCGTTTAAAAATTTCATACTTAAATTACTCAAAAACAGTACGTTTTAACAGAAAATTTCAAAACACCTTTTTTGTAGCCCTTTTTATTCCCTATCGGATAGTGTGACTGTCAAAACAATCGGATTAAGGATAATAGCAAAGTTGAAGATAATGTCAGAAAATGTACGTACAATATTGTAGCCTAGTATTTATTTACTGTGTTGGTATACTGTAGGATTGAACAAACCAATTATTACACATAACGTAACTATTATCCTTCATCCGATTAATTGTAAACTTTTTAGCGAATTTCCATAGGAAAAATGAGTAATTGCAGTGGCCCTTATGGTAAGATCCAAGGTCGGGAGTAGCAAATAAGCACCATCATGGTCCCCATAACGCGTTTTGGGGTGTCATTAAAAATAATATATATGTATATGTAAATATGTGTTCGCACTCTAGCGGCAGCATTTTAAGTTCGATTTGGTTAAAATTTGGTACACATGTTGGTTGTTTACGTCGCTCGGACGAGTTCGTTAGCCAAAAATATCCAACAATCGGAAGCACGTTTTTTGATCGGAAGTAACTGTTTTTTGCGATTTTTCCTACGAGAATGAATTTGTTTTTGAGTTTTTCCTACAAATATAAATGTAGGATGTTATTCTGCACATTTAGTTTTTTTACGCGACCTTATAGCTCGCTTGGTTCCGCCAGAATCGATCAAAACGTTAAATACCATAGAAGTACCCGGTTCAAAGCCATGTGGTGGAGTCTACATGTTTTTGTAAGCACAGTATCGAAGCACGCAATGTTTTTGTGTTAAAGATACTCACAATATTCGGAATGGCGTGCGAAGCACGCAATGCTTTGCGAATTGAATATACTTCCAATACGGGGGTTGGCGTGCCAAGCACGCAATGCATTGTGTATTGAAGATACTCCCAATATGCGGAATGGCATGCGAAGCATGCAATGCATTGTGTATTGAAGATACTCCCAATATGCGGAATGGCGTGCGAACCATTTTGCAGCTATTCAGCACCGTCGTGAATAGACCTATTTCCCAAATTGTTGGTTGAAACCCTAAAACATAGGCCTATAAACTTAATTTAGGAAATTTGCTCAACTCACGTCAGCGGTTCAGCTGCGTGGTCGAATTATTTGGAGTTAGTGTGATATTGTAAGAGAATAAAAAAAAAACATTACAATCACATATTTCAAAACGGTGTGATGCCGCTTACAAAAATAGAGTGTCCCTATATTGAAGAATAAAACATCGTTTTTTTAATGTCAAATAACACGTTTGGTATGTCATTAATGTACGTTTGTTCGCAGTCTAACAGCTGCACTTTACGTCTGATTTGGTCCAAATTTACTCAAGTTGGTTTTATTAATCGCTCGAACTATGCGTTAGCAACAAAAAAATCCAATAACCGGAAGCAAGTTTTGACAGGAAATAAAAGATTTTTGAGGTTCTCGTGCTGGAATGAAAGTTTTGGGGTTTTATCCAAAGGTATAAATGGAGTAGACTATTCACATTTTTACACGACCTTATAACTCGTCTGGTTCCTCCAAAATCGGTCAGAACGTAAAATACGATAAAAGTACCCAATAAAACAGGTTTTCCCGGTGCGGGCGAAGCGATGCAGTCTATAAACTGAGGCCGCAAGGTCGAAATGCAAACTCACAGAAAGAATGTTTACGCTGCGAGCGGAACGAAGCAGCACTTGTGAGCCGGCGTTGGTAGCTGGTTAAAACCCTAAAATATATAAACTTAATGTTGGAAATTCTCTCATTTCACGTCAGCTGTTCAGCTGCGTAATCGAAGTATTTAATTGTGTCTTAACAGATTTCCTGAAGTGCAACAACGTCTACGGCTATCTTACTTAAAAAATATATAAAATTGCAACAATATGTGTTTTTAAGTTCTTTCGAAGTTTTGCTCGTGAATATACTGTACGATTGTTCCAATGTTTCAAAGATCTAAATTAACTGAATCGTGTTTTAGATCCCGTGACCTGATTAAAGCCGCCATCTTGGACAACGACTTCATGAAGAATCTGGAGACGACTCAGATCCGAGAGATTGTGGACTGCATGTACCCTGTAGAGTACGCCGCGGGAAGTCTCATCATCAAGGAAGCTGATGTCGGGAGTATCGTGTACGTGATGGAAGGTAAGTCGAGTGCATATCTTGAATATAGTTATACTAGAGAAGGTCTAGCAAGACGTAGTGGTTGATTCGAGTGGTGGGGGTCAGAGAGACTCAGTTTGTTGCCGCGCTCTGAACATATTACTTAACTCTGGAATCCCTTGTATGGGTTTCCAATAAATATATTGTCTGTGCGTGGTATCCCTTCCCCTCCAGTGGACGGCATCCCCACTTGCTTAAATTCTTCCCTCCCGCCAGCGCATCTGAGAGCTCATGCGATATCTGACGAATTATAGTTTCCGTGGATGTAGTAATCACCGAAAATTACTATTTGCATTACCTTGTATTACTACTTGTGCCTAAATATCATAATAGTTGAGAGTTTAAATTTCATGCGCATTTTTGCAGACATAAGACCTATCGCATTCGATTCCTGACGTCAACATATCCCTACATGCAAATTTGCATCAAAATCGTTAGAGCCGTTAGCGAGATCCTCGAAATAAATTTATAAACAAATATACAAGAATTGCTCGTTTAGAAAGATTAATTAGCGAATTTCGATAGAAATGATGAGCTATTGCAGCGACTCAAGGTCGGGGTCAATGAGCATCGATCATGGTTCCCAGAACACGTTTTGGGGTGTCATAAAACATTTCGCACTCTAACGGCCGCATTTTACATCCGTAAATCCGACAACCTTAAGCAAGTTTTTTGACAGGAAGTAACAATTTTTTACACATTTTTCGTATTGGAATTAAGCTTTTTTGGGATTTTATATATATAAATAAATATAGGCGATTATTCTACACATTTTGTGTTTTTTTAAATCATTGTAAGTATCCAAGTCACAAATAGAATATAACAAATTTTACCTTGTAAGCCGGGTTTGGAGGCTGGGTACAAACGAATTCTACTAATTTATGTCGTACGTGTAGGCAGCTATTCAGCGCCTTCCTGAATAGACCAATTTCCCAAATAGTTGTTAGAAACCCGAAAACAAATAAACTCAATTTTGGAAATTTGTTCGATCAACATTGATTTATATAGCGATATATACTAAATTATATCGATACAAAATTGTTTATAATTCTTACAGATTATGCAGGCCTATCTACGTAATATGACCCAGTATAAAATATAAACAGAATCTATGAGTAATATTGAAAGTTAGCTCTACAAATCAATGTTTATTAGCGAATTTCCATAGGAAAAATGAGCTTTTGCAGTGGCCCTTATGGTAAGACCCAAGGTCGGGAGTAGCAAATGAGCACCGATCATGGTCCCCAGAACACGTTTTGGGGTGTCATTAAAAATCATATATTTATGTATATATGTGTTCGCACTCTAGCGGCCGCATTTTAAGTCCGATTTGGTTCAAATTTGGTGCACATGTTGGTTGTCTACGTCACTCGGACGAGTTCGTTAGCAAAAAAAAATCCAACAATCGGAAGCACGTTTTTTAATCGGAAGTAACTATTTTTTGAGATTTTTCCTACGAGAATGATTTTGTTTTTGAGTTTTTTCTACAAATATATATATGTAGGATGTCATTCTGAACGTTTTGTTTTTTTACGCGACCTTAAAGCTCGCTAGGTTAACCCAAAATCGATCAAAACTTCATCAAATACCATAGAAGTACCCAGTTCAAAGCCATGTGGTGTATTCTACCGAGGGGTTGGCGTGCGAAGCACGCAATGCATTGTGTATTGAAGTTACTTCCAATACGGGGGTTGGCGTGCGAAGCACGCAATGCATTGTGTGTTGAAAATACTCCCAATACGGGGGTTGGCATACGAAGCACGCAATGCTTTGTGTATTGAAGATATTCCCTATATGCGGAATGGCGTGCAAAGCACGCAATGCTTTGTGTATTGAAGATACTTCCAATATGCGGAATGGCGTGCGAAGCACGTAATGCATTGTATATTGAAGATAATCCCAATATGCGGAATGGCGTGCGAAGCACGCAATGCTTTGTGTATTGAAGGTACTCCCAATGTGCGGAATGACGTGCGAACCATTTTGCAGCTATTCAGCACCGTCGTGAATAGACCTATTTTTTAAATTGTTGGTTGAAACCCTAATAAAACATAGGCCTATAAACTTAATTTAGGAAATTTGCTCAAATCACGTCAGCGGATCAGCTGCGTTGTCGAATTATTTAACATTAAAATAACGATGTTTTATTCGTCAATATATACTCTATTTTTTTAAACGCCATCACATCGTTGAAATATGTGATTGTAATGTTTTTTTTAATTCTTTTTCGATATCATGCTAACTCCAAAGTTTACAATTAATCGGACGAGGGATAATAGTTACGTTATGTGAAATAATTGGTTTGTTCAATCGTACAGTATACCAACACAGTAAATAAATACTACAATATTGTACGAACATTTTCTGTCGTTATCTTTAACTTTGCTATTATCCTTAATCCGATTGTTTTCACAGCAATGCATTGTGTATTGAAGATGCTCCCAATATGCGGAATGGGGTGCGAAGTACCCAATGCATTGCGTTAGACCTATTTCCCAAATTGTTGGTTGAAACCCTAAAACATATACCTATAAAGTTAATTTTGTAAATATGCACAACTCACGTCAGCGGTTCAGCTGCGTGGTCGAATTATTTTTAACTTTTAATAAACTTAAACATCTGGTTACAGTATGCCTATAACCGGTTCTTTTGTTTAAACGTCGATTCCAATCCGTTCCAATAACCATTTCGAAACTTCTTACGTTTCGATTAACTCCACAATCGGTAGTACCAGACTAGGTTAATTGATTAGTTTATTTTTGCGTCAAGTTGGTCGTAAATTAACCGCAAGGTTTGCATAGCCTATTACAACCGACTTTGCAATGTTTATTAATTGAAGTGAAATCAGAAGGGGCGTGTTCAGTTGACCTCTACTTATTGCCAATAACCAATGGCAGCCTAACAAATAACCAACCGGTTAATCTGTTATTAAATTAAGTTCTTTTATGAGCAAAGGTATTCAATTTATTCGAAATAAATAAAAATTACTAACATAAAACGCCGATGCTTCCTATACCAGAACCCACCATTCGTTGTAGGCTAATGGAATTGCAAACACTGGATTTACAAGGCAGTTTAAACGTGATGGTTATTTGCACCAACTTTTGTTAAAGTTTTAACTGATACCTTGTCAAACAGGTTTGTGTTTTTTGTTCTAATTTACAACTTCTACTTCTGAGTGGATTCGCGGTAAATAGATTTAATTGCTTATTTGCCATTTGCGTAATATCTGTTTAATTAAACGAAATTGCCGGTAACGTAAACATTATTTTTATATTACGTTAATAGGAAATGTTAATTTTAATTAATAATTAATTGCTAACCTAGTGACTTCTCTTTCTCCTTTTTCACACGTTCTTTGATGTAAAATGTGTGTAAATATCCATGTTGAGTTTGCTGTGTTCAGTAGGCTATTGCTACATTGACAATCCATAAATAAACGTCATAGGCCTAACCTCGTATACTTCAGTTATATGCGACTCCAACAGAAATACGAGTGTGTATATAGGCCTACTACTGTACAACTAGTAAGTTTCCTTAACTATTTGATTATACGCTTATTTCCAGGTGTTTACGTAAAAGTTTCAACCCAAATATTATATAATAATTTGGTACGGTAATTATAGGATTGTTGAGAACAATAAATACTGCTATAGTACTTTGATATTATTTTAAGATCGAAGAGTTTTTCTCAGTAAAATCGTACATAACCTAGAATAAATTATTTTCAGTAAATATTGTACTACGTTCTGCTTGCCGATAGTTACCGTCGAAGAGTTTCGAAATACCTCTACAAGGTAGAGCCACTGTGCAGACAATTTAAAGGCATTAATTAGTACGAACGATATTGCCCTATTTGTTATTATTGTTACAAAGAAATTAAACATTTTCTTTTGTTCCTTTTGATTATTTTGCAGCTTTTTTATGAATACATTTTATATCGTTTTTTAAGTAAGGCAAATTGTGTTCCAATTAATAATTATGTGAGTAGTATGTTTACAGTTTTGAACATAACCAATAAAATCGATTTATATGTATGCATTAGTTTCTCATTGTTCGAGTCTTTAAATACTGCAAAACAATAATTTTATTAGCTGTTAAAATTAAAATATATATTCCAGGTTGGATGGCAACGTAGCGCTTGACTACAGTGACTAGATAGAGACAGTGTAGCCAAGTGAAGTCTTTTTTCCTATTGGCCGGTAGCCATGTTTATCCTAAATTCTTATCTGTTTCTATTATATTTGTTATATTTTTTGCACGAAAAAAAAAATACACTTTTTAAGAAGAAACACAGTTTTTATTATTTAATTTCAATATAAATATCAAACTGTAACAATTAAATCGCTTGTTTTTCCCTTTATAAAAAAAAAACAAAGAGGTCATTAAATTTTCTCTTATAATTACAAAGAGATACAACACTAATCTTTAGTTATAATTCTGAGCAGATGACATTACTTTTAGGAAAAACATGGCGGCCACTTACATATGGCCACACTGTCTCTATCTAGTCACTGTACGCTTGACTGTACATACCTGCCACCTAGTAGCGACTTAGTGAAATAAAACTAAATTCGGTCGATGAAGTACTCTCGTTCTCCAGCAGAGTGTACTTTTACCAGTATATTGTATTAGAGGATTATTATATTTCGAAATATTTATTTACAGTGCAGTAAAATAATATTAATTATTGTAAAATATTGTCAAGTGGGGAAATATTCAGCGTAATATACTAAACCATACAATTGGTACAATTTAATACACACAGTAATGTGATTAAGATGTACATTTTAAAAATTTAACGTCTTGTAATTTAATGATTTTACTTTCTCACTATACTATAGTATAGAGAAAGTATAGTGATCGCAAAAAAATCGATGTTGAGATTTTTGTGGAAATATCCGTTTTGGGTCACACTGAGTGCAAAAAAGTGTTTTTTACAGAATGACTGTATGTATACAAAGCTAGAGAGAAAACTATTCGATAAATTTAGAACAAATTTGCACCAAACATGTCAATTAGGCCTGTACTAAGAAAACATCAAGTAATCAAATTTATAATAAATATGATTATAAATTAACTTTAATTGATATAACTACAACAACTGTATAAACTCATAAACTTCCTGCTTAAACTTACATTCGTACAAAATATTTTACAGTAACTTAAATTTGGTTAATATTATTGTACTTTATAGCTTTTTGTTTTTTAGAACCTCCTTTACAATATATTTTTTAAACTTAATTTACTCAATTTATTTATATGTAGTATGATATTTATAGCGAATGTAGGCTACTAGGTACACATTTTTCATTTACTGTATTGTTTGTGCTGATTTTGTTGATAATTTAGTCAATAGAATTAATTTTAAAAAAACCCCGGATGTTTTAATTACTAAAATTCATTTTAACATAAGCCCACATGATCAATATCAATACGAAGATATATAACGTTATATTTTCCGCTATCGCGTCAGTCTATTAATAGACCCCGTAACTCGCCTTTGCGCCTGCTAAAAACGGAATACCGCGTGAGGACATGGCTGTTTACGGGCAGCTCCAGGGACCATCTCGTGCCTCGCGGACAGTATAGATGCACGAAAAAAGGTTTTGAAAAATTTTGAAGAACAACCCCCTTTTTGGCCAAAAATTTTTTTATTATTTTTTTTAATTTGGCTCTAACGATTTTAATACAATTTGGCTTATTTGTAGCACTTAATGTACCCTACTATGTACAAAAAAACAACATCTTTCTAAAAATTCTCGTTTAGCTAATAATAATAATAATATGTATTAGTTACTCTCCTACTTTAATGTATTCCCCTCCCCCCTCCTACCTCTCCTACAATTATGAAGTCACAGTGAATCTGTTTAATAATTTAAATATGTTTGTGAGAAAGTATGTGCCAGTTTCTGGTAGCGTTTATTTATTTAGTTATTTAAGGTACACAATTTTAAAGAATATGATTTGATTTATAAATGAAACCACTTTGAAATAATAATGTAGTACAATCATAACTTGTGAACCTAAACAAATATTGACGTAGTAATGAACAAATGCAAATCGGGAATCCTAAAATTGAACTCTTCTTTATTTTCTGTTGACAAAAACCATTTATAGACGAGCGTAAAAGAAAGTATTTGCCAGTATGAGTATCAATTATTATTGTTTACTTAGGCTATATAATCTAAAGCAAAATTTAAGTTTGAAATTATTAAAAACTAGCAAAACATTTATTTATAATTTTGTTTTTATGTTCAAAACAATTGTAGAATAAAAACTTTAAACGGACAGTTTTAATATAGCCTACAGGGTTGTCGTAAGTAAAGTGCCAAACTTCGGGAGATGGTAATATGGATAAAAATAAAGAGAAAATCAAGAATAACATTTTTTCCAAAAAAACCTTCATTTCTAGATATCCGCCATTTTGTTTCTTTTACAAAATAGTGCATTTCTAGAGAACTGTTTGACCGATTGAGTGCAATCTTGGCGTGAAGTTTAAACTAACAATGATGGCGGCTGTTTGAAAATTTCAAACCTAAATTACCCCAAAACAGTACATTTTAACAAAAATTTTCGAGGTACCTTTCTCTATCGGATGATGTAATTGTCAAAACAATCGGATTTAAAATAATAGTTAAATTATGTCTAATAATATTGGTTTGTTCAACCCGTAATAATATAGCAATGCGTATGCTGTTATTAGGCCTACAAACAATTAATGTAATACGTATTTTAAATTGTTCGTGAAACCATTTTTAATCCTTCAATGCAGAAAACAGAGTAATTATCAATTTACAACATAGTACAGTACTTTATTCTTAAAATACTACAGTATATACTCAATATGTTCTCCGTGCATTTCCATACGACGATTTAATCTATTTCTCATTGACTATCTCATTGTTTTAAATGCCCCAGGCATTTGTTTCACTGTCTCACATTCTACTATAATTCGTTGTTTGAGTTTCTCAATATTTTCCATAGTGTTGACCGTGTTGGTTTCCTATAAATGGTTGCTGGGTTGGACAAATTGAATAATAAAATAGATCATGCATGCCTAGATCACACGGGGGATGTGTGCCGAAAAAAAGGTTGTCGGGAAAATAGTGCATGATCGCGCCGCGAGGTAGCGCTAGGGTGAAATCATTGCTAGCATTGGTGCTTCACGCCGCTTCCGTCGTTTCCCCAATAGATAGCGCCACTATCGTCGAATTTCCAGTGGATTGAAATAATGCATTGGATCGGAATTCTATCAGGTTATCCAAATACAATGGTATAACTTAACTATTATTAGCGATATTCCATAGGAAAGATGAGCTATTGCAATTTATCCTTATGGCGAGACCTAAGGTCGGGAGTAGTAAATGAGCACCAATCATGGTCCCCAGAACACGTTTTGGGATATCATTAAAAATTTTAAATATGTTGGCACTCTTGCGGCCGCATTTTTAGTCCGATTAGGTCCAAATTTGGTACAAATTTCCGTTTAGGGTTTTGTATAAAAAAATATAACTATAATATAATTCTACACATTTTATTTTTGTACACGAACTTTTAGCTCGCTTGGTTCCCCCAAAATCGATCAGAATGTGAAATACCACAAAAGTACCCGGTTCAAATACACGTGGGGTTTTTACCGTGGGGGCATGTTCTGCTCCGAAGCCGGCGGCCGAGTTTGTACTCTGCGAGCGAAGCGAAACAATCCATTACCCGAGGCCGCAAGGGCGAGTTTTTCCGCTGCGCATGAGTCGAAGCTGGAGGATTAGGTGAAAACAAATTCTACTAATATATATCGTACATAGAGGCAGCTTATCAACGCCTTCACGAGTATACCAATTTCCCAAATTGTTGGTTGGAACGGTAAAACATATAAATTTAGTTTTGGAAATTCGCTAAACTCACGTCAGCGGTTCAGCTGCGAGATCGCATTATCCTTCATCCGATTGTTTTCACAGTTACACCATCCGATAGGGAATTAAAAAGGCTAAAACAAAAAAAGGTATCACATTTTTTGTTAAAGTGTGCGGTTTTGGGGCAATTAGGGTTTGAACTTTTCAAACAGCCGCCATTTTGAAACTCGTGATCGGATGTAATCGCTTAATTTTCTTAAAACAGATCATTGTTAAGTTAAACTCCTTGCCAAGGTTGAACTCAACCAGTCAAACCGTTCTCTAGATATGAATTATTTTGTAAAAGAAACAAAATGGCGGATAAAACGAAGTCTTTTAGAAAAATTTTATTTGTTTTCTTGACCCTCGTAATTATTTCCCGAAGTTTGTCATTTTACTTACGTGACATCCTGTATATATAATCATAATGATAGGTTGAATGAGAAACGCGCATTCTAAACATAAACTTTATTAGCTAACAATGATTATCTTATAGCTGTCTGCAGCTGAGATGTAGCCTGTAATTAGAAGAAAATGTTTGTCATAACAGTTTGACCTCTCGAGGTCGTAGGTTTAATGAGTTCATGTTTGTGTGCGCCAAAGCGGTATTGTGGAGTCAGATGTCGGACATGTGGCAAATTTAATGTTTTATTTCTAATCATTTACAACAATAATTTTTACGTATGACGGAAATTAAAAACATTATTCTATACTAATATTATAAAGAGGTAAAGTTTGTTTGTTTGAATGTAGAGAGTAATCTCTGGAACTACTGAACCGATTGAAAAAAACACGTTTTACTAATAAAAAGCTACACTATCCCTGAGTAACATGGGCTATATATAACTCATTTCGATAAAAACATTCTTAAGTTAGGCCTAGACTGTAACACACATGTACTGTATTCGTTACCATAGCAACTAATTAAATAAAATAACAGATAAAACAGCTGTTTGCTCTAATATTTCCGTTAACAGCTGATTTCAAACTTTGAAGCAATTATTTTTACTTCTAACTTTTAGGTTAGGTTGTTATTAAAGTACCTGAGCCTTGCTGGTTCTTTTAACCTTTATTATAACTGCTGTTATAAAATATACGAAATAATTTTAATTGAACATTTAACACTATTTACCGACTTAACTTTGGGGTTATTATTAATCCTACACCTTTATTATAAAGAAAACATAACATGATTTTGTGTATAGAAGGTTCCAACGGTGGCGTGCGGAGCACGCAGGGGTTTCCCTTAGTGGATTGTATAATACGAACATATTACAAATAAAACCGTTGATTTGGATCATACAACCTTAGGTTAGATCTATACTGAACTGGAGGCTGGAGGCTTAGGTGCAAACAAATTCTACTAATATATTTCGTACACGTAGGCAGCTATTCAGCGCCTTCGTGAGTAGATCAATTTCCCAAATCGGTTGAAACCCCGAAGTATATAAATTTAACTTTGGAAATTCGCTCAATTCACGTCAGCGGTTCAGCTGCGTGGTCGAACTGTTAATCTATTTATCTGTTGAATTTCGCAATTCCAGAGGCTAAACGTATAAAATTAACATCTGTATGTATTTAAACAAGGCGGATTACTAAATTTGTTGTTTTTTAAATCTATAAAAACATCATCACTTATTGTTTTTTTTTTATGAGGGTAAATGTTAGACGGAGATAAAAAAGACGTTAAAAACGGCAGTTTCAAGTTTAACGACTTGGATTCTGTCGGTTTGCAGTTAAATGCAGTTTGTATCTAGAAAGCAAAGAGTCGGTAATATAATGACTCAATAGATTACAATTGGCAGAAAACACCTTCGTTCTAATATTGACAGCAAGGATGTAGCCAGGAAAACTTTTCGGGGGAAGGTCAGGTAGGACCGGGGATTTGAATTTAAACCCTTTTAACACGTTCACTGCTGAGGACGCACATGTGAGCTTGACACTGAACACTATGAGAAGCGTCCGACGCACAGTGCATTGCACGCTAACATTGGGAGTATTTTCATACAAAATGCATTGCGTGCTTCGCACGCCAACCTCCGTAGTGGGAGTATATTCAATACACAGAGCCTTGCGTGCTTCGCACGCCAACCCCCGCCTTGGAAGAATTTTCAATACACAGAGCATTGCGTTCTTCGCACGCCAACCCCCGTATGGGGAGAATTTTCAATACACGCAGCCTTGCGTGCTTCGCATGCCAACTCCCCCGCATTGGAAGAATTTTCAATACATAGGGCATTGCGTTCTTCGCACGCCTACCCCCGTCTTGTGAGTATTTTCAA
>JAGFPH010000522.1:467965-481621 GCA_018207615.1 Philaenus spumarius
TCATACATTTTTCCTCTCCCGCAAATGTATATACCACAGTATATACATATACTCGCAGTGGCGGTGGCGGTGTCGCGATTTCATACTTTTTTCCTCACCCGCAAATGCTTTCTTACGGGGTGCACAACGTGCCTAAAGAAGTTTTCACTTCGAAAAACAAATTGTGGATATTTTTAAAACGAAGCTTTCCCGTACCTATGTTCATATGAACAATTTAGCTTTTTTTAGGTCCCCTATCATGTCCTGTAGTTGTACCAACCTCGAAACAGCCTGTATATTTAAGAAATTAGTGGTACTGTAGATCCTCAACAATTGATTATTGTACGGTAATTTTGCCTAAAGTGTAAATTAGATAAATCTAGTAAAATTACCTGTTACCGACAGAGAGCGAATGTTATACGTTTTGACAGTCATACCAAGAACGTAAAATGACATTTTGTCCGGAAAATTACGTCTCGTTAAATCGCAATTTTGTCTCGCGTAGTCGGTCGTGCGGAAGTATGTTGTCGATTCACCTAACATTGGAAAAGAAATTGAGGTTAGGACACCTGGCTGTTTCAAATTGGAAATGAGGAAGTGTTTCATAATCTATATCATTTAATACTCGTCAAAAGAACTTGCAACAAATGATTGTGTGCGTTAATCGCGACTGAAGGTGCATTCACACTACGCTGACAAGAGACGAGTTCGTTAGCGACAAATCCAACACCTATTTTTTTTAGATTTTTCGTACTAGAATGACACTTTTTTGGGGTTTATCTAAAAAAACAAATGTTGGATATTATTCTGCAAATTTTGTTTTTCCTACGACCATAGCTCGCTTATTTGTTCCCCCAAAATCGATCAAAATGTAAAATACCATAAAAGTACCCGATCCGAGGACTGAATATGTACGCTGCGAGCTAAGCGAAGCAGTCCATATCCCGAGAACGTAGCAGCGCATGAGTCAAAGCTGGAGGGCTTAGGTGTAAACCACTAATGTATTTCTATAATATATTAATTACCTTACAGGTCCGTCTTGTGACTTCAAGTGAGTTGATTCTTGACTAGTTTCGGAGTCTTGACCCCATCATCAGATAATACTTATTAGCGAATTTCCATAGGAAAAATGAGCTATTGCAGTGGCCCTTATGGTAAGATCCAAGGTCGGGAATAGCAAATGAGCACCGATCATGGTCCCCAGAACACGTTTTGGGGTGTGATTAAAAATCATATGTATACCTATATGTGTTCGCACTCTAGCGGCCGCATTTTAAGTCTATTTGGTTCAAATTTGGTACATATGTTGTTTGTCTACGTCACTCGGACGAGTTCGTTAGCCAAAAAATCCAACAACCGGAAGTACCTATTTTAAAAAAAAATTCCTACAAAAATTAATGTTGTTGAGTTTTTTCTACAAAAATAAATGTAGGATGTTATTCTGCACATTTTGTTTTTTTACGCGACCTTATAGCTCGCTTGGTTCCCCCAAAATCGATCAAAACGTAAAATACCATAAAAGTACCCGGTTCGAAGCCGTGTAGTGGATTCTATCGTGAGGTTGGCGTGCGAACCATTTTGCAGCCATTCAGCACCGTCGCGAATAAACCTATTTTCCAAATTGTTGGTTGAAACCCTAAAACATAGGCCTATAAATTTAATTTTGGAAATTTGCTCAACTCACGTCAGCGGTTCAGCTGGGTGGTCGAATTATTTCACTCGTAGGAGCTCGTCAAACATAAAAAAAAAAAACAACAACACATACAACAACACCAATAAATATCAACGTGTCTGACACTGTAGTGCACTCGGTCATGTCTGTCGGAGTACTGCAGGCAAGAGCTAACAGTCCAGCTGATAACGACCTCTGTTGGGCGCTTTTAGATGGTTTATAGCCGTATTATATAACCGATGCGATTTGAAGGAAAGTTGATCATTTAAGATGCCATCTGGATCGTTATTGAAGGCTCTGTAGATCTCGAATTCCTCATTCGCGTTCATTAATCTGCCTTTTCTGTAATCGTATATTGCTTCTACACTGGATTTAAAATCACCGGGTCCGTGTTTGCTTTCAGCAAGACGTAGTTCGACTTGGTGTTGGTTTTGTTGCAGGGGAGGTGTTCTTTGTACCGGTTTGTCCTACGTAATATTTGTTACACTCTGGGCATTTTATTTTGTAAACGCCAGATTTATGTTCAATGGGGTTGTCCGTTCTACGTTTAAGGGATGAAGGTGTGTTATTATTTGTACGGAATGCAAGGGTGATGTTACATTTCTTGATAATGTTGTTCAACACACTAGGCAAGAGGCTGGTGTATTCTGATGTATTTGTTGCCTCTGGTCGTTATTTGGGTTCTTTCTATTTAGTCTTTTACTATGGCTTTTTATCAACTTGTCTATTATGGAACTCTTGTAACCGCTGTGTGTTTAATGATGTTGATTTCTTTATAGTATTCTATCTTGCTGAGTGGGACAGTAAGTAGTCTGTGTGTGAAGCAGTGGAATGCTGCCATTTTCTGCGAGTAAGGATGGTGAGATAGTACGTGAATAGTGATGTCTGCAGTGGTCGGTTTCCGGTATATTTTATATTCAAACTCATCTGTTGTTTTTGTAATGGTTAGATCTAGGAAGTTGAGTTGTAGATTATTTTCAATCTCCAGTGTGAACTGTATTTTTGGGTTGACATTATTCATATAGTTCAATAACCCTACGGCTTGCCTGTTAGTGCCATTACAAATTTGCAAACGTGTCATCGACATAACGACTGTAAAATATGATGTTATGCTTGTATTTATTGTCACTAGAAATTAGGCTGTGTTCATTTTCAAAGTGGTTCAAATAGATGTCAGCCAACAATCCGGAAAGCGGTGAACCCATAGCTAGGCCATCTGTTTGTGCGTAGAAAGTGTTTTCAAGACTGAAGTAATTTTGTTCTAATACTACCTGCAAAAGCAACGTTAATTCTTCTATACCTTGTTTATGCAATACTGATGAGGTCGGTTTTTAGTATAGGCCTATTCATCGTTTCGACAACCGGGATGTTGGTGTACTTGTTAACCACATCAAATGAAATAATTTTATAGTTTGGGGAAATTTTAATGTTTTTCGTTTTGTTTACAAAATCAGTCGTGTTCTCCAAACTATTACTGTTCCTTGTTGTTGTATTGTTTTTGATAAAATGTTCCAACTTTTTGGCCGTTTTATAACTTGGAGCTGTGGTGTAATATATGTCGTACACAAGGGCAACTATTCAGCGCCTAAGCGAGTAGATGAAATTGTTGGTTGAAACCCTAAAACGTACACATTTAATTTTGGAAATTCGCCAAGCTTCATCGGTTCAGCTGCGTGAATTATTATTATTATTTTTGGTTTGTACTTTATTTTGCGCACAATATCGTGTCAAAAATTGTTAATTGCAATAGGTTGTTGTCGAATTCTCCGTAAAAATAATTAAACACGTCATTATTGATGTCTTTCATTGCCCGTTATGTAAACTATAATTGGTTGTAAATATGTTTTACTGCATTCCTTTGTTCTTTCTTGGAATTGTTTGTATTAATGCCTATTAAGATAACGTCATAAAACCAAACCTATCAACAGCTTTTAAGTAGCTACCTACGGATTTACAATATTGTTAACTGTCCTCTACTTCTTTGACATAATATTGTGAGTTATTCGGACATTTGCCTTCATTTGTGTGTTAAAAAATCAATACACGTTTCGGAAAAATAAATCAACTAAAGGAACATAAACCTAGAGATCTAGGCCTATGTAAAGAAAACAAGTAAAGCTAAAATATACCACTAACCTTAACCATCTACATAGTACATCTCAGAGCTGAAAGTGAGAAGTTAAACAAACACAATAATACAAACACACACCTCAAGGCAAACCACGTGATTACAGACCGGAGTCAGACAAACAACTTGATAACGGGAGTTGGTTTATGTTCCCGAAACGTTGTGTGTTGATTTTACTTTCTCACTATACTATAGTAGGCTATAGAGAAAGTATAGTGATAGCAAAAAAATCGATGTTGAGATTTTTGTAGAAATATCCGTTTTGGGACCCCCCAGAGTCCAAACAAGTGGTTTTTTATACAAAGCTAGAGAGAAATCTATTCGATCGATTTCCAACAAATTTGCACCAGACATGTCAATTAGGTCTGGATATATGCACGAAAAAAAGGTTTTGAAAAATTTTGAAAACAACCCTCTTTTTAGCCAAAAAATAAGTTATTCTTTTTTTTATAAAAAAAAAACAGCTTTAACGGATAGACCGCCTGGTTCCCCAAAAAATCGATCAAAACGTAAAGTACCATGAAAATACCCACGTATGGGATTTTACAGTGGGGGTATCTTGTGAGGGCGACGGCAGGGATGCAAACTCGTCAGTCCACAATCCGAGGCCGCAAGGTTGTAGTGCAAACTCCACTGCGAGCGCAACGAAGCAGCAGGTGAGCCAGGGCTGGAGTTTGAGGTGCAAACAAATTCTACTAATATATTTCGTACACGCAGGCAGCTATCCAGTAGACCTTCGTGAGTAGACCAATTTCCACTTAATAGTCGGTTGAAACGCTAAAAACATACAAACTTAATTTTGGAAATCCGCACAACTCACGTCAGCGGTTCGGCTGCGTGATCGAATTATTTTTATGGATTGCACTACTTTGACCCGTCAATATTTGTGATATCGAATTTTATGCAGCACAAAATAAAAAAAAGAGCGTTTGTCTTAAATCAATTGTAAAGGTTTTGTGCAATTTAGGGCGGTATTTTACTTTCAACAGGGTTTAAAATCATTTTTGTGTGATTTTATTTGATTTGAGAGGAAACGTTGGTACTCGTCAAACTGCTTCATTATATAAACTAGGGAAACCACTGCGTGCTTCGCACGCTGTAAACCTTCAGTACAAATAACCATGTTTTGTTTTCTTTATAATAAAGGTGTATGATTAATAATAACCCAAAATCTAAGATATTAAATAATGTTAAAGTTCAAATCAAATTATTTCTTTTGTTACCGAATTTCCATAGGAAAAATGAGCTATTGCAGTGGCCCTTATGGTAAGACTCAAGGTAGGGAGTAGCAAATGAGCACCGATCATGGTCCCTAGAACACGTTTTGGGGTGTCATTAAAATTCATATATATATATGTTTAGAGTTTTTTTCTAAAAATATAAATGTAGGATGTTATTCTGCACATTTTGTTTTTTTACGCGATCTTATAGCTCGCTTGGTTCCCCCAAAATCGATCAAAACGTTAAATACCATAAAAGTACCCAATTCGAAGCCAAGTGGTGCAAGCTCGCGAGGCCACTAGGCGCAAAAAAATTCTACTAATATATTGCGCACACACAGACAGCTGTTCAACGCCTTTGTGAGTAGACCTATTTCCCAAATTGTTGGTTGTAACCCTAAAACATAGGCATATAAACTTAATTTTGGAAATTTGCTCAACTCACGTCAGCGGTCCAGCTGCGTGGTCGAATTTTTTTATAACAGCAGTTATAATAAAGGTTGAAAGAACCAGCAAGGCTCGAGTCTACACTTTCAAATAAAAACTTAACCTAAAAGTTAGAAATAATTGCTTTAAAGTTTGAAATCAAATGTTAATGGAAATATTAGAACAAACAGCTGTTTTATCTGTTATTTTACTAAATTCTTTGCTACGATAATGTATGCAAATACATTCAAGAAATATGTGTCGGTTCATCAGTCTAGGCCTAACCTAAGAATTTTTTCCGACTAAATTTACAAACACTGTATTGACATAACAAATGTTTTTATCGAAATGAATTGCAGCCTATGCTTCTCAGGGATAGTGCAGCTTTTTATTAGTAAAACTATTTTTTCAATCGGTTCAGTAGTTCCAGAGATAACACCTTACATACAAACAAATTTGACCTCTTTATAATATTAGTATATTTGAAGAATTTAAGAAATGGTTTTCTAACCAACCTGTGTTTGTCAAACAAAGGCAAGATCCGACGGTATACAAATAAGTTACACTTGAATACAAGGTTCTATTTTTGTATTCAATTTAAACAATGCGGAAACCAATTTCAGAGTAATTGGCGAGATAAACACTGTAGTCAGAACCATAAGCTTTGTCTTATTATAATCTCAAGGTCATTGTGTATGGTGTGTGTTACGTCACGTGTGCGGTTTATCGGAGAAGTGAGAAAGGAAGCGAACAAAGACGACTAACAGCTGATTTGCTGACATAAAGGCCAGTATAGATAATTTAAGTAAATCACAGAAAATCTATATTTTACTAGCTGACCCGTATGGCGTTGCCGTGGTGATTGGTATTTTCAGTCTTTTTACCGTAATTGTATTCCTTTTAAATGTTCAGTCAGTGAATGGTGTTTGGCATTTATATATATAGATCTTAAATAATAAAAGCACTATTGTCATAATAATAAAAGATCTGAATTTATGATTTTAGTAACTTTGATCCCCCCCAACCCCCCTAAAATTTCGATTTTTTTCAAACACTTTCTTAGTAAGCAAGCACCTATGGCCCTAGAGGAACATACCAAATTTCATTCCACTCCGTTCGGTAGTTTTGAAAAAATCGTTTTTTAGTAAATTTTACCCCCCAAACCTCCCTAAACTTTCCAATTCTTTAAAACCCTTTTTTAGTGAACATTTATGGCCTAGAGGAAGCTACATACCAAATTTCATTCCAATCCGTTCGGTAGTTTTCAAGAAATCGTGATTTAATAACTTTGATCCCCCAAACCCCCCCTAAAATTTTGAATTTTTCCAACCCTTTCTTAGTAAGCACCTATGGCCCTAGAGGAAGCTACATACCAAATTTCATTCCACTCCGTTCTTTAGTTTTGAAGAAATCGTTTTTTAATAACTTTAATCCCCCCAAACCCCCCCCCCTAAAATTTAGAATTTTTTCAAACCCTTTCTTAGTGAGCTCCTACGGCCCTAGAGGACGTTACATACCAAATTTCATTTCAATCCGTTCGGTAGTTTTTGAGAAATCGTGATGAGTAAGTGAGTGAGTGGTATTTCGCTTTTATATATTATATAGATTACATTTTATTACATACATCATTCTGACTGGCTGACAGAATCGAAGTAGAGCAAAAACTACTTAACATACAAAATACAGTAGAACGCCAGTTATCCGAATCAATTGGGACCGGACCCCATTCGGATAATTGGGTAATTTATTCAACCCGGCATCCTATACCAACAAGTAAACACAGCAATATTGTACGCACATTTACTGTCAATATCTTTGGTGGTCAATGAGCACCGATCATGGTCCCCAGAACACGTTTAGGGGTGTGTTTCAGAGCTATGCGGCAATGTCTAAAGATAATAACAGCATACGTACATACAATATTGTTGTATTTACTGTATATTGATGCCGGGTTGAACAAACCAATTGTTACACATAACTTGACTATCCTTCATCCGATATTTTGACAGTTACACCAACCGATAGGGAATCAAAAGGGCTACAAAAAAGGTATCTTGACATTTTTTGTTAAAATTTACGGTTTTCGATTAATTTATGTTTGACATTTTCAAACAACCGCCATTTTGAAACGCATTATTAGATTTAATCGCTTATTTTTCTTGAGATATATCACTGTTAGGTCAAACGTCATGCCAAGTTTGAACTCAATCAGTCAAACATTTCTCTAGATATGAATTATTTTGTACAAAAAACAAAATGGCAGATATCTGAAAAACGAACCATTTTCGGTTCTGTGATTATATGAATTTTTTTTCTTAATTTGACCCATAGAACCCTTCCCAGAAGTTTGGTACTTTACTTGTGGGACACCCTGTATGTGCAGATTTAAGTAATCTAGTAGCGCCTAATCCGTAATGTAATCAAATCGCAACCTAAACAAATCCAAAATGAGTCTGACGATAGAGCGAAGATCAAACCCAGAGAGGATGGTGACTAACATGCTAATGCTATAATTTGTATATTAAAAAGTAATAATGTTCTACATCCGAGAAGTGTTACCTAGTCAAACTGTAAGAAATTGGTTTCGCGTTACTGATTTCTTCTTCCAGTTGTACATCGTGGATTGATAAAAGAAACGCGCTGTAATTCGCTCTGTCATAATATCCAATACTAATTCATAAACACATTTTACGATCGTTCGCAATCTTATCGTTTAATAAAATCAAAACACGATAGATCGGCGAATGTCTGGCTAGGCCTAGATTTATGTTAAACAGGCCAAGGATTGTGGGAAGTATCACGTCTCACGCTCGACATGCCAAGTCGAGTAATTTATAATTCAGGTAGTTTAACCTTCGATATTCACATTTAAATCACTTCAGCTACGTAATTACTGCTTGTATATCGTGGAATTATAATTGCACACGTCCTGCTTCTGATTTACACGATTTCCCCGCAAAACCGAAATAGTGAGTCTTACATGCGATGTTTTAATAAACATTTCGTAAAGATAACACTGGTGATTGGGTTGAGAAACGTTGGGTGAAAATCCGGAATTCTTGTGTGACTCTTTTGAAAGTTATGAACAGTATGCAGGGTGTGGAAACAGTTTCGAAAATAATTTTATCAGTCCCCGATTAAGATAAAAGAAAGCAACCAATGTGTTAGAAATTCCCACGAAGTTACTTTTAAGTCGAGAAATTAAAGTTAACTAAATTTAAATAATTAACTTGTAAGCCAACGTGAAAAATGACAGGCAGATTAATTAGATACACATCAGAAATACACAATTTAAAAATAATTCGACCACGCAGCTGAACCGCTGACATGAGTTGAGCAAATTTCCAAAATTAAGTTTATAGACCTATGTTTTAGGGTTTCAACCAACAATTTGGGAAATTGACGACGGTGCTGAATAGCTGCAAAATGGTTCGCACGCCATTCCGCATATTGGGAGTATCTTCAATACACAATGCACTGCGTGCTTCGCACGCCATTCTACATGTTGGGAGTATCTTCAACACACAAAACATTGCGTGCTTTGCACGCCAATCCCACGGTAGAATCCGCCACATGGCTTTGAACCGGGTTCTTTTATGGTATTTTACGTTTTGAACGATTTTGGGCGAACCAAGTGAGCTATAAGGTCGCGTAAAAAACAAAATGTGGAGAATAACATCCTATATTTATATTTTTAGAAAAAAACTCTAAAAAAAATCACTCTCGTAGAAAAAATCTCAAAAAAAGTTACTTCCGGTCAAAAAACGTCCTCCCAATTGTTGGATTTTTTTGGCTAACGAACTCGTCCGAGTGACGTAGACAACCAATATGTGTACCAAATTTGGACCAAATCGTGCTTGAATAATTAATGTTGATGAAGAATTGAGGGAGATCGCTTAGGGACAAAAAACACATTTGAGAAATAATATATAAGGATGTGTAGGTGGCAGTTCTAAAAAATTGCATTAATTAAGAATGTCTGACATATTGTATTAATTTCTAATTTGTACCGCCGTAAGTCAAGGAAATTAAAATAACCGTATTATTTTTAATCAATTTGGTTTATATTTTTAAATTCGAAAATTTCGAATCTACCATAATCGAATGGTTAAATTCAGGTCTAATTATAATTTCCACTTGTACACTTAAAATTATGATTTATAATTTATTTTCAAGAATTCGTGAGTGGAATCTTTCTTTCAAAAAGTTTTTCTTAATTTGTTTTCTAAAATTAGGTAAATATTTTTTACATACAATTTCAAATTTGCCTCAAATAACAACATAATACTAGATATTAAAAATTCTCTGGAAGTTATTTTTTTAAAATATACAGCCAACGATAACTTAGGTTCAAAATTACAACAGTAAACTTGTATCTTCTAGGGAATAGAAAAAAGCAGTAGCGGAACTGCTGACAGAAGTGAAAACTGTAATGAATATAAATTGTTGGTCTTATTGGTTTAATTTGAAATTTGATTATTTCAACACCATCAAGTAAACTTGTTTAACAAAACTTACAAAATGAGGAAAGAATGTCCCTTTCAGAGGTATTACCAAGTAAATTATTTTAACACAACTTACGAAATGAGGAAGCACAATGTCCCTTTCAGAGGTATTACCAAGTAAACTGTATACTCTGCTATATACACATGTGTACTATATACAGTAGAGTGAGTAGAGCGTGACGGTAAAATCCGAATCACCGCCTGCAATTTTTTTTTTTTTTTGATTCGGTGCGCCTATATAAGTTTACACTTCCATAAATATATAGTGTAAACTATATATATAAATTGCAGATACCTATAATTCATTAAAATGCATTTTATTGTTTATTTACATTGGTGTCACTAAATTCATACCGGTATTTTAATACGAAGATGAATACGAAGATATTCCTTCCTTTTAAGGAATATCATTTTGCTTTTGCTGTGTCACTTCTCGATTGACGTTGAAGTGAGTTAATTAAATGGAACTGATACTTGCATCGTCCAGGCTGAGGATTGTTTCAACAATGGACTTCCGCTCCCCTCTCCCACTCCCCCCCTCCAGCCATAATGTATCTTTTCTCTCCCTTTCTGTCGCCTGTAACAATTCCCTTCAGTTCAGTGCAAGCCACGCCGAGCTGTTGATGCGCGCGTCGGTTGTCTCGTGCGAAAGTCGCGTTGTTTTGTTTTTGCTAAACGTCTTTGTGCAGTGTTCTTCTGTTATTCGATGTTGTGATAGTAGTTTTAACTGTGCGACTTGGATTTAACCACTGATAATCTATAGTTATAATCTATATTGTTAATCTTTCGACTTCATTAAGTCGATGCGAATCGTACAATCGATTTAGTTTACGAAAGAATATGCAGTTGGTGAAAGTGCTTAGAGTGTGTGTTGAATAAGGTACCTTATTTCTCAATCAATTACCATCAGCAGTGAGACTGAAGTATTTGTTATGTTGTTAGACACTAAATGATAGCTCGTTCTATTCCATTTCATAAATGAGGTTATTTTTTGTGCGAGCTTTTGTTAAAAAAATATATTGGTTGTGAAAACTATGTTTGCGAATCAAAACTGTCATAATAATTGCTTGCAATTAATTCATTACGCGAATAAATTTTTCTAAAGTTAACAAAAAAATTGTTTAAATTTGTTTACTGCCTAAATGTTTACCACATATGATAGTTTTAAACCTTATCTTTACGTTTAAGTCCATTGTAATTCAAAATTATCACATTGTGACGCAAGTTTTTGTACGGCGTTTTCTCAAACGTGTAAAATTAGCAGGCCTAGATCTTTTTAGAAGAATATTTTATAAAACGTTTAAGTAAATGATTGTCTGTAAAACAGTTGTTTCAAGATCGGTTGAAGCTAAGCGATAGAGAAGTGATAAAACTCGTCGTAAACAGAATGCAAGAAAGATGAAGATAAGACAGTATCCAGGAAAAGCTACGGCGATTGGACCAACAGGCATGGAGTTCCACTACGAAGCGAACTGGCAAGAAGTCAATAAGAAATGGGGACTAGAGGAAAGAGTAAAGAAACCGACGGAAAACATAATCACTCCGATAAAAGATGTTTCCCGCATCGGGGTAAAGCTTCCCGGACTGACCAATAGAGTGCGCCAAGAAAGTGTAGGCTCTGACAACGACGAGAAAACAAAACAGCCGTCAGATCCTCCGAAGAAATACTCACCACAGGAAACTAACCCGATCACCGGAAGTGACAAAACAATTCGTAAAACACCTTTGTCGCCTCAGGTGTCCGCCAACGGCCACGAACTCAAAAGAGGGTTGAAACATATGATGATGGAAGCGATGGAAGCGGAAAACCCCCACACCAAAGCCTACAGGGAGTTGGAACAACGGTACGAAATATACACGGCTCAAAGTTCGAACGGGATCGATCTGCCCGAGAAGAAGCCGGCGTCTATTCTGAAAACAACGGAGTCGAGTCCCGCCAGAAGGGGAACGGAAACACGGCAGACCAGCGTTAAGCCGAAAAGCGAAACTGCTAAACAGTCCAACGTAGTCAATGGGATTAATAATGACTCGACGAAACATCGAGAGCACAGAGAATTGATTCGTCAGGATACTGTAAAAAGCGCGAACGGTCCAGTTAGAAGTATCACCAAACCGTTTAGCAACCCAGAGGAAAATAGATCTAGCGGAACGTCTCTAAATGGTAGTTTCCACGAGAGAACTAGTGACACTGCAAAACTTCCGAGAATGTTGACCAGGTCTGATACTTACCTCTCGGTTCCGAGTCAGATTCCGGATCCACCCACGACAGCGCCACCAACTCCGCCGAAGCCTCGAACAGCTGTTACTTTTATCAACGAACCCCCTACTATAATTCCGAAAGCGAAGAACGCCTCTCTAGACGAAGATGTGACTACCACCAGCACTTCTTTCGACTACGCCGACTTCAGGTCTTCAGGTCCACCGTCGGAAGATTCCTACACGGGAAAAGAAACTCTGGACGTGGTGCCGCCGATCCCTGCCGCGAGATCCATCAAACCCGTGCCCAAAGAGGACGAATCTTCTTGGGGTACGCGGAGGAAGAACTTGGGGCGCTTCAACGGGCATTACCACGACTACGAAGACGACGATGACTCGTGGACGATCGACGGAGACGACAGTGTTTACGATGACGGTTCGCCCGAGTCGGCCAAAGTCGAACACAGTCCGATAAGAGAACAGTATCCTTTGCCGAAACAGAGCGCGGTGAAACACAACGACAAACAGAAAGTATACAACAGTGATTTATTGAAAGAAAGTTTTAGGATAGGACGTGCTGTCGGCGACAAGGAAGACAAAAGTGATAGTGAACTTGCTAATTATTTAAACAATTATAGAAAAAGTAATAAAAATGGTGTGGTTAAAAGTAAGGAATACCAACAGAAACCGATACCCTTTGAAAGGACACCAGAAATATTCGATACGTTTCCTGTTACAAGTGCAGATGCCGTGAGTCATCAGGATTCTGAATTTATTATTCCTAGGCCTAAATTGATAGTTCCTGTCCACACGTACGGCATTAGGAAAAGAAGGACTGGTAATATGTTGCATTCGTCGCGTCGGGGAAGTGACGCTGAAACTGTGATTAGTGGAACCAGTGTGGATAAGAAACACCACACTTCATGTCCAGGTAAGGAAGTTTGTGTTTTAATTCTGCTAAATGAGTATTACTAAGTACGTTTATACCACAAACTAAAACAAATCTACCATTAAATGCCAATGTGTATAGGATGTTTGTAAACTCTATGCACACAGTTCAGGATATGTTCTTTGGGTCAAAAGAAACGTTAAACGTCTTATAACCGTAGACCACTCATGAGCCCGAGATATGCTAACATTTCGGCCAAGGGGATGTGCATTTACCACGACAACGTGTTATAAATTTAGAAAAATCGAACGAACCCTCTCGCACCAAATATTAAATAACAAAAAATGTAACCTCACGTATGTTTAATAGCGATTTTTAAACCTCGCGCGCTCCTATAGCGTAATCGCCCAACGTAGTGGCTTAAAACCAACGGATAACCAGGAGTTTTGATTTTTCAATAAAACTCCTGTAATTTCGTAAGAGGGTATTTTCGTGCAAAATTAGGTTGAAAATGGTAAACTTTGCGCGGTCCTAGAGCACAAACACCCCAACTTAGTGGCTTAAATCCGACGGATAACCGGGAATTTTGATGTTTGCAATAAAACTCCTGTAATTTCGTAAGAGGGTATTTTCGCGCAAAA
>JAGFPH010000522.1:481631-504769 GCA_018207615.1 Philaenus spumarius
AATAAAACTCCTGTAATTTCGTAAGAGGGTATTTTCGCGCAAAATTGGGTTGAAAATGGTCAACTTTGCGCGGTCTTAGAGCGCAAACGCTTCAGCATAGGGGCTTAAAACCAACGGGTACCGGGAGTTTTGATGTTTGCAATAAAACTCGTGTAATTTCGTAAGAGGGTATTTTCGCGCATAATTAGGTTGAAAATGGTCAACTTTGCGCGGTCCTAGAGCGTAAACACCCCAACGTAGTGGCTTAAATCCAACGGATTACCGGGAGTTTTGAATCCTGCAATAAAACTCCTGTAATTTTGTAAGAGGGTATTTACCGCGCAAAATTAGGTCGAAAATGGTCGAATTTGCGCGCGCCCAGTAGATGCTTAAAACCAACGGGTAACCGGGAGTTTGAGTTATTTCGTATTTCAGAAGACATAATTGTTATGTTTAATGCATTATACACGATTTATTTTTATCCGTTTGTAACATACATTTCTTTTACTTTCCCTTGCTAAAATTATAATATTGTTTTTTTAAACACAAATAACATAATTAAAAGTTATTGTTATCCACAGTAGTAGGCTGTGTAGTAGATTGTCCATAAAGGTTGTTTTGGTTCGGTCAGATAGTTTCCCTCCAGTAATTTATTCCGTCCGTATCGGTCTGCGAACTCCTTTGCTTCACCGTATTATAGTTTGGCTTAGTTAGAAACCGGCTCTGCAGTTGTTCGTTTCTAAGGCAAGGACGCCCTGTTCGGTCTCCAGTCAACGGAACCGACTGGAATTACCTTCCACAAGCCAACCTTTGTTCTAGGGTCGGTCGGGCGCTACTTTATTTTATCTTTCTTTATATTGGGGGTTTGATTTATTACGAAACATAAAATTCCGATATCTTTGCGAGGATTTATAAATATTAAAATGTGCCGACGTTGCCCCACGACTCTCTTGACATTGAGTGAGAGCCGTCTTCGCTTTACAAAACAATCTTCAAGCACACATCAGGGCAGAACAATATAACGTATATGCGCATACGTTATGCGCAGTGCACATTTTACAGCCTAGACATGGTTAGGCCTACTGGCTACTTAAAATTTCCACTTGGAAAACAACCTCGAAGATTTGTTTACCTTTCTTATAGCCTAATAATAATTTGGTATTCATTCCTTTTTATGTACACTTAAACATATTATACAGGGTGTCCCCTAAGTAATCAGCCAAACTTCGGAAATGGTTCTATGGGTCAAAATAAAGATAAAATAAAAAATACATTTTTATCCAAAAAAAAAACGCTTCGTTTTCCAGATATCCGCCATTTTGTGTTTTTAACAAAATACTTTATATCTAGAGGACGGGTTGACTGATTGAGTTCAAACTTGGCATTACGTTTAACCTAACAATGTTATATCTCATGGAAAACTAATCGATTCCATCCAATCATGCGTTTCAAAATGGCGGCCGTTTAAAAATTTCAAGCCTAAAGTACTCAAAAACCGAACATTTTAACGAAAATCGTCAAGACACCATTTTTGTAACCCTTTCGATTCCCTGTCAGATGGTGTAACTGTCAAAACAATTGGATGAAGGATAATAGTAATGTTTAACAATTGGTTTGTTAATCCCGGCATACTATACCAACACGGAAAATACTACAATATTGTATGCACATTTGTTGCCATTATTAATTTAACATTATACCAAGTGAACTATTTTAACACGACTTAGAAAATGGAGAAGCACAATGTCCATTTCGGAGGCGTTATAAAGTAAACTATTTTATAGTAATAGCAAAGCGGGAGTACCGATGGACCACCATGCGTGCAAGGGAACTTGACCCGGCCTCCATCGGTGCTCCCGCTTTGCTACTACTATAAAACATCTTGCGAAATGAGGAAGCACAATGTCATTTCAGAGGTGTTGCCAAGTAAACTGTTTTAAAACAATTTGTGAAATGAGGAAGCAATTGTCCATTTCAGAGGTATTATCAAGTAAACTGTTTTAAAACAGCTTACAAAATGAGGAAGCATGATGTCCATTTCAGAGGTATTACCAGGTAAACTGTTTTAAAACAACTTACGAAATGAGGCAGCACAATGTCCATTTCAGAGGTGTTACCAAGTAAACTGTTTTAAAACAACTTACAAAATGAGGAATCACAATGTCTATTTCAGAGGTATTACCAAGTAAACTATATACCCTGCTACATACACATTGTACTGCATATAGTAGAGCGTGACGAATAAATGCGTGACGGTAAAATCAAAATCCGACTCACCGACCGCAACATTTTTTAAACGCGGTGCGCCTATATAGAAGTTTTCACTTCAAAAATAATTCGACCACGCAGCTGAACCGCTGATGTGAGTTGAGCAAATGTCCAAAATTAAGTTTATAGACCTATGTTTTAGGGTTTCAACCAACAATTTGAGAAATAGGTTTTTTTACGACGGTGCTGAATAGCTGCAAAATATTTCGCACGCCATTCCGAATTTTGGGAGTATCTTCAATACACAATGCATTGCGTGCTTCGCACGCCATTCCGCTTATCGGGAGTATCTTCAATACACAAAGCATTGCGTGCTTCGCACGCCAACCCCCGTATTGGGAATATATTCAACACGCAATGCATTGCGTGCTTCGCACGTTAACCCCACGGTAGAATCCACCACATGGATTTGAACCGGGTACTTCTATGGTATTTTACGTTCTGATCGATTTTGGAGGAACCAAGCTAGCTATAAGGTCGCGCAAAAAAACCAAATGTGCAGAATAACATAATACATTTATATTTGTAGAAAAAACTCAAAAACAAATACATTCTCGTAGGAAAAACCTAAAAAAATAGTTACTTCCGGTCAAAAAACGTGCTTCCGATTGTTGGATTTTTTTGGCTAACGAACTCGTCCGAGCGACGTAGACAACCGACATGTGTACCAAATTTGAACCAAATCGGAATTAAAATGCGGCCGCTAGAGTACGAACACATATATACATATATATATATGATTTTTAATGACACCCCAAAACGTGTTCTGGGGACCATGATCGGTGCTCATTTGCTACTCCCGACCTTGGGTCTTACCATAAGGGCCACTGCAATAGCTAATTTTTCCCATGGAAATTCGCTAACAAGGTCCTGCTTTAAAAACTTACCCGTTAAATTCACAGTTATGTTGCTGTATTCTGTAGAGATTACGTTTTAATCGGAATAAGTAAACTTTGTACATGCACTGGACGCTGCCAGCTCGGTGTAGTTCAGACTGGTAGTGTTTACTATAGTTGTTTACTAATGCAGTGTCACTGGTACGCGAGTTGAACCGGCAATCTTCGGGAAGAAAGTGAGGTTCCGCAACGAGTCGCTACCGTGCATGCTGAACGGGCACTCCCGAGTTTGCGCATAGAGTCACGTCTCGTAGGTTTTAAAAGTAGTGCCAATTAAAGGGAGACAGAAGCACGGACATTGCCCTATCAGCTGATTGTGTTGTAACGTTTCATAACTTTACGTCACAAAAGATTGTTTCATCATACTCTTTAATCTACCATCTACTGTGAGTATATCGTACTGACAACTTTCCCTTCTGGTTTTGGTCGGTTATGCAGGGCTGATTTACCTGTTAATTACGTCGATTTTATAACCTGGTCAAACTACAGTCTGTTGGCATTGAGGCTCGGCAGGAGTGAACAAAAAATATTTCCCAGTTGACCGCAGTCTCTCCAAGTGGTGGAGGTGTTTGTGTTCGATTCATTCTTCCGCTAGCAAATATAGTGCTGCTTCAATAAATGCAGAAACTAGAGGGTTACAGTCGTAACCCTGACTGTAAACGTACTGAAATGCACATGCGTGACAATATATGTGAGTATGTGTTAATAAACACAGCTTTCTCACACACATTCAAAATTAACAGATATATATTATGTTTTAGTAGTCCTCAGCAAACAACAAGTTTATGTGATAACCACCAGAGTGCAGGCTAAACACTCGAGTAGGAACACAAGTTCGGCGCGTATATGTTTCCGCAATAAAGCAGATTTTTCGTCATAAGTTATCGTAATTTATTGAAATCACTTTTATTTGAAAGGTAATGAAACTTCGAATGTGGTAAGGTTTTTACTTGCTTGATAAGAACAAAAAAACATTATCGAATAAGAAAAAAAATCGTTAAATCAAAGTCGAGTTAAATCAAAGAACAAATTTATTTTACAAACAAAATTAAAAAACTATGTTTTATCCACATTTGGACTGCCCTAACCTTTAAAATTACATACATATTCATAATCATTTTACTTTCTCACTATACTATAGAATACAGAAAGTATAGTGATCGCAAAAAAATCGATGTTGAGATTTTTGTGGAAATATCCGTTTTGGGACCCCCTGAGTCCAAAAAAGTGGTTTGTACAAAATGTCTGTCTGTAGGTCTGTATGTATATCTGTGTGTATGTCTGTGTCTATACAAAGCTAGAGCGAAAACTATTCAATCGATTTCAAACAAATTCGCACCAGACATGTCAAGTAGGCCTGTATAGATGCACGAAAAACGGTTTTGAAAATTTTTGAAAAACAACTCCCTTCTGGCCAAATCCCCCCAAAAAATCAATTATTATGTTTTTATAAAAAAAACATCTCTAACGATTTTGATAAAATTTGGCTTATTTGTAGTCTTTAATGTACCCTATCATAAGCAAAAAACAGCATGTTTCTAAAAATTCTCGTTCGTTTAGCTAATAAAAATAATAATAATAACTGATTTTAGGTGTTTTTTGGCCATAAAGGGGGTTGTTTTTCAAAAAATTTCAAAACCTTTTTTCGTGCATCTATAAAGACCTAATTAACGTGTTAGGTGCAAATTTGTTCGAAATCGATCGAATAGTTTTCTCTCTAGATAATAATAATAATATTTATTAGTTAATCTCCAACTTTAATAAAAAATCACCTCTCCTACCCCACCCTACAAGTCACAGTGAATCTGTTTAGTAATATTTAAATATGTTTGTGAGAAAGTATGTGCCAGTTACTGGTGCCGTTTATTCTGTTCATTTTTACTCCAGTAACCTTGTTATGCGTTTAACATTGGCCTTATGGGAGTTGAAATTCAAGATGGTGGCCGGGTCTTAAAACTTTATGCCCCTCTAACTTTTAAACGGTATAAAAAAGGAACACCTAGCAAAAAAGTATTAAATAACTTGTAAAATATAAAATACAGATTGTTCCATAAGAAATTCAGTTGACCACCATATTGGAAAATGGCGGCCATTTACAAATATTTTAACTTCATTTTTATAATTTCTCAAAAAACAAGGAAATTTTCTACATTTCAAAGTTTTCTGCCAGATTTATAGTTCACAAGATACCAATTATTGTAGCCCATTTAAAAAATACAGCCGGTATATAGGCAGCGTCTTAGTATGGGCGTGGTCCAAACAAACGACCAATGAGAATTTGAGGTGACCACATATAATCACAAACTATATGATCTGACAGCAGTCCTTATAAATTTAAAATAATTCGACCACGCAGCTGAACCGCTGACGTGAGTTGAGCAAATTTCTAGTAGGAAAAATCTAAAAAAATAGTTAATTCCGGTCAAAAAAACGTGCTTTCGATTGTTGAACTTTTTTGGCTAACGAACTCGTCCGAGCGACGTAGACAACCTACATGTGTACGAAATTTGAACCAAATCGGACTTAATATACGGCCGCTAGAGTGCGAACACATATATACATATATATATAAATGAATTTTAATGACACCCTAAAACGTGTTTTGGGGACCATGATCGGTGCTCATTTGCTACTCCTGACCGTGGGTCTCACCGTAAGGGCCACTGCAATAGCTCATTTTTCCTATCGCTAAAAAGCAAACTATTGCATATACTTTCGCTGGTATGTTTTCATACAACTTACTCCAAATAATGTGTTTATGCTGTGTAAGGTTTGCTTGAATTATTTGTGCATAATCGGTTGTTAGCGTTTTGTGTTGAAACATTCACCTTAATTAAATAGAACGTAATTGCTACGCATAGGGCCTACATCGGCCTACAGAAACGACTCGGTGTAATAAAAATACAGCACCTTAATCAGAGCCTCATTTAACTGCAGTGAATGAAGCAACAGTTTATTTACTAGGGAAATCCAGCTGGAGTAATTTCTCCTTGAAGACAGCATTCCTTCGTGTCGTTGAACACAATATATTGTTCTGCAACTTCGCTGAGTTAGGAACTGCTCTCTCCGACTAGTAAGACTTTAAATTGAGTCCGATGCACGCTTCTCTTGACCGTGATATTTGACGAACTGACTATCGCTAAGCAACGTTCTTTTCTCATTTAATTGATTGTAAATGTAGAAATAAACTGAGCAAGAACTGGAGTGCTGAACGTATAGGAAAGTTGTCTTGCAGTTGGACTTGAAAAAAAAAAACAATAGTTTAAACAAAAATAACTGTTTCAACGAAGTCGTCATCCTCAGTGGAATTTGAGCTACAACTAAATTATAAAAAATAAAATAAATAAGATCGACGCCCGACGGCCACGATGCAAATTCGCAAAGCGCAGTCTATAATCAGAGGCCGTAAGGTCGAAACGCAAGAAGTGAGTTTTTCCACCGGGAGCGGATCTAATCAGCGCGTGAACCGGGTGTAAACAAATCTACTAGTAGTTCTGTGAACAGTAGTAGACATCGCTCGTTGAAATAATAAATGTGGTTTGAACTTAGATGAAAAATAGTGTGCCAGTAATGAAGTAGAAGGTTTAGCCAGTGAAAATTATTTTGCAATGTATTCGTCCTCGACTCTAAATACTGTGTGGTGCAACAAAGAAATAAAACGAATAAGATATTGTAGTTGGTAAAGGACTACAACTCGGTAAATGCGACGCAACACCAATCGGGCTCCTTATCTCGGCTCCCCCTCCACAGCTCACAGACACAGCGGTCACACTAACGTAGCGCAGGAAAGAGCAAGACAGCAGGTTGCGCTCTCTCCCTCTCCATAAAATTATAAGGTTTTATGAAGATATCTAAAGAATAAACATATAGAAACATGGTTAAAATACAAAAACTCGGACGATTTTTAACAAATTTCAAGTTTGCGGCCATTTTGTGAGCTTACCGTTAGAGATACGAAAAACATCAAGAGTACAATTTTGTAGAACATCAAATTTGGTACAGAGAACTCCAATTATCCGGATTAATTGGGACCGGACCCGATCCGAATAATAAAAAATCTGGATGATTGGATTTTTCTCGAAAAAAGGCCGTAAACAAAACACAATAGAGAACATTTACGGTATTTATTATGAAAAAACAATATCAATGACAATGTTTACATTACGTAATATTTACAAACAATACTAAATCACTGTAAAATATATTATTTTTTGAACATACAAGGCAGTCAGCTGTTTTGCTACCTTAAATCGATTCTCAATCTGATCCGGATAATTGGGGTCCGGATAATTGGAGTTCTACTGTACTACGAAAATTTTATTAGTTTTTAAATTCGACTTACGGTTAAGCCACAAATTGGCTTTGGAAAAAAGCTTACACTGAGAGAAACGGTGTGGCCATTTTTATTTTATTTAAGTTGTTAAAAATGAAAAATGGAAAAATCCTTATATATACATGGGTCGGCCAAGGAATAAGGAACATTCATGCAAAAAATCATCACAATCGGTCAAGGCGTTTGGTCGTAATAGTGAGACAGATAGACAGACAGACAGACAGACACACTGACGAAATGCCGAACGGTCAAGCTAAAACGGAGACCTCGCTTCGCTCGGTCAACTAGTATATTTCGTACACGTAGGAGGGGCTATTCGCCGCCTTCTTGAGTAAACCCAAATAGATATTTGAAACTCTAAAACATAGGCCTATAAACTTAGTTTTAGAAATTCAGCTGCGTGGTCGAATTATTTTCTCTGCAGTACACATTCAGGACATACTGCTGTACCATATATAAATATGTGAAAATTATTTCAAAAAAAATATCGATATATTACAAAACTATACGATTTGAAGTGTATAAGTAGTAAACAAAATTAAAGTTATATCCATATCATAGGCCGTCGCGGTTTATCTCCACCGTGTCAATATCCCAAGGAAAATCTGTTTCGGGTGAAACGCCCTATCGTTTGGATAAATATGTACACAACCACGACGAAAACAAAACAGATGTTTTCAAGTCGGAAGTGAAAGTCCGTTCCATCCGCAATTTAAGCAAATTACGAACAATCCAGTGTCAATATGTTATTTAAGTGGCGCTGGCCCGTAATTTTACGCCTTATTATAGTTATTTTGCGATCATTTTAAAAGACCATCGCTGTACGCAGTCGTACGGGGAGAAAGTTGAGGTGGATTTAAATATTTCAAAGTTGTACCAACCTGAGAAAGTTGAAAGTTCGTGCATCGCCCGTTGACTCAATTAGAAAGTGAAGTGTTCGCTGTTTGCTTAGCGTGTGCGTTGGGAGTTCAATCATTAATTTATGTTAGTTGGCAACAATGCAATCGTGCTAGTGCAGAAAGCATGGATACTCGTGTGCATATTCCGCATACTCATTGCACGCCCTCGCTTGTTGTTCTTTCTACTATTAGGCCTATTATTTTATTGTCTGTATAAATAAAATTGTATGTTAATCATCGTCCTCACACGATCATATTATGCACAATTTAACACGACAAAATAGAAGGTGGAGTTTCTCAGTGTTTGTTATTAGTGAATTTCCACAGGAAAAAGGTGAGATATTGCAGTGAATCTTATGGTGAGACCTGTAGTCAATGAGCACCGAGCGTGGTCCCCAGAACACGTTTTGGGATGTCATTAAAAATTGTGTTGGCCATATATATACAATGTGTCCGCGCTCTAACAGCCGCATTTTACTTCAGATTTTGTACAAATTTGGTACAATCTTTGGTTTGGTAAGTCGCTCGGACGAGTTTGTTACCCAACAAAAACAGTATTTAAAAACATCCAGAGGCACGTTTGTTAACCGGGAGTAACTATTTTTTTCTTACTAAAATGAAACTTTTTAGGGGTTTATCTAAAAAAAAAAAAAAAATGTAGGATATTATTCTCTACTCGTTTTGTTTTTTACATGACCTTGTAGCTCGCTTGGCTCCCCCAAACTCGATCGAAACGTAAAATACCATAAAAGTATCCGGTTCAAATACACGTGCGTGATTTTATCGCAGAAGGAATCTCCTGATCCGAGGCCCAACGGCCGAGTTTGTACGCTGCGAGCGAAGCGAAGCAGTCCATAAGCCGAGTGAGATGTTTTCCCTTCTGAGTGGAACGAAGCTGGAGGTTTAGGTATAAACCGATTCTACTAATATATTTCGTACACAAAGGCAGCTATTCAGCGCCTTCGTGAGTAGATCAATTTCCCAAATAGTTGGTTGAAACTCTAAAAAATATAAACGTTATTTTGGAAATTCGCTCAACTCACGTCAGCGTTTCAG
Source organism: Philaenus spumarius (assembly GCA_018207615.1). Classification (NCBI taxonomy): domain Eukaryota; kingdom Metazoa; phylum Arthropoda; class Insecta; order Hemiptera; family Aphrophoridae; genus Philaenus; species Philaenus spumarius. Next base: position 491,063 of record JAGFPH010000522.1, read on the forward strand.
CTGCGTGGTCGAATTATTTAATTCTCGTAGACGTATCTGTGGTCTAGACGCTTGTTAACGAATCTTCGGAACAAACCGTTTGAATTGGTAGCAAGAGTAGGCGGTAGCATGACGAAGACATATACACCCACGCACACCCTCGTGGAAAGAAAGGGAAATCGAGCTAGGCGGAAGAGTCTGCAATCACGTATCGAAATACGTGCAAGCGTACACGTGACTAGATATTACACTGGGTCTGATTGCACCTTGCAAGTTTCTAATTATATCCAAGACATTTTATTTTCTACCGACATGTAGAGGCCTACATATTGTTTAAGTGCTTAAAAGTAAACATTCCAGTTTGATATTTAAAAATGCCAAGAAGAGATGGAACACAAAAATAATTGAATACTCATTTTCAAAAATTTTTACTTTCGTAAATAACGATTTCAATAATTCGTAGTAAATGATTTGGTACTTTTTAACAGCGTTCTTAGCGTATTTCCATGGGAAAGATGAGCTATTGCAATGAGACCTAAGGTCGGGTGTGGTCAATGAGCACCGACATTGTCCCCAGAACCCGTTTTGGAGTGTCACCCACTTATATAAAGGGTTCACTGATTCCTTAACATGAACTATGAGGCACTTCCCGTAAGCGGACCCCCTCCATATTTGAATTAAAGCTCTCGACGAGTAACTTTCAGAAAAATTGCCAGAAGTTAACATTTTTTAATTTTGGAAGCTCTTTTTCGGCGGGAAAGATTTTTTCAATGTTTTCATTTTTCCACTTTGAGCGCGTTTTATAAGAAAACCGTAAGATATAGCAATAAATGTTAAATACAAAAGTTGTAGAAAATTAAATTTCAAACTAACGATTTTCCGTCAGATTTAAGATCCGATCATCCGTTTAGCCGCTATTCACCCGAGAAGGAGCTCCGGCCCACAAGCCTTCAAATTTCCCATGTTAATCTTATGGAGATAATGTTTAATAAGTTTGGGTCAGCTACCAAATAAAACAGCTGATTTATATAATTTAATTCCTTATGGATGGATAAAGTTATTGTTGTAGTTCTAAAAGTAAAATTTCATTTTCAAAACTTTATACTCTCTGTGGGAAATGGATCCATCAAACATTTGGAAGTGAATGGGAAAAAGTGTATACCGCTCAGTGGCATCACTTTTGTAAATAGCCTACGTTGTATGAGTTGATAGAATTTGTCTATCCTTCTGATATTGTCAAAAACCCAGACGAGTGTTGTGGCAGGGCCATTTTATCAGGAACAAACGCCAGTATAAAAGAAAAACGCGCATAAAATTTAAACTCTGAACTTCTTAGAAGGCGAATAGATACAACTTCTCTTTACTAAGTATTCGAATAGATAATATTATAGATACAATCCAGACGTTAAAAATACTGAGCGGTGCTCGGTCACACAGGTACAAACGAGCCAAAGATTAGCGAGAGCCTTTAGCGAGTTTTCCAAGTGCGAGCGAAGCCAAGAGGCTGGGTCCAGGGGCAGATCCCCTAGTTAAACAATGTATATATGTGTTCGCACTCTAACGGGCGCATTTTACATCCGATTTGGTCCAAATTTGGTACACACTTTGGTTTATCAAAGTATCTCGGACGAGTTCAATAAATTCAACAACCGGAAGCACGTTTTTTGACCGGAAGTAAAACATTTTCGAGATTTTTCGTACCAGAATAAAACGTTTTGAGAAATAATATAAACGGAATTAACTAACAAACTAAAACGTAGGCATGCTTACGTAGAAATAAAATCTATATATATAAAAGCGAAATACCACTCACTCACTCATCACGATTTCTCAAAAACTACCGAACGGATTGAAATTAAATTTGGTATGTAACTTCCTCTAGGGCCATAGGTGCTTACTAAGAAAGGGTTTGAAAAAATTCGAAATTTTAGTGGGTTTTGGGGGGGATCAAAGTTATTAAAATACGATTTCTTCAAAACTACCGAACGGATTGGAATGAAATTTGGTATGTAGCTTAATCTAGGGCCATAGTTGAAAAAATTGGAAATTTTAGGGGGATTTGGGGTGGATCAAAGTTATTAAATCACGATTTCTTCAAAACTACCGAACGGATTGGAATAAAATTTAGTATGTAGCTTCCGCTAGGGCCATAGGTGTTCCCTAAAAAAGGGTTTTTAAAAAAAATAGAAATTTTAGGGGGGTTTGGGGGATAAAAATTACTAAATCACGATTTCTCCAAAATTACCGAACAGATTGGAACGAAATTTGGTATGTAGCTTCCTCTAGGGCCATAGGTGCTCACTAAGAAAGGGTTTGAAAAAATTCGAAATTTTAGGGGGGTTGGGGGATCAAAGTTATTAAATCACGATTTCTTCAAAACTACCGAACGGATTGGAATGAAATTTGGTATGTAGCTTCCTCTAGGGCCATAGGTGCTCACTAAGAAAGGGTATGCAAGATTTCGAAATTTTAGGACGGGTTTGGGGGGATTAAAGTTACTAAAATCATAATTTCAGATCTTTTATTATTATGACAATAGTGCTTTTATTATTTAAGATCTATATATATATATAAGCCAAATACCACTCACTGACTGAACACTTAAAAAGAATACAATTACGATAAAAAGACTGAAAATACCAACCACCACGGGCAACGCCGTACGGGTTTAATATACATAGATTAAACCAACAAACTAAAACGTAGGCCTACTTACGTAGAAATAAAATACATAAGATTAATGAAAAACCTATTTCATAGTTAAAATAGAATAAGATGGCTTCCGGATACGTGTTTAAACCATTAACGCATAGGCTAAGTTGACACCGAATTGACAAAACTAGACAAATGATTTATTCATACTTTAGAACAGCAGTCGGAACGCAAAGGGTCAATCAACTCGGAACAGAACTATTCTTTGAGCAATACGTCCCACTGTGACCGTGGTAGATTCTTACTGGAGATATGATTAGTGTTTAATTGGAGCAAGATGATGCAATGGTTTGGCATCCTACGTGGTTTTGTATAAAAACTGATTCTCCAATCTAACGTTAGCAACCGGTAGAATTAGTGATGGTTGTTAGCGAATTTCCGTAAGAAAGGTGAGCTATTGCAGTGACCCTTATGGTAAGATCTGAGGTAGGGAGTAGTAAATGAGCACCGATCATGGTCCCCAGAACACGTTTTTGGGGTATTGAAAATGTTGCATATGTGTTCGCACTCTAGCGGCCGCATTTTAAGTCCGATTTGGTTCAAATTTGGTGGACATGTTGGTTGTCTACGTCGCTCGGACGAGTTCGTTAGCCAAAAAAATCCAACAATCGGAAGCATGTTTTTTGACCGGAAGTAAAAATTTTTTGAGATTTTCATACGAGAATGAATTTGTTTTTGAGTTTTTTCTACAAATATATACATGTAGGATGTTATTCTGCACATTTTGTTTTTTTACGTGACCTTATAGCTCGCTTGGTTCCCCCAAAATCGATCAAATCGTAAAATACCATAGAAGTACCCGGTTCAAAGCCATGTAGTGGATTCTAACGTGGGGTTGGCGTGTGAAGCACGCAATGCATTGTGTATTGAAGATACTACCAACACGGGGATTGGCGTGCGAAGCACGCAATGCTTTGTGCGTTGAAGATACTCCCAATATGCGGAATGGCGTGCGATCCATTTGCAGCTATATAGCACCGTCGTGAATAGACCTATTTCCCAAATTGTTTGTTGAAACCCTAATACATAGGCCTATAAACTTAATTTTGGAAATTTGTTCAACTCACGTCAGCGGTTCTGCTGCGTGGTCGAATTATTATATTTTATCTCATCCAAAAAGTGCTCCTAAAGAAGTTTTAAAAACAAAAAAACTTTTAAAGATGACAGTTTCGCATTTATTTTTCAATCTGTTTAAAAATTATTCTGATCTGTAATATTAAAGTCCTAAACATGATTTTAACTTAAATTTGAGGTTATGTCATGTTTAGAAAGTTTAGATTACGACGATCATATAAGTAGATATACAATCTTGCAATACAATGTTACTAGATACAACGATGGGACCCTCATAAATATATTTGTCAAGGCATTAATTCTGTACTCCTTAGGCGCATCCTTGAGCCGACCTTAGATACGAATCGATTTGTTCAGGTATCGGATGTTGTATAAACAGGCAGTGTTTGTAGTTGTTCTTTGGACTTTGATGTGTTCAAAGTGAGGTTAGGTTTGGGTACATTGTGTGAAAATAAGATGTAGTCCGGTAACACCGTCAGAAAATAAAGTTTTGGTATGTTGTTAGTGTTTTGTCTATAATCCAGAATTTAAGTGTTTGACCTTGGTTTCAATAAAACATCGAAATGTAAACTTTTTTAAAGTTGTATAGAATATTTTACAAACGGTCAGTTCAAACTTTTTCGTTTTAAAATTAAACTAGATTAAATTCGTTTCAGTTTAAGCTCGAAACATATTTTATAACGATTAAATCTAGGCTTTCAAATCACAATTATTATCTCGAAACAAGGACTGATACTATCAAACTTTATATGGACCTAGTTGAAGGTGAGTAAATTTACTATAAGAAAAACGCATTAGGAGGTTTCATTGGCTAATATTTTGAAAGATGTACCAAAGACAATTTTAAAAACCATTCTATACTTAATTTATTTTCCAATTTACAATAATTATCGTTACAATTTTAAATCTGTATATACAGGGTGGTTATAAAGTCACTCCCCCCTTTAACTTTTGTGTTTGTTAAAACAAACAAATATCCTGTGGGGAACGATACTGACTTAACCCAAAGTATCTTTTGAAGCAATCGGAAATTTCTAGTGTCCCCTAAAGATGGGGATTTGGGGGCATCGCAAAATTTTTAAATGGGAAGTATGGTCATGTGATACCTCATTTTAAAGGTCTATTTAAGACTAGGAAAATGACATAAATAAAATAAAAATCGGACCCCCCAAAACAAAATGGCGGCCCTAAACGTGTTGAAATAAATCGACATAAAGTTGCTAATATCTCGAAAAGGAAGAGTTTTTAGAAAAAATTTCAAGAGACAAAAAATGTTTATTTCAAAGTGCTTGACCTAAGAAATTGCTTCGATTACAATTTGTAAAAAATAAAATTTACGAACTCGATTTGGAAGCAATTTTGTAGGTCAGGCACTTTGAAATAAACATAACAGCATAATTTACATACAACATGGTTGTGTTGGTATAGGAAGCCGGGTAGAAGAAACCAATTATTACACATAACTTAACTATTATCCTTTATCCGATTGATTTGAGAGTTACACCATCCGATAGGGAATCAATAGGGCTACAAAAAAGTTGTCTTCACTTTTTTGTTGAAATGTACGGTTTTTGAGTAATTTAGGTTGGAAATCTTCAAACAGCCGCCATTTTGAAACGTTTAATTTGATTTAATCGCTTATTTTTCTTGAGATAGATCATTGACAGGTTAAACTTAATGCCATGTTTGAACTAAATCAGTCGAACCGTTCTCAAGATATGAATTATTTTGTACAAAAAGCAAAATGACTGATATCTGGAAAACGAAGCGTTTTCGGGTTTCATTATTATATGAAGGTTTTTTTCTTATTTTGACCCATTCCCCAAAGTTTCGCTGTTTACTTATGGGACACTCTGTATATAAAGTTTTTAATGACACCCCTAAACGTGTTCTGGGGACCATGATCGGTGATCATTTACTACTCCCGACCTTAAGTTTCGCCATAATGGTCACTGTAATACCGTGGGTTGGCGTGCGAAGCACGCAATGCAATGTGTATTGAAAAGACTCCTAATACGGAGGTTGGCGTGCGAAGCACGCAATGCATTATGTATTGGAAATACTCCCAATATGTGGGTTGGCGTGTGGAGCACGCCATGCATTGTGTATTGAAAATAGTCCTAATACGGGGGTTGGAGTGCGAAGCACGCAATACACTGTGTATTTAAAATACTCCTTATACGTGGGTTGGCGTGCGAAGCACGCATTGCACTGTGTATTGAAAATACTCCCAATACGGGGGTTTTCGTGCGAAGCACGCAATGCACTGTGCGTCGGCCGCTTCTCATAGTGTTCAGTGTCAAGCTCCATGTGCGTCCTTAGCAGAGAACGTGTTAACGCGATGATAGGACTCAAACGTTAAAGTTATAAAACGTGTATACGCGACCGTAGTATGTGCGGATAGTTTACTCCAGTCGCGTAAACGCGAAGCCAATCCCGAAAAGGTTAAAATTGATTATCCGAATTAATAATTCGGATAATAATTGACTAATCTGCAGCTTGAGTTGATCAGCTGCAGATTAGTAAATTTTTTTAATGTAGTTTTTAAAATAAGTGTAGCAAAAAACAATTGTGTTTGTAACTTCTGTACCAATTTTTAAATCGATATGTTCAAAAATGTCGAAAATGGAGTCGTTGAATCCAAAAGTTTTATAGTTAAAACGAGATAGGTAAAACAGAAGACTATTTTCAAGCGCCTCGTTTTTAAAAATAACATGAAAAAAATCGTTCATACTTACTAAGAATAGACCTATTTATACTGGTGTATTCAAGTTGTAAAACAAATTTGATGTTGATGTTCCAAAAATTGACGAAACTGAAATAGATTGAAATTAGTTCGTGGGTCCGATACTCCTAAAATCGAGAAACCCATTGATTAGTCAAGTGGCTCTAGATCTGGTCATTTTCAAGATAACAAGCTGAGACTCAGCATAAATGTTAAAAATATATATTTTAACTCCTATGTCAAGTTTCAATTCGATATATTAAAAATCAGCCAATTTAGAATGAGCCAACGCTTCATATATGAATGAGATTTCAACTTTTAGTGATTTCCCCTGCTGCAAAATACATACCTGCATTATCGAATTTTTTTCCAGCCAAACCATTGGTCGGAGGAAAGAAATACATATGACCTTTTTTATTGAAAATACTTTCCCTACACGGTGGTATTTTTTATTTTTGTTTATCTTCATCCCAGCTCGAAATATTAAGGATAATCGAGATAAAAAAGGTTTTCAATTTTCTTTTCGACTTTGGGAAATCGATGCACTGGTAAACTTTTTTTATGTTAATTTACATACTTTAATGTACTTATAAAAAAAAATTCAGCCGAATTGCCAATTACTGGTAGTTGTAAACTACACCGACTGGGCTAAATGTGGTCCGGTCCCAATTGATTCGGATAACTGGCGTTCTACTGCACTATTGGACGATTTGTTTTAGCTGCAGCAGAGGCTTGATGATATTTCACAGTTTATTTCTTACTCTATGTTGAAACATTATCGAGCCCTTTTCTAATGCTTTAGTCGCCAAACATAATATAATGCGATGTCCTTGATCCATCTCGCACAGTACTCGGGCCTGTATTCTAAGCACTGGGCAATCTTGCCCACTCTATAAATAGCGATGTTTGTAAGACTCCAACAGCTGTTATGTTCGTGTGAACCACTTCGATTTAAAAGGGCTCTGCAGGAGATACGTTCAAAACATTTCAAATACATCGGATATCGTTTTCAATCATTTAACACATCTTTATGAGTAAACTAGAGGAAACCCGTTTGAACCTTTTATACACATAATCACGTTATGTTTTCTTTATAATAAAGATGTAGGATGAATAATAACCCGAAAGCTAAGATGGTAAATAATGTTAAATGTTCAAATCAAATTGTTTCGTATATTTTATAACATCAGCTATAATAAAGGTTAAAAGCACAAGCAAGGCTCAGGTCTACACTTTAATAAAAAACCTAACCTGAAAGTTAGAAATACAAATAATTGCTTCAAAGTTTGATATCAACTGTTAATGGAAATATTTGAGCAGACAGCTGTTCATCTGTTCTTTTATTAAATTGGTTGCTATGGTAATGAATGTAAATACATGTGTTGGTTCATCAGTCTAGGCCTAACCTAAGATTTTTTCCGACTAAATTTACAAATATTGGAATAAAAAAATGTTTTTATCCAAATGAATTATAGCCTATGTTACTCAGGGATAGTGTAGCTTTTTATTAGTAGACCTAAAACTATTTTTCCAATCGGTTCAGTAGTTCCAAAGATTATCCCCTACATACAAACAAACAAATTTTATCTCTTATTATTATAGATCAGATAGTTATCATAGGCCTACGTATTTTAACGAATCGTTTCATGTATACTTAGTATATAGTATACATTATATGTACAGGGTACAGGTATACATAATTTATTATTTATATGGTTTATAAATATTATATTTATTTAATTAAACAGTCTATACCGTAAAGTTATTAATATAGTTACAAACCTTGGAATCGAAACTTAGTGACAAGAATTGTTCTAGTAAAATGTTGAAAAGTACTTCAAAACGCTGTAACTATTTACCGGGTGAAAATAAATCAGCGTAACTATATACATTTTTGAAGGGAATCTTTCGCTCTACAATTTTCTTTATGGCGAGTTTTCTGTAACATGGAAGGGTAAAGAGTTCTAAGAGGAAGATTGACGAAATACCTGAATCGCTGCCGCTTTTTTTCTACAAATTTTCATGTTTAAAGCTCATATCTCGAAAACGGTAACACTTAGGTCTTGGTATACTGTTTGGAAGGAAATGGTACTAACTTTAATTTTGAAAAGTACAAAATTTTCTGTGCGACGTAGCGTTTTTTGAGATAAACGCTAAAAACCAAAATGCGGGGCCTTTGGGACCTACTCACACCCTCCACGGCGCCTAAAATCGATGGGACTTTATTAGGCGTTATTCAGGGGACCATCCGCTACACATTCCTGAAAAAATTGGAACCCAATGATTTAATGCAAGATGAAAACCTAATTTGACTGGACTATTTACCAAAACCAAAATTTTGTTTTCTTTATTTTAATAATGGCCGATTTTAACTTAAGCCTATAATATTTCGCAAGTTAAAAGTCAAAATATATTTTTTTATATGAGAAACAAAACGAGTTCTTAATTTTTTCTGTTCTTCAAAGCCCAACAAAACAGAAAGTCAGTTAGGCTACGTTTGCATTTTGTATGAAATCTAGGAAATTATTTTGGTTATTAGCGAATTTCCATTGGAAAGATAAGCTACTGCACTGTTTCTGGACTCTTTTAATAAGACTAGGAGTGGTCAATGAATACCGTTCATGGTCCCCAGAACATGTTTTTGGGGGTGATATTAAAAATGATACATATATGTGTGTGTGTCCGCATTCTAACGGCAGCATTTTACGTCAGATTTGGTTTTCAAACCCGCTCGGACGAGTTCGTTAGCCAAAAATCCAACAACCTGAAGCACGTTTTTTGACAAACATTTTTTATTTCAGTATGAATTTTGTTTTGTTTTTATCTAAAAAGAATAAACATAGGATATTATTCTGCACATTTCGGTTTTTTAGGTTAGACTAAGCCTATACTGAACCAAATCATGGGCGTAACCAGGGGGAGGGGGTTTTGGGGGTTATAACCCCCCCCCCCTATTGAAAAAATATTTCGGACTTAGTTTACATTAAAATACCTAACTTGATTTCAACACCTATGCAAATGTTAAGCTACAATAAATTATCAATATATTGCTGACATTATCTTTGGTTGAATTGGGCACTGACACTTTATTTTATATAGATGCAGGGTAGTGTATCAAAGTATAGTGTTCCAAAGGCAGCACACGGCGTTTTCCGCCACAGATTATTTTCCGTCGCAGTCATATTAACAGTGGCGCGAAGGAGAGTATTAGAGCATACACATTCGTCGGAAAAATAAACGATCTGTTTATTTGTAGCTATGCAGCCGCTCGCTGCCATTACAATCGATGGATTTTCCATAGTCTCCGCCGAAACAGTGGCGAATGTGACCAAATGCATACCAATTTTCCTTATTTTAGTTTTTTTTTCGTAGAATACTATCCTTCAGCCGCGTGTGCAGTTCGTCAAAACCGACATTCTTAAATAATTGAAAAATGTTTCTTCTAGTTCCTCAAATCAGGAAACACAACGTAGAATACTCCAAAATCTTCTCTTCTTTTATTTATCGATTGGACGAACGCAAATAAGTATGTTTTTAGCTTCCTTTTCAATCGGCGACGGAATAACAATAAAGCGAGAGTTGCTCTCTGTTCATATCAATAAAACATTAAAAGAAATAATATATTACATAACACACTTCGTGATTGATGAGCTAGACACTTCAGTTTAATGAATCCCAATGAGGCTTTTTATGAGCGGGGACGGTAACTAATCCGCAGCCGGTAAAAAAATGCCGTGTGTTCCAAGCCTATGAGTTTAGAAGCAGCGCAGGGAAATATTTGGCGGGAGATGAGCCATGGTTGCTATTCTAAATTATTCTAAAGTAGGCCTGAATCGCAAATTAGAAGTGGAAAATTATACATACATACCTACATCGTTTTAAAGTACTTTTGGGCAGCTTAAAACGTGTTATTTTACATCTTAATTTAAACCTAGAACCGGCAATGTTAACGAAAATTGATTTTTTGGCGTTTGCAAGTATTTATTCAAAAATTCACCAAAAATAGTAAATGAACCATAATCCAAAAGTGTTTCACAGCTTTTTTGAAGAAAACGGTTCAAAGAATTTATATATGCTAGTAAAAAAATTATAGATGTAAAATTTACAAAGTTATTAGCTCAAGAAACAAAGAATGTTCAGTTACGAAAGATAAAAGTTCAACTTTAGATCTACATAACAAGTAGTAAACATTTTTTAAATTTTTTTCCATAAATGTAAAAGTTTCGTAATTTAGTTATAAATAAAACTGTATAAAAAATATTCATCAATTTCAAATTTCTTATTTAGAAAACACCAGTTTTTATGTTCCTACTACAAGACTGATATCAAAACTATATGCCAAGTTTGAAACATAATTTAGGAATATATACTTTGCCCAAAAATGAAATATTATTATAACAAAGTATAGAGAATAAATCAAAGAATTGAACTGTATACTTGTAAATTATCTATTCATAAAAGTGTTTGACTAAGAATTATTTGAATAACAAAAGCGAGGAGAAATATAGGAACTTCCCACTCATGCTTGATATACAACGGTCGGATATGAAGCTGCATGGGCAATAACCGTTAATTTGAAATTACACCCTTGTTTTGAAAACGTCAAAACGCTCTCATTTCCACGCTCATAAACAACAAACCTTTCGAGCAAAACATATTTGGTTCACAGGAAATGTTAGATTGAAGCATTCTCTACATACACATACACATAAAAATATGTCTAAAAATAGACTTCTTTCACACAGATATCATGTGTAATTAGTAAGGCTGTTTATTAGTTGGAAAACTGACCAATCGCAAGGGTCGACAAAACTCCCCACAACTTTAGAACTATTTGTCCGATTTTTGATTGGATGGCAGTTTAAGATAGGGGAAAGTGTGATGCATCCATCAGTATATAGATATAATTCAGAAAAAATATTGGACGGGCTGTAGGGAGGGACATAGAAACTGGAAATTAACGGTCACTTCGGCGTATTTCATTTGCGTGACATTTGCTGTTTGAAAACTCAAAACTAAAACGATGATTACGTATGTAAATATACGTTTTAGAAAGAATTTGTAAATACAAAAATTAAAGTTAGAAACATTACCTTTCCAATGGTGTTTGTCTTTTTGAGATTGGAAGATCTTTAGTGGGTCAAATATTCGATACAATCACGCGTTACAAATATGTTGTCCCAGCCGGGAGTGGGTTCTAGGGTTAAAAAAAAACCCCCCCCCCCCCCTTCTTGTTTTACCCCCCCCCCCCCATACGGTCGTCCTGGTTACGCCTATGAACCAAATCAAATTTCTTTAAAACATTTGCATTCATTACCACATCAAACAACTTGGTAAGTTTAGATTTAGGTCATTTTTCTTCGCAACCAGCTGTATAGCAGTTAATAGCTAAGATAAACAACGAAAAAGTCCTACTATATCATAATTAGAACACCTATATACATTATGCTCACTTTATTCTTTACTAGGCCTATTTGACCAGTTTAAAATAGTGCTTTACCCTATCACATTTTGGTCACATTTTCGAAAATTCCTCTCTTCCATATAAAAATTTAAAAAAGTAAATGTGTGCGGTCGTGGGACCCCCATCAGGAACGAATTTCATCACGCCTTTTCTTCAATTTTTTACCAGCCTTAACGGCAACATACACATATAATTTTAATCTTTCAATTTCCGTTTATTATTAGATTGTTTTTTATGCAAATACAGTATGTACTGATTCCATTCGTTTAATGTTATTATAATAAAGGTGTAGAATTAATTACAACATCAAAGCTAAGATGGTAAACACAGTTAAACGTCCATTCATTGTAAATACATTCAGTAAACATAAAATGTTGGTTCATCAGTCTAGGCATAACCTAAAATTATTGTGTATATGTTTAATTTATTTTACCATGTCTTAACGGCAATACAATAGATACTAGATTTGCAATTACTTTCTTGGTCTAACCTAAAATTATTGTATGTATATGGCCGTTAAGGCAGGTAAAATAAATTAAATATACACACAATAATTTTACGTTAGGCCTAGACTGATGAAACAACATTTTATGTTTATTCGATGTATTTCGACGATAACATCTGAACTACGCCGGACGGAACCAATCGTCTCTTAATTTAAATTGATGGACCAAAACACATGTTCCTTGAATGTATTTACATTCGTTGCCATAGCAACCAATTTGATAACGCTTTTTCGCTACTCGTGTTTTATATTTATCGTTGCCATAGCAACCAATTAATTCCTTTTTCGTTATGCATTACATTTTCTATTTGGTAACTCCTACCGCGACCCGCGTTAAGGAACTTCGTTCCAAAAATCTCTGCCCTAATCGATCATCATTCCCGTGAAAATGTCATAATATACAATGATCTGTTTGCATTTGCTTCGCCGCGGGGGTTGTTGAGCGATTGTAGCAGAGGGCGGAGCCTTCTAGTATAAATATAATATTGGTTTTATGTTCACACTCGTTTTTTCCCCGCTAAAGTAATAAACATCGATTCAAACTACGTTACTATTTTTATCGTATTCATTGTTCCGCTAATTATTGCAATACATGGTAGATTGACATGAATAGTCGGTTCCGTAACTTGTATTTTATATTACAATATAGCACGTAGAGTGGAAATAATACCAAGCCACAAGCTAACCTTGCGTTTGTCTGCACCCGGAATATCAGTTCGCGGAAGTGACTTTCCAAGGTCGGACACAAAGGGAGTCTTGTTCTTTAATCTCTTTCATTCGGTCTTTGCGAATTTTATACGGACTACAGCAAAACCTTGTGCCATATTTATTTCGATTACCTGGTAACTTTTTGAAACTAGGATTTACTTCGCGTGTGAGTATGTGCTCAAGTATTATTCAGCATGTTTAGCGAATTTCCATAGGAAAGATGAGCTATTACAGTGAGACGAAGGTCGGTAGTAGTCAATGAGCACCGATCATTGTCCATAGAACACGATATAATGTATTTTTGTGTTCGCACTCTAAATGCCAGATCAGCCCCAAAAGATAACACAAATGCCAGATCAGCCCCAAAAGATAACATAAATGCCAGATCAGCCTCAAAAGGTAATAAAAATGCCAGAACTGCCCCAAAATATAACATTAATGATAAATTAGCCTCAAAAGATAACATAAAAGATAACTTAGCCTCAAAAGATATCATAAATGCCAGATCAGCCCCAAAAGGTAACATAATTGCCAGGTCAG
>JAGFPH010000522.1:511123-522841 GCA_018207615.1 Philaenus spumarius
CAAACCCCCCCTAAAATTTCGATTTTTTTCAAACCGTTTCTTAGTGAGCACCTACAACCACGTTCTAGAGGAAGCTACATACCAAATTTCATTCAAATCTGTTTGGTAGTTTTTGAGAAATCGTGATGAGTGAGTCAGTGGGTTTTGGCTTTTATATATATAGATTAAAATGTATTATCGTGATTGCATTTTTTTCTTTTTTATTCTGTAAAAAATATTAAATACAGTTTTAATGACTGCTTTTTAGTTATATGATTTAAAATGTATTACCAAGATAGCTTTTTATTTTAAATTTTAGTCAGTAAAAATATAAATTAAAATTTGTATGATTATACTTTTGTTATTATTGTAAATTGCAAATTAATGACATAAACATAATGTTTTTGAAAAGGTTAAGATATATTCTTACAATTACAAATGTTGAAATGTGTAACTTAAGTATCATTTAAAAAAACTGCAACCCCAAAAATAGTTTAATACATCTATTTTTAAAAAAATGAGGTGATTTGTACGACGAAACATACATCTTTCATGGTAGCGCGGTGTTTTTATACTATAGATGACGTCACTGGACAGGGAACGGGTCGAGGGGTTTGAGTTTGTTTACATGACTACGAGGTAACCTTTCCTTTCTAGAGACCTTGATTTAGGCCTACCTAACTACATTGACGGGGATTTTTAACTCGGTATATGTGTACAATTATAAGGATTATAAAACTGTAGGCCTATTTGTAAATTTTTTAAATTAATATACGTTAATATATATTTAAAGAAAGATACAAATATTATCTTTTAATTGCTTTTTATTTCATAATATTGATAAATTAAATGATTTAGAAAAAATATAGTGAAGAAATTAATAATCGAATATATGTTATACGAAGATGTACGAATGTTTCCGAAGTTTAACGAACATGTTTCGTATTATAACATACATTAGTTCTATAACTCATATGTAAAAAAATCAACTACACAAGACATTATAATGATTGAAGTTGTAAACATAATCCCAAAGTATAATCTACGCTAGGTTTGGTTAAATATACTACAGACGATAGATGAAATCAGCCGGTATATTATATGTTACTCACGTAGGCTACGTACGGACGTACACTCGCTTTTATGGGTGTTGATACTGTATGTAATTTTAAAAAGGTTAGGACAGTCCGAATGTGGATAGAATTTAGTTTTTTTAATTTTGTTTCTAACTAAATTTGTTCTTTGACTTAAGTAAAAATCAAAGTATGCGATGTTTTTCTTATTCAATATTGCAAATATAAAAAATGTAAAACGCTCACCACATTTGAAGTTTAATTACCTTTCGAATAAAAGTATTTTCAATAAATTTGGATAATTTATGACGAAAAAATCTGCTTTATTGTGGAAGCATGTACACGGCGAAATTGTGTTCCTAAAAGAATGTTTAGCCTGCACTCTGGTGGTTATCACATCAACTTGTTGTTCGCGGAGGAATACTAGAAAAATAATATATAATTTTGAATGTATGAGAGAAAGCTATGTTTAATAGCACGGTATGTACTCGCATACATTGTCACGCATGAGCATTTCATAACTTTTACAGTCAGGGTTACTATTTTCCGCCTTTATGAGTTGCCCTATATTTGCTAGCGGAAGAATGAAATGCACACAAACTAAATGTTAGTAGTGTACAGCTCATCCACTTGGAGGGCTGCGGTCAACTCAGAAATATTTGTTCCCTTCATCCTAATCTTATAAGATTTTTATTACAACTTTGCTGACATTTTGCTCGAAACGTCTAGGCCTCAAGGACTTCACGAATTATTTTCTTTCGTTTTTGGCTTTTCGAATATGACTGAAATGTTATCAAATAGAAAGCCAATCCAACTGTTTGAGAAAATATATTGTTTGTGTTAATCATGTATGACTGTTGAAGGTGAAAGTTTGTCTTGATCAGTTTAGGCTGTGTGTTTATACAAAGTGTCACTTAAGTCTTAATAATAACTTGTCAACAATGACAGTGGCCTTGGGAGTGCGGCCAATCTTGTGTCAGAAGAAATTCTTTAACGACAGCCTATTTACACATCATTTTAAAGATTTACTGAAAACAATGCAACAACCCGGATCTGAAAAGGTCGATACAGTCGGGAATTATCGCTGTTCAGTAGGCCTATATGTTATGTGCGTTTCATTCTTCCGCTAGCAAATGTAGGGCAGCTTCACAAAGGCGGTTAATAGAGTGTTACAGACGAAACCCTGACTGTAAACGTGCTATAAATTGAGCAGCATGCGGGACTATTTATTTAAATATGTGTTATTAAACACGGCTTTCTCTCACACATTTAAAATTAACAGATATATTATTTTTCTAGTATTCCTCCGCGAGCAACAAGTTGATGTCATAACCACCAGAGTGCAGGCTAAACACTCGAGTACAGTGTGGCCACATGAAAGCGGCCGCCATGTTTTTCCTAAAAGTAATGTTATCTGCCATAAAGTATAATGTAATTTATTTTAAAATATTTATAAAACCTTTTGTTTTATTTCATAAAGGCCTCGTAAACAACTTTTTAAATGTTAAAAAATAGTTAGAAAGCAGATAAGTTGTTTAAAATGAAATAACCTATAAAAAATAATGATTTATCACATTTTTTACTAGCCTATGCCGATAGTTGAGTAGCCTACAAACTGACGTTAATTACAAACTAATAAAGCTATATCAAAACAAGTTGCACTATTATTTTCTTTGTTCAATTCTACGTTAAAAAAAATCATTTTGAAGTTCAATTACATTATTTATGCGGTTTATTTGAATAAAAGTTAAGGTTTTGTATTATTTTCAAGGAACCAAATTTTCAATTATTAGTAGCTATCTGAAAAAGTATTTGACTGGTCATAATGAAATTGTTTTTAATTCTCAACTGATTTTAGGTTTCAATTCAGTTTGAAAAGCAAAATCGTAAAAATGATTTTCTTAAAGCTAAATTTGAAATTTGTCCTAACTTAATGAATAAATTAAAATATCAAAAATTCTAAGTATAACAAAACGAAAAATAAAACAACGAATAAGCCTAAATCAAAATGCAAAATTATTATCCTGTTGTTAATTAGCCTTTTTTTATCAATGAATAAATTTTACAAATTAAATATTTTCAAAGTTACACTTTCAGATTTTTACAATGCATTTATTTCCATCTGATTTATTTTTAAATAAGCGAAGCAATTAAAACTTTCCTAACTAACTAATTTATTTCTATTTCAATTGAAAGCTAATAATAAAATTAATGTCTCTAACAACAATTTAACATCGAAATTACACTTCTTTGATTTTGAGGTTAGGCAATTCAAGTTTAAGTTATTCAAAGCCGAAAACAGGTTTTATTATTAATTTCCCTCATTATTTCAGTTAGGCCTACTTATTAATGTGATTCTTGCCTTAGATTGTACCTTCACCAAGACTAAAAGAAAGAAAAAATAACGATGACAATTTAATTTGAAAACTGTAAACAAACGTAGGGCTAACACGGACGAAATTATAGGTTTGTGCCAAAAAAAGTTCTTAAAATTGCGTAGTACTAATATTTATTGCATTTATCTTTTCTATTGATAAAAAGGCTTAGCCTATGTTATGAACTTTTTAAAATGTTGTAAATAAAAGACTTTTGGTATGCATTTACTTCTGAAATATGCGCGCTGAAAAGATTCCGTAGAGTGGCGGGAGTAGCCTAATCTGCTGTTATTTCCTTATTAATTTGGTGCAATATCACATACTTCAACACAAATCGCTTTAAAATAACTATTACGTTTATTTTAAAGTAAAAACTAACAAAAATATCTGTTAAAAAATCGGTAAAGTCGCTTTTACAATGTGAACGTATGAATGTAATGTAAACAGATACGAATTTAGGAAAAACATGGCTGCCGACATCTTGACCAATAGGAAACAAGACCTCACTTGGCCACACTGTCTCTATCTAGTCACTGTATCTAGTAGGAACACAAATTCGGCGCGTACATGCTTCCACAATAAAGCAGATTTTTTCTTCATAAACTATCCAAATTTATTGAATTACTTTTATTCGGATGGTAATTAAACTTCAAATGTGGGAAACTTTTTACATTTTTTATATTTGCATTATTAAATAAGAAAATTCGCAAACTTTGATTTTGAGTTAAGAAAGAACAAATTTAGCTAAAACAAATTTTGAAAAAGAAATTTAAAAAGAAATAAACATGCTTTCCTTTCTATGAGTAAGATAAATAGACTCGACCTAAAAAATAAAAAATAAGCCACATATAAAATTAATTCTTTCTCAGTGAATCTGATATTGTAATGAGACTTGATATATTGCAATCTTTTTACTTTTCGTAAAATAAACACACCCAAAAATATGTGGGTTATTTTTTATTTTTTGTTCGAGCCTATTTATATTATTCATGGACAGGAAAGCATGTTTAAAAAACAAATTTATTTTATAGTCATAAATTTGATTTTTCCGAAAATTTTTAATCCTCAGGGAACCCACCTTATCTGAGGGTTAATGTTTTGGTTAATATACGTATGCGGCGAGAACGCAGCCGTAACGCGATGTGCTATACGGAGCAGCCCGAGGCGATCCGGAAACAGCCGAGGCGACCGTGCACCGGTCCACGCACCGGTCCACCCACCGGTTGAAAGATAATGAGTTGAAGAAAAGCATGTAAAAACTAAACGATATCCACATTCGGACTGTCCTAACCTTTAAAAAGACATATTCAGAATAATTGTCTGATCATTATTACTCCAGTAATCTTGTTACGCGTTTAACATTGCTCTTACGGGAGTTGAAATTCAAGATGGTGGCTGTGTCTGCCTAGCATTAAGGAAACAAAATCGTCTTGTACAGACAATAATATCACTTTGAAACTTTATGCGCAGGAGATAATGGAACAATGCATATCACGTAAGTGGGCCTTTTATTAGCTGCAGCATTTATGATGTCTAATATATAATATAGATGCGGGCGTCTGTTTGGGAGCGTATGTTTAGAGCACAACGACGCTATGTGCTTCAGAGGCGATACGCCTGATAGTGCAAAACATTTAGTCAATTAGTTGGATCATGTTAAAAACTCCAGTCAGCGTATTTTGCACGCTGTAAATGTCGATAAAGCTATTGTACGTTTTGTAACATCTGATCCAATATTATCCAGTTCAAATCTAGGTACCCCCGTTATCAATCCTCCTTCTTTCCTCCTCGGCGTAGGATAGGGGTAATATTGACACTGTCGAGGGGAGCCCAACCCCAACTGTACGATTTCGTTCAAGAGTTAGCCTGCCATTTAAAACTGTGGACGATCTTATGTAAGGATATGTTTACAAATAAAACTTCACAGCATTGAAATCTCAATTCATGTTTCAAACATTTTTTCGTCAATATATTATTCTTTATTACTTAAATATTTCATAAAAACAGTGTGTATCAGCTATCAGGGGTGCCAAGTTGAGTTTGTCACACGAAATATACATTTGACGCCTGAGGCGTAGCCAAAGACGTTGCAGTTTATCGAGAGTGAAGTGATCGTTGCACCCGTGATACACACAACGTTTTTCCTTCAGCTGCATTTTAAATTAGTGTCTTAGTTTTTGAAAAGATCTGTTTTACTAAACAAAATGTGTTAACATTACCATCTAGTTGACAAACGTTCTGTGTATTCCAGAAAGTATTATAGTTCACATATGTGCCACCAAGAGCAGCACAACTCTAAGCACAACAATCAAAATTTTCAAAACATCAGCGTTTACTTTGCACCCTAGATGCGGTAAAGTAAAACAAAGAGGTATAATTATTTGA
Source organism: Philaenus spumarius (assembly GCA_018207615.1). NCBI lineage: Eukaryota > Metazoa > Arthropoda > Insecta > Hemiptera > Aphrophoridae > Philaenus > Philaenus spumarius. The sequence continues at coordinate 516,936 of JAGFPH010000522.1, forward strand.
TGCTGAACACGTGTAGTTTAGTTTGCGCACTGCTGTGAGTGTGCATAACGCACTTTATTAAACAGTTTGTAGGAAAAATAGTTACATACACCTAGTTTAATAAATTCAAAACTACTTTTCAATAAACTACGTTTTAAAATAAATGTGTTGACAGTTATCTGATTGTTATTACCATAGGCAATAAATATATTAATATTTAGATGTATATATTGTATTAAAATGGACGATTTATTAACTAAAATTGTATTTTCCAGGTAAGAACGAATTCCTGAAAGTGGTCATGCTGTTCCTCGTTTTGTAAGTAATCTAGCTCATGCTTTAAAGAAAAATATTTCTCGCTTAACCTCAAAGTCCGACTTATTCTTCCAACAATTATATTGTAAATAATTCGATCACGCAGCTGAACCGCTGACGTGACTTGACCGAATCACCAAACTTAAGTTTATATGCTTTAGGGTTTCGACCAACTATTTGGGAAATTGGTATACTCAATAAACATAAATATAATAAACTCAATAAATATAATAAACTCAAATTTTAGAGTGAAAAGTGGGTTTTGGGAAGACAGCCGAAATACGCCAATTTTCGATTAGCGCTCTAGCCCCAATGGTTCGTTGGAGAAAACAACCTAAGGAATGCAATTTGTAGGAAATTTTAAGTACTTTCTTTTTGAATAGGGAGGTTATCTACAAAAAGTTGATAATTTTCGAGTTATAACCTAAAAACCGAGAAAACATGAGATTTTTTACTCGTTTTTGCATTTTTTTCAAATGTTGCGTTAGGAAATTTTGTACGCGAACCTCAGATTCGGATTCAGCACCCCAAAAAAACATATAAAATGGAAAAACCCAAAACTTTCCTGCGAAAAATACAATTTGACTGGATTATATGGAAATTCACTATTAATGGAATATAAGCGAAATAAGTAATTTAAGTTGAAATGATAACTATCACATAAAGATTAGCGTAGTCACTATTCAATTAATATACTACTGTAATTCATTTGTTGAAATTGTACCCAGGGTAGGTCAACGACTAACTACATGACCCTGAACAAAGATTAACAATTAAAGTCGTTAATTGTGTATTTTTTCACTGCATTTAGCATTCTAAACATTAACTAAACTTTTTACATATGGAGTGCAAAAGAAACAATTAATTTCTATTTTAAGGTCAAATGTTTTTTTAGAGGTTAGATTTAAATATTCGCACAAAGTTCAAAATTAAAATACAATAAACCACGGCAGTAGGGTTTTGTAACAAAGCCTACTTAACAAAAACCTGTTTTACCCTACCAGTTTGAAAGCAGCTGTTCTACGGGTGTTGCGTTGTGAACAGCTGACCGCTTGGCAAACTGGTGACAATGCCGGAGCACAGATTCTTGCGTGTCCCATTACTACTGCAACAGGTAGGTTTACGAACCCTCTTCTGTAGTTTTTATTTCGTACAACTAGTAAGTGCTGTTGTTTTTTTGGACGAAAAAGAGCACAATACTGACACACAGTACTCCAGCAAAATGTTATATTTTGGTTTGCAAAAGATCGAGTAGTTTTGATTTAAAGGCGAATTTCCGTAGGACAGATGAGCTATTGCAGCGACCCTTATGGTGAGACCTAAGTCAGGGAGTTGTAAATGAGCACCGATCATGGTCCTCAGAACACGTTTTGGGGTGTAATTAAAAAACCCAGCATATATGTACACAGGGTGTCCCATAAGTAAACAGCCAACTTCAGGAAATAGTTCGGTGGGTCAAAATAAGAAAAACGTTTATACAAACGTAGGCCCGAAAACGCTTCGTTTTCCAGATATCCCCCGTTTTGTTTCTTTTACAAAATAATTAATATATAGAGAACGGTTTAACCGATTGAGTTCAAACTTGGCATGACGTTTAACCTAACAATGATTTACCGGTATCTTAAGAAAAACAAGCGATTATATCCAATCATGCGTTTCAAAATGGCGGCTGTTTGAAAATTTCAAACCTAAATTACTCAAAAACCGTAACTTTAGCCAACTTATCGGATGGTGCAACTGTCAAAACAACCGGATGAAGGATAATAGTCGACTTAAAGATAATGACAGCATACGTAAGCACAATATTGTTGTGTATACTGTGTTGGTGCCGAGTTGAACGAAAACATTATTACACATAACTAAACCATTATCCTTCATCCGATTGTTTTGACAGTTACACCATCCGATAGGGAATCAAAAGGGCTACAAAAAAGTGTCTTGACATTTTTTGTTAAAATATACAGTTTTTTGATAATTCGTGTGTGAAATTTTCAAACAGCCGCCATTTTAAAACGCGTAATTGGATATAATTGCTTATTTTTCTTAAAATAGGTCATTGCTAGGTTTAACTTCAGGCCAAGTTTGAACTCAATCGATCAAATCGTTCTCCAGATATCCGCAATTTTGTAAAAGAAACAAAATGGCGGATATCTGGAAAACGAAGCGTTTTTGGGAAAAATGTTATTCTCGAATTTCTCTTTATTTTGACTCTTAGAACCTTTTTCCGAAGGTTGGCACTATATTTACGGGACACCCTATAATAATAAATTGTAGTAACATCATAAATTATATAATTCTATTCAGCGCCTTTGCGAGTTCAACCGATTGAACTTATAAGAAGCGCAACGCCCATGTTAAAGACTCAGCCCGGTTTTATTTGAATCTGACAAGCTTAGCGCGGCACCCGCCAGGTAGCGAGAGCGCTACTGTCGTCGGTACGGCAAGTATGAGTGGGACAGAGAATGAGCCTCCGCGCTAAGCCAAGGCCACGCTATACTACATAGTAGTATCTCTAAGCTAGATTTGGCGGCAACCACCCGGGCTGACTAAGCGTTTAGCTTCTTATAAGTTATGTATACATTGATTCAACTGCGTGGTCGAATTATTTAGCTTTATATGAATATTTAAATGCGACCTCTAAAACTTAGCTTTTGACTTTATAATAAGTACCAGGAGACCGAGCTAAAGCTCGATTATAAGCAGGGCTATGATTTCAATAATAAATATTGGATTATTGAGTTTTGAGGTTAGGCCTATTACATTAAACAACTAAATAAAGGGTATATACAACATTAGGATTACCTGTAATAAAAATACAGTTTAAAGGATTAACCATAATCTCAACGCTATGCCTCAGAAATAAGTCAGGCCTAAATTAAAGTTTAATATTTCAATATCGATTTAGGCCTAGGGCCTAGTTCGCTCACGTCAATAACTATTATTGCAAATTTCCGTGAACATCGTTTAGGTTAGGCCTATAACATTAAACAACTAAATAAAGGGTATGTTTATTTAGCAGAAGTATTCGTTGCCATGGTAACTATAAATATATACAACATATTAGGCTTACCTCTAATAAAATATACAGTTTAAAAGAAAGCAGATGATTATTGTAATGGCATTGAAAACATTTGCATCAGCTGCGCTTTGTATTGTTTAAAATGGACAAATTTCACTTTTTAATTTAATAAAAAGACGTAGAAAACGAATTTTCCCAGACTGGTGACCATTTCCAATCGATTTCTCGTGGCCAAAAGCCCCATATAAAATCAAAAAATGCAAAATCCTTAGACGGAGATTCCAGATCCATTTAGCAGACAAACAATTATCTCTCGCTTTAGAAGATAAGATAATTGTGTTTAGTGTATGCATTGTGTCTTTAGCACATGTGAACAGTTTACTTAATGTCTGACTGCTAAATGCGGTCGTTATTAGCGAATTACCATAGGAAAAATGAGCTATTGCAGTGGCCCTTATGGTAAGACCAAAGGTCAGGAGTAGCAAATGAGTATCGATCATGGTCCCTAGAACACGTTTAGGGGTGTCATTAAAAATCATATATTTATATATATATGTATACTAGGTGCCCTGCCCCTGGACGTTTCGCGTCCCAACCCCGCCTCATGTATATATGCGTTCGCACAGTAGCGGCTGCATTTTAAATCCGATTTGGTCCAAATTTGGTACACATGTTGGTTGTCTACGTCGCTCGGACTAGTTCGTTAGCCAAAAAAAATCCAACAACCGGAAGCACGTTTTTTGACCGGTAGTAAATATTTTTTGAGATTTTTTCTACGAAAATGATTTTTTAAAATAAAAATATATTCCTAAATGTAATATGTTATTCTGCACATTTTGTTTTTTTACGCGACCTTATAGCTCGCTTGGTTCCCCCAAAATCGATGAAAACGTAATATACCATAGAAGTACCCGGTTCAAAGACATGTGGTGGATTTCACCGCGGGGTTAACGTGCGAAGCACGCAACGCTTTGTGTGTTGAAGATACCCCCAATACGGGGGTTGGTGTGCGAAGCACGCAACGTATTGTGTATTGAAGATACTCCCAATACGGGGGTTGGCGTGCGAAGCACGCAATGCTTTGTGTGTTGAAGATACTCCCAATATGCGGAATGGCGTGCGAACCATTTTGCAGCTGTTCAGCACCGTCGTGAATAGACCAATTTCCCAAATTGTTGGTTGAAACTTAATTTTGGAAATTTGCTCAACTCACGTCAGCGGTTCAGCTGCGTGGTCGAATTACTTACATAATTAAAACTACTTTAATTGTTGCTTTTTGTTCGGGGTCATCTAATTACTTATACTCTTGGTAACAAATGAATAACATTGATTGAATAATTACTATGATAATCTTGATATGTGTTAGTTATTATTTCAACGTAGGGTAAATGTCTTATTTCGCTCATAATTTCATTGTTTTATAACTACTTTAAAGAACCTTCGAATTTGAATCTTTATTGTCTGTCTTTCAGTCAGAATTCTAATTAATCAAAATTGTTTGAGTAATAATTGGATTACGCAGCTGAACCGCTAACGTGAGTTGAGCGAATATCCAAACTTAAGTTTCCAGGTTTTAGGGTTTCAATTTGGGAAATCGGCCTATTCAAAAGGGCTCTCAATAGCTGCCTGCGTTAACGAAATGTATTACTTGAATTTGTTTCCACCTCGGTCTCCAACTCCGTCTCACGCGTTGCTTATAGTTCCGCTCGCAGTGGGAAAACCCGCTTTGCACGAGGAGTATGAGCCAGCCATTGTCTGTCTCTCTCACACCTGGCGCGGAGGATTGAAGAGTCACAGACGGGGGGACATTTTCAACCAGCGCCGTCTAACGACTGCCGCGCTAAGCTCGATTTGGCGGCAACCAACCGGGCTGACTATAGGTTCTGTATCCATTGAGTCCGTGCACCTAAACCTCTCCTAGTCGACACTTGTATTAAAACAACCTACAAACGAGTTAACATTTTATTCCGTTTCTCAAGCAACTAGAGAACCAGTAAAATTAATACTTTAACCTTTACATTGGCCGTGAGTACGGTTATGAAACATTGCCAGTCGAAGACCACGCCCGTGACTGCTGACAGATCACTATTTCTCTGAGACAATAGAGTCGATTTCGTTTGGGAAAAAGTGAATGTGTCTGGTCGTTTATAGCCTATCCGTACACTCAGGGCCGTCGCTATAGGGGGGGGGAGGGCGTCACCCTTCCCAATAATTTTAAAATACAAAAACTGGGGAAATTCGAGATTTTGAAAAAAGTAGGGATTTTTATATTGGTATTAAGTTGCACGCAAAAAACTCTAACTTTGGGTTTTGAAAGTTTTTGTTGTTGACTACTAACATTCACAAATAACAAGCAAGTTAGAATTTCCAAATGTTGGGCAAATAAAAAAAATCCAAGTCTGCTTAAGACCACACGGGGGAAGTGTAAACTTCTATGGCGACTTTCTGATATTCTGACTTACACTTTAAAAGTATAGAAAATATTGAATAAAAACACATTTATTAAATGAGGAAGCCAATGTCCATTTCAGAGATATTACTGAGTAAACTATTTTAACACAACTTATGAAATGAGAAAGCACAATGTCCATTT
>JAGFPH010000523.1:11792-24940 GCA_018207615.1 Philaenus spumarius
TTCCAAGAATCTGTTCGATACTAACGTCAATCGAACGAACCATAACTGTTTATTAACGACCCGTATATTTTTACCAGACACCCGTAACATTTTCTTAACGAACCAGAACTATTGGCGTCAACACGTATACGATTCTTAGAAATCGATAGATTCCAAGAATCTATTCGATACCGACGTCAATCGAACGAACCGTAACTTTTTATCAACGACCCGTATATATTACGATTACACGCTCGATCGACCGTAAAAACAATTAGTCACGCTCAATTTGTTATCGCGTCACGGCCAATTTTTTATCTGGTGACCTTTGGTCAAGGGTCACGTGACCTAAAACAATTAGTCACGCTCAATTTGTTATCGCGTCACGGTCAATTAGTCACGGGCAATTTGTTATCTTGACCTTGGGGGGCAAGGGTCAGGTGACCTGGGGTCAAAAGGTCAGATTTGGCCCAGAACTCTTGTTTCTACACTACTGAAACCTCTGTCCGCTATAGGGTACGTAGTATTTTCAAAAAGTCCAATATTTTGCTCAATAACTATTCTAAAGTTAGATCAAACTATTGTGACTCTAGGTTGTCAACCAAAAGGAAAGTGGATACATTTTATTAACTTATAAATACTGCGTATATCACCATTTCATCACCAAACGTAATTTTTGAGCTTAATAAAATATAATAGTATGTAGTTTAAACGTAGATTTTAATTTGTAAAAGAAATTTGCCATACAAAAATTTGAGTGATCAATTATAATGTTTACGCTCTAATTATTATATTATAATTGGTTTCTGTTACTTTTATAAAACCTAGATATGGCATAAAAACCAACTGCGATATATGTAACGTCGAAACTTAAGTTGTTTTATAAAGATACAAAAGTACTACACTACTTATAAACATGTTTTTGTATTCAGTGGTTTATTATTTAGTTAAGTTTAAATTTTCAGCGAAATAGGACGAAGGGTTTCGACAGCAGACCAGGCCCTTTTGACTTCGTGGAGGAGCCAGTGTAGCCCTAAAATGTTTGAAGATACCTGGCCTATTCGTAAAAGAATTTTAAAGTAAGGTTTTGAGTAACTGTGTATACTGCAATCAAATTTGATCGTTAATTCATATTTTGAGAGAATGGCGAAAGAGAAATATAACGTGTCGTCATTTCTATCAGAATGTCCATAGTAAAATAAGTAATATTATTAATTAATCTATATCTATACTAATATTATAAAGAGGTAAAGTTTGTTTGTTTGTTTGTTTGTTTGTTTGTTTGTTTGTATGTAGGGGGTAATCTCTGGCACTACTGAACCGATTGAAAAAATAGTTTTACTAATAAAAAGCTACACTATCCCTGAGTAACATAGGCTATAATTCATTTCGGTAAAAACCTTTTTTATTTAAATATATTTGTAAATTTAGTCGGAAAAAATCTTAGGTTATGACTAGAATGATAAATCAACACATGTATTTACATTTATTACCATAGCAACCAATTGAATAAAATAACAGATAACATAGCTGCTTCAATATTTCCATTAACAGCTGATTTCAAAATTTGAAGCAATTATTTTTGTACTTCCACCTTTTAGGTTAGAGTTTTAAAGTGTAGACCTGAACCTTGCTGGTTCTTTTAACCATTATTAACTGTTGTTATAAAATATAAGACATAATTTGGTTTGAATATTTAACATTATTTACCATCTTAGTTTTGAGGTTATTATTAATACTAAATCTTTATTATAATTAAACATAACATAGGTTTTTAGAAGGTTCCATTGGGGGTTGGCGTGCGGAGCACGCAGGGGTCTCCCCTAGTAATATTATAAAGAGGTAAAGTTTGTTTTTTGTTTGTTTGTATGTAGGGGTTAATCTCTGGCACTACTGAACCGATTGAAAAAATAGTTTTACTAATAAAAAGCTACACTATCCCTGAGTAACATAGGATATAATTCATTTCGATAAAAACCTTTTTTTATTTCAATATTTGTAAATTTAGTCGGAAAAATTCTTAAGTTAGGTCTAGAATGATAAACCACCACATGTATTTACATTTATTACCATAGCAACCAACTGAAAAAAATAACATATATTTCACTGTTATATAACTGTTTGCTCCAATATTTCCATTAACAACTGATTTCAAAATTTGAAGCAATTATTTTTTGTATTTCTAGCTTTTAGGTTAGTGTTTTAAAGTGTAGACCTGAGCCTTGAACTGCTGTTATAAAATATAAGAAATAATTTGATTTGAACATTTAACATTATTTACCATCTTAGTTTTGAGGTTATTATTAATACTACACTTTTATTATATATAAAACATAACATACGTTTTAGAAGGTTCCTTTGGGGGTTGGCGTGCGGAGCACGCGCAGGGGTCTCCCATAGTTATGAGATAAAATTAACGTTTTCTGTTTTCCACCCTTTGTCGAATTGATTCCTTGTCAATCTGAACAATATAAATATAGCAGACCTTTGGGAAAACCCATTAACTAGAACAAGGCCCTAAACAAGAAATTAACAAAGGTTGTTTTGACTGACATTTCGTCATTTACATCCTGATAAAACCAAGGATATTTTACAGGACATATTTATAACGAATAACCGAGGAAGTTTTTTTTTGTCAAAATGCAGGTTGTTGGACATTTAATTTGTCAATAAAAAGTACTAATATGTTTCAAGGATTATGCAAAAAAATACTGTCGTTCAAGAAAAAACTCTGGCCTTACTGAGCATGCTTCAGTTTTTTTTCTGGATCTAAGCCACAGGTAACTCACCAACTCTACTATGATTCAAACGCCTCAGTCCTTATCGATCATCATTTCCGTGTAAATATCGAATCTATTTACAATAATCTGTTTCTATTTGCTATAGGGAACGAGAGACGAAGCTCCGGGGGTTGGAGCGCTCTGGTGATTCAAACACGTCAATATCAACAAAATAAATGCTCAATTTTTATCTAACGCATTTAATTTGCTGCAGTTATAAAGCTTCAAGTCGTTCGTTTTCCCCGACATCGTTAACGGAAAAAAAACGTACAGACGAAACAAAAATTACTTTCAAAAGGGTCCTATACCAGGAATTCTAACCAACTATTAAAACGCAACTGGTATTCATTTTTTCCTAAACAGTATTATTTATACCTCAACATTCATAGTAATTGAAAGTTATTGTGTTTAGGAAAATTGTGGGGAAACAAACTGTATGTGTCACTCATCAGAATATCAATCAGAATGTGCATACAAAGTAAAACAATAAAAAAGCGGGATAAAACTAAAGTGGGTAGATGTGAATAAACTACTATCAACAGATTGTAGAAGCGCAGGCACGATCGATAAATACGAAACACATTAAGCAAGGTAAACGATCATGTCCAGAAGTATAACTAAATATTTTAATAAGATTACTGAAAGTAAATTATCTTATTTTGTTCCTTTTAAGCAAATATTTTCATATAAATTCAACCTCCACAGCCGACCTTTGCCAAGACACCCCTTTCTTCTACACCCTATAGGACGGTACAAGATATTTGAACGAACAAAGACTTTTTGACATTTTGCAACATCAAAACGGTGGGGACTTTAGAGACAATAGGCTTATTTAAAACGAATAACCTGCGGAGGTTTTTGTAAATATTTTAGGCTGTTAGGCACTTGCCAGTCAAAATGAGATTTCTGAACTAAAATCACAAATACAACAAGGGTTTAGTTTTTAAAATAATATGTAGCTTGCTGTGAACCTGCGCTTCGCTTCGGTAACGAATTTTGAGCATTAATAACTTAACTAAGGTCCAACTGTATCGCGTAGTTATTTAAATGAGAATATTATCATACACATTAAAATATATACAGCCTGCACGGATTGTTCACTAAGTTTTGTACACCGCAATACATAATTAAGTTTTAAAATTTATTAATCCTACCGTTAGTAAATATTTTACCAATGTACTAAGTCATAAAGATTAAAAACGAACACACGCATACTGGTTTAGTAATTACTTCATAAAGGTTGCATTTGTTGTTTACTGTAAAAAATAAATTATAGTTTAAAAAACTAAAACACGCTTTAATAGCAAACCGAACTAAAACGTAGAACATAATTTTTACGTATGAAAAATTTGTTCTACGGCGTTAGAAAGTTCAGTTAGTTTATTCATTATAATAAAATAATTTATAGTTAGTTTAAAATAATAATAAGTTCTTGCCAACAAATGTTACAAATATTTCATTGGTAGCTACACTCAGAAAAAAGTCTGGAAGCGCCTACCAGAAATCTAGACGCCCATTACAGGAAATCTGGTATGTAATTTGCCTAGTCAGATTTATGGTAGTGGATCCCATCCACGTCTGGAATGAATAATCTGGTACAGCATACTAGATATTCTGGACTAACTATGGTGATGTCATAAACTGTTTGGTCCAGTTTATACTGGTACCCAGTCCTAGACTGACTTGTTCGCTACCCCAGATATCTGGTAAGGAAGTTCATCCATGTCTGGTATACAGTATCAGATACCTGGTAAGGCAGTTCATCCATGTCTGGTATACAGTCCCAGATACCTGGTATGGCAGTCCATCCATGTCTGGTATACAGTCCCATATACCTGGTAATGCAGACCATCCATGTATGGTATACAGTCCCAGATACCTGGTAATGCAGTCCATCCATGTCTGGTATACAGTCCCATATACCTGGTAAGGCAGTCCATGCATGTCTGGTATTCAGTCACAGATTAGCTTGTTCGCTAACCCAGGTATCTGGTAAGGCAGTCCATGCATGTTTGGTATTCAGTCCCAGATTAGCTTGTTCACTACCCCAGATATCTGGTAAGGCAGTCTATCCATGTCTGGTACATAGTCCTAGACTGACTTGTTCGCTACCCCAGATATCTGGTATGGCAGTCCATCCATGTCTGGTATGCAGTCCCAGACTGGCTAGTTCACCCCTATATATCTGGTAAGACAGTCCATCCATGTCTGGTATGGAGTTCCAGAATGGCCAGTTCACTACCAGCAAGAAGACCAATGGGCTTTATCATGGATCTAAGGTCATCCTCATTGAGCTCTTGTAGGGCCTTTATGTCAATCAAATTTTCTGGAACAAGCAAGTATGACCATTTAAAAAAACAATTTTATGAATTCTTGAACATAATTCCTAATTTAACCTTTTTGCTGCCAGTCTAAAATGGTGTTTTAAGTCTGAAGTCTGCAAGTCAGTTTTAGTAAAATGTGTGACATTGCCAAGCTGAACTTGCATTTGACTACCAGAGGTATTAAATGGGTGTTGTGAACTGCTTTTCTAAATTAGATACATCATAATTTTATTTTTGTTTTGTTTTAAAGATAAAAAGGTATTGGTATACTATAAGAATGTATACTGTTATTAGCAATGCCGTGTGGTTTGGTTATAAAAAAATCTAACAAGCCTTTGTAAAAAATAAATATTTATTAACTTATTTAGTTTTTAAAATTATAAAAAGTGAACTTAAAATTTAGCTAGAGTACAAAATATTTTTTTATTTTATGTTTAGTAGGCCTATGCTATATTTTATCAAGTGTTTTAAGTTTTATCAAAATTAATAAAAAATAAGTTATTTAAAAATAGATTATTATAAATATAGGCCTACGTTAAAAACTCTACACTAAATTGCATTTTTTTCGGTTTTCTTACAGTTTTGAACACTAAGATTAAAGGTTTTTCAAAATATAGTATTAACACATTTACAAACACCATTTAGGTCCAAATTGGTCCATGCAAATTGGTTTTCAGAGTGAGCCACTCTGTTATGTTTGCCCAAGTCACTATATAAAGTATGTTTTTTTCCTAACTAATATTTTTTGTACAAGAATAACTCAGTTTGGCTTAGTTTGTCGTTTAAACGAATATATGTTTAACAAATAATATCACACGACTATACAAAAAAAAATACTAAAATTATCAGCCACTGGCAGTATTAAATTACAATAGCCTGACCGAAAAAAATCTACCAACAACAGAGTACAAAACTATTAGTTGGACCGAAAATATTTGCCCCGGGCAGCCAAAGGGTTAATAATGAATTTCTCTAGACTAATTAACTTAACTATCAAATAAACTTGGAAATACGTTTATTCTTCTCGGAGCACGATGAGCCAAAGTGTTTTACTATGTTTTTATGAAATACGTAGTCACTCTAAGCCCATTACAAATATAACTATCTATAAATTAGTAACTTACATAAAGTTAGGAGCAAACCATTGCGTTTTAAACTAACCTCTCACTATCTTCCGCAAAACACAGCTTGGCCTGTGGTCTCGCTTTACCCCGCCTATCCTACATCGCTCGGCCTACGGAAAGCTTTACAGACATCAGTACGGTATGAGATTGCCGATGCCAGTAAGCGGGCATAGATGATCCCCTGGTTAACGTATTTGATGATAAGTTATAGGCTACAATGATGATAAGTAGCTTAAAAGAAAAAACCTATACATCGTACCGCATATGTAGCCTATAGAAGTTTCCATGCCGACAACCATGAAAATCGAGCAAGGCATTTGGCTGCAACTGTGGGACCAACATACATACAGTTAATATGATAAAACTGAGACCTAGTTTCATTGTAAAACATATTCAGGTGTAAAACATGCCCCAGTAGTTACTGTATTGGTTATTTTATTTCAAATAACAATAAACAAACACGGAAAGAACTATTTTTTTAATGAAAGTACTTTAATTTAATAAGTTTGTACTTTTAAATGACTTACCAATTAAAACATAGGCAAGGAGGTCAGCATCTTATTTTAGAACACTTGTTTAAATCTTCTTAGAAATGCATTTTGATTCAAGTGTATTCCAGTCGAAAATTATTTAAACTATGTGTACATGTTTTTTATGACAAAACTTGAATAGACAGAAAAGTAGGCTATAAAAGCTGTTGCAAGAATACAGCAACTTATAGGTTAAGCCTTGTCAGGATTGAATTATTGTCGCTACCGTAGCTATCTCAGAATGCAAATTAGGCCTGTTGCAATTTAACTACTTACTTTATAAGCAATGTATTAAATCAACAAACGACTTACCTCTAAACGTCTCTAGGAGTTCCAACAATTCCCATAATCCCAAAAGATTATTGGTTTCTTCGTCCATTTCGGTTCAGTCCTACGGTAGTACTGTATAGCAAAGAGGTAGCGAAAGAAAGAGGAGGTTCATGTGCCAGTCACATGACACGCTTGTCCATCCTGACTGGACTGTTGACATAGATTAACTTGTTTTACCGCAGTTGCCCATCAATGGATGGATTACTTCTCCAGAAATCTGGTAAGAGAGTCCAGCCTTATCTAGTGCCCGGCTCCAGACATCTTGTTCGCCATTCCAGAACATCTGGTAAGTTAAAGTCTAGGCTGTTCTTGTGCAGAGCTCCAGAAAATCTGGTAAAGAAGTTTTACGATGACGTCATAGTTCACTTAGACCAGGAAATCTGGTATCCAGTACCAGATTCTGGTGAAATGGATTGTACCAGATTCGTCTGGGAGAGCAAACAAGACGCCTCCTGGTTGCCGTTACCAGATTCTGGTATTAGACACCAGAATATGGACTAAACGCTTTATACTAGAACAGCTAGACTACTAATTTTTCTCAGTGTATTTATAAAAGTAGACTTATTATAAAAATAAAGTAAATCGCACCCCACACTTTTTTTTACAGTAAAATTTATTATTATGTTAATTGACCGAGCGAAGCGAGGTCTCCGTTTTAACTCGACCGTTCGGCATTTCGTCTGTGTGTCTGTCTCACGATTACGGCCAAACGCCTTTTTTTTATGATTTTGTGCATGAATGTTCCTTATTCCTAGGCCGAGCCATGTATACATACGGATTTTTCCATTTTTAACCCCTTAAATAAAATTAAAATGGCGACAGGACCGTTTCTCTCAGTGTAAGCTTTTTTACAAAGTCGAATTTAAAACCGATAGTATTTTGAGGGTAGCAAATTAGATTTTTAACAAAATTGTATTCTTGATTTTTCCGTATCTTTAACAGTAAGCTCATAAAATGGCCGCAAACTTCAAATTTGTTAAAAATCGTTTAAGTTTTTGTATTTCAACCATGTTTTATACGTTTATTACAACCAATTCAAAAGTTTTCTGTAGCAAGTGTAGAGGATAAAATCAAAGAATTGAACTATATACTTGTAAATTATTCTTTTATAAAAGTATTTGACTTACCTTTACTTGAATTACAAAATGAGATGAAACAAATGAAACCCGCAGCGATAAAGGACATGCAAACAATAAGGTGGGACAGCGTGGGAAGTGTTGGTACATGGGTTGAGATCACTATCACGACGCTTTATAGCCGTATCTAAACAGTGCAATTTCTTGCAGCTGAGCGCTTTGACATTGCCTCTTTTAAAACCATTTTATAAATCCATCTTTTGTAATTCACTTTTAATTATACATTTTGTATCGTGTAGGGAAAAATGTCAAACCTACTACTTAAGAAATGTCAATTACGTGAAAAATGAATGGGATTTTTAAAAAAATTGAAAAAATCCCGTGAAAATGTGAAACGCAAAACGGATGTGTATTGTGACTGTGGTTATAATGACACCTTGTAAACAATTTTATCATAAAAGATAAACGAAATAAATGGTTTTAAATTTAACATTGCTCTTAAATACAAATCCAAGGTGGCCGCCACTACAGCAGACTTTTAAGATATAAATGGCTAGTTTCTAGACACAAATTATCCTATATAAATAAAATGAGGAATTTGTAGGACTTTATACTTTCTATTTTCGAACAAACCTAAATAGAGGAAATAATAAATTTTATATTTTTGGGGAGTATTCGAATGTTTGGGCTTCAAGTTAACTGGATTTCTTAAACTAAGGGATACAAAAACAAACACTCTTACTTAAATAATTCGACCACGCAGCTGGACCGCTGACGTGAGTTAAGCAAATTTCCAAAATTAAGTTTATGTTCCTATGTTTTTGGGTTTCAACCAACAATTTGGGAAATAGGTCTACTCACGAAGGCGTTAAACAGCTGTCTGTGTGTACGCAATAGTAGAATTTGTTTGCGCCTAGTGGCCTCGCGAGTTTGCACCACTTGGATTCGAACCGGGTACTTTTATGGTATTTTACGTTTTGGTCGATTTTGGGGGAACCAAGCGAGCTATAAGGTCGCGTAAAAAAACAAAATGTTCAGAATAACATCCTACATTTATATTTGTAGAAAAAACTTTAAAAAACATTTATTCTCGTAGGAAAAATCTCAAAAAATAGTTACTTCCGGTCAAAAAACGTGCTTCCGGTTGTTGGATTTTTTTGGCTAACGAACTCGTCCGAGCGACATATACAACCAACATGTGTACACAATTTGAACCAAATCGGACTTAAAATGCGGCCGCTAGAGTGCGAACACTTGTATACATTATATACATATACATATATATGATTTTTAATGACACCCCAAAACGTGTTCTGGGGACCATGATCAATGCTCATTTGCAACTAACTCCCGACCTAGGGTCTTACCATAAACTACGCAATGGGCTGATTAAGTAATGATTTAGCGAAATAATATAAGATTGACATTTATAACAGTGACTGAATTTGTATCCGACATAATAACTGTTCACTGCATTTGAACCCTATTCGGGTCTCTATGCGAGTTTATTACCTCTAGAGAACAAAACTGTTCTAGCAGTATAATTCGCCTGGCTAGTGACAATGGTGCTATCACTAAAAGACCAATAGCATTGATAGAGTAGCGTTAGAGATACTTGGTCAAAGTTACACAACTTTATACAATAGGCTGTACGTAACACGTTAGTTGAGTAAGACGGCAGTTTAACGCTTGAGGAGAGTTACGCTTAGCAACGACTAAGGATTATGGAGACTAGGTCTGCCAGTAAAACTCCAGAGACACGTTCTATAAATATACGTCTTAAAATGCTTTGTTTGCTGTCTGTTTTTTGTCACAATATACCAAAATGCAGACCTTTTTCTTATTTTTGCCTGTCACTTATGGGCTTGTGGAATCGTGATTTGGTATTAAGATGATGATAATAACAAGTGTAAATTCGCACATCCAAAAGTCTAGGGATATTTTAAAATGTTTAGAGTTATTTTGCCTTGCAATAGATAAAAACAAAGTTTTCTTATCTTATCTACTGTTTATATTGATCGGCTTTCGATAAGATTACTACACTTGGCCTCTTCAGTTACTATTTATTAATCCTTGGGTTTATCGTCAATTCATGCTCTTTTGTTATCGCTTTATTTCAATGATAATCAATTAGCGGCATTTGAGACTCCAATGGTCACGCTCATTAGTTTGTTTGCGAACAAATAATTTAATACACTTTATCTCGTGGGTTTTGTCTTGTTTTCTGCTATGGAGTGTCGATATTTCTTTTTTTAAATAACTAGTAGTTCTGTGAACAGTAGACCTCGCTCGTTGAAATAACAAATGTGGTTTTGAGCTTAGGTTAGAAATAGTGTGCCAGTAAGGAAGTAAGCACAAGGTTTAGCCAGTGAAACATTATTTACAATTCCCACGATTCTGGGATTTATAGTTCTCGTTTTTATTTATTTTCTTGAGCTTTAACTGCTAAAGATTTTCTTTTAGGGGCATTGTGCTTTATTTAGGTTAATAATGCGTAAGATAGCTAAAAATATCGCGTTATAGAGGGACAACATACAATTAAATATTTACATACTTAAATAACTCAAACTTAACAATGTATCATAAGTTAACTTAAGTTCCATATCATATTCCAATATTAGAAATAATGAAAACAAACGATGTTAAAACGTCGTGATAGTGATCTCAACCCATGTACCAACACTTCCCACGGTGTGCTACGGTAATTTTTTGTATGTCCTTTATCGCCGCGAGGTTTCATTTGTTTCATCTTATTTTGTAATTCAAGTAAAGCTAAGTCAAATACTTTTATGAAATTTACAAAGATAATTTACCACGTATAGGCTACAGTTCAATTCTTTGATTTGTCCTCTACACTTTCTTCTAATAATATGTAATTTTTGGGCAAATGATATATTCCTGAATTACTATTCAAAACAGGCCTAGTTTTGTTAGCAGTCTTGTAGTAGGAACATAAAAACTGGTGTTTTCAAAATAATAAATTAGAAATTGATAAATATTTTTATACAATTCTATTTATAACTAACTAAATTACGAAACTTTTTTACATTTTTGAAAAAAAATACAAAAATTTTTACTACTTTTTATGTAGGCCTAAAGTTAAACATTTTCCTTTCGTTACTGAACGTGATTGTTTCTTGAGCTTGTTTCATAACTTTCTTAATTTTACTTCAATAATTTTTTTACTGGCATGTATGAATTGTTTAAACCTTTATCTACAAAAAAGCTATGGAACACGTTTGAATTGTTTTAGAATAAACGTATGAAAATATGTTTGAAATACAAAACTTGGACGATTTTTAACAAATTCGAAGTTTACGGCCATTTTGTGAGCTTACCGTTAGAGATACGAAAAAAAATCAAGAATAAAATTTTGTTTAAAATTTAATTTGCTTTAATTTAAAATTTAATAGCAAAATGTTATTAGTTTTTAAATTCGACTTACGGTTAAGCCACAAACTGGCTTTGGAAAAAAGCTTACACTGAGAGAAACGGTCCGGCCGCCATTTTTATTTTATTTAAGGGGTTAAAAATTAAAAATGGAAAAAAACCTTATATATACATGGCTCGGCCCAGGAATAAGGAACATTCATGTAAAAAATCATCAAAATCGGTCAAGGCGTTTGGCCGTAATCGTGAGACAGACACACAGACATACAGACACACAGATGAAATGCCGAACGGTCGAGTTAAAACGGAGACCTCGCTTACGCTCGGTCAACAAGAATCAACCGTGGGAATGCTTGAATCATAAATACGTCAAGAACAGGTAGCTGAAGCTGAGGCAAACACCAGTCGAGCGTTGTCAGTAGATTGTGGAGGAGGTTTAGTGATACTGGTTCAGAACAACATGAAGCGGGTCTTCACTCTAGAATGTCAAATAGACTTTCAGCTTTGAGACGTGGAAATCGCGTATCGAGAATTACATAGGCAGAAAAGCATTTAGATTGGTTTTTGAATGATTGGTCAAATGTACAATCCACAGATGAATCTCGCTTTTGTTTCTTCCTGGCAGTCATCGAATAAGAGTTTGGAAACGATCTGGATGCAGAAAATGGCTGATAGCACCTCAGGCATCATCCAATGTAAGAACTGACCTCGTTTTTCCGGATGGTTTCGTAAATGCACCAATTTACCGAGAAACTATTTTTGATCCTGTGGTGCGTCCTTGTGCTGGTGTAAATGCTTCTCATTTGTTTCATTCGTGGAAACGCCACTCCAAAAATTGCTGTTCAGATTAACGACTGGCTTCATAGAAAGATAATTGCAGATTTGCTCTGGCCAGCAGAGTCGTCAGACCTAAATTCAATCTAACGAGTACGCACTCCAGCAACGTCGAGTCAACCACATGATCCACAACATGCTACCTTAAAATTTAACAAATATTTTAATTCGGAATAACTGAACAAACCCTTAATTTTGATACGTCGGGATAAATTGAAAATTGCTATTATTAATGACACAAGCTACACATTTTTTCAGAATAAACTACTAAACAAAAAAGCTTAATTGAAGGTTTGGAAATCAAAAATACAAGCGTGACAACTTTAGGTAATCTGGGTCTGGGACGACAAAGTGAGAAAATTTGACTCACTAACCTTGAAAATATTAATCTCCATAACAATAATTGTTTCAAAGTAGTTTGCCAACCACGAAACAGGGATAGAATTCTGCAGGTAGAATAAATCTGTTGGTCTTTGTGTATAATAGTGCCTGTTTTCACAGTAATACCGATATAGAATTAATCAAACCTGTACAAATATACGATGTTCAATTTAAACTGTTTAGTTTCTTGTAATTTTCCGATGACAATGGCGGGCAAGTCTATATTTTCAGAAATCGATGACGTTTATAAATTGTCTGGGAGAAAAATGCAACTCGATTTTTAATCAAGTACGAAAAAGGTTATGGTATAACAGTTTTTTGAAAGTTTTTTTAACGGCAATTTGGAATTAAAGGAAAATAACGACAGTTTTCTAATATTTAGATACAGAATTTTTCTTAT
>JAGFPH010000523.1:25040-36928 GCA_018207615.1 Philaenus spumarius
AAGCCAAATACCACTCACTGACTGAACACTTAAAAAGAATACAATTACGTTAAAAAGACTGAAAATACCAACCACCACGGGCAACGCCGTACGGGTCAGCTAGTCTATATATATAAAATCGAAATACCACTGACTCACTGATGATCACTATATCTCAAAAACGACAAAACATATTACCTTGAGACTTAACATAGTGGTTAAGTCATCTTATGCTCTAGATGTGCAATAAGACGGGTTTTAAAATATTTTGCGTTTAAAGTTATTAAAACGTAAAAAGCGTTAGAAATATAGATAAAAGTCAAATGCCACTGACTCACATTGTTTACAAGAAGGTTCTTTAAATAAGCATATAAAAAGGCTGTCCTTTGACAGGTATTAATAAAACTAAAAGATAAATATTTTATACGCTTAAGCTAAGAAAGTAGTACATAGTGTAAATACCGTATTGAAATTGATATTTTTTTATCGAGCTTAACCCGTAGCGATCAATTTGATAAAGAACAGGAACTTTTCTACATATTTTAATGAAATCAAGATCTTACAATAGATAAACGAATATAAGCTGCCCGAAAAATATAGTAAATAACTTATATTTTTTTATTTGATAAGAGTTTTCTGTGAATTTTAAAAGCTCTTTAATTCTTTACAAAAACTAAACAAAGAACGAGCTTAATTTTGCTTTAACTTCTTTCACTTCATTGTATAAAGGTATTAATCTGCCGACAAAATTAACATAAATCAACAGCTTGCTCAATACAAAATCAACATTTCCTTAAAGCGGAATCAACCGTTCCTTAACGTCGAGTACTTGAATTCCTCTTCTTAAACGATTTGTTTTTATTAGATTTCCATACTGGATGCGAAAGTATGCATTTAAATTGAAAGTGGTTTTAACGCAATGTCAAAAATAATCTGGGCAGTTAGTGGCATAACATTAAAATTAAGTCGTTACGGTACTACTGCTGGAATATCTGACTACTGGTAACACAAATTCTTTTATAATTCGTAACGTGTACCGAGTTTAATTTTTTTTTTAACAAGCAAGCTGAATGCCAAATTAAATCACAACTGAACAGTAAGTAGACTACTACATAACCCCTTGCCTTTAACTTGGTAACAGAGCTCAGTTGTTGTTAAGTACAAGCGCGGACTGATATTTACAGTTTCGTTTTTTGAGTAGCATTTTCTTAGTCCAAGAGCCAAGGCAGGTTTTATTTACCCAAAAAGTGAAAAAGCTTGGTGATTATTTTTAGTTTACATTTGGGATAAGCCTTTTGGAAAAAATATAACTTTTACATATATTTTCTTCATTAAAAATATTATTTATTATTTTATTGATTATATAAATTTGTGTCAAATGAAGAGAATGAATTATTATGAATGAATTTATGATTACGGTACTATACCTTTGTATGTGAGAGAGGGTGGTTGAGTTATTTTGTTGTTGTCACGAATCTAGAAATGCAAATACTAAATGACAGCTGCATTCTTCATAAGTAAAAAGTACATGCACACTATGTAAAAAAAGTTTTTATAAAAATCCCCGACAATTTTCCAAAACTTTCAATGTATTCTTTTATTTTTCTATTGTTTCAGAAGAGTTGTACCTTCATCACAGGTACAGCCGTTGATGGTTTCGATTGGTAGTTGTGGAGTATGTATGGAGGTGTTTTTAATTTTATTTGTAAAGTAAGCCTATACAGGGGTGGTGAAAAGTCCCAGGACGGGTTAATATTTTTTTAACCGTTACAGATGGAACTATATAACTTGGTATACTGTTACCGGGCATAAAACACTATTTTACCACAATTTCAATGAGCCGCTACCACTTCGGGGGGACGGCTCACAAGGAGTCAGAAGAAAATCTTAAATGAGAGCGTGGGTTGAGTTTAAGGCTACGGTCACGCTAGGCGACCTGGTCGCCGCGACCTGGTCGCTGCGACAAAGAAAAAAGTGGAATGCATTGAATGATATAGATACGGCCACGCTAGGCGACCCGCGACCAGCGACAGCAAATAGAACGCGACCGAGAGCGTTTTCTGGTCGCGGCGACAAATACGCTCCCCATGTTATCTTATGGAGCCGGCCACGCTTGGCGACAGGTCGCTACATGTCTTCCCCCACCCTTCTCTGCTCCACCTGCTTTATGTGCGCTTTGTTGCTAGTTCAGTGTTTTCAGAACCATGCCTTTTGACAAATGAAGAGAAGAATAAAGAAGGAAAGTTATTATTATTATTTTTGTACACAATCTTATTACACAATTTTATATTTATTAAATTCGCAAAGTAAAAAAGGAGAAATAGAATTAAGTGGGTACATTCATTAAACGTTCAAAGGCCTATTTTAGGTGCTTTGGTTCTGTCACTGAAGATTAAGAAATTATGAAAAAATGTTTTTCAATCATTTTAGTGTGTCTGTAAAGTCATTTGTTTTGACAGGTTTTTTTGTGGGCGCGCGCACAATAATTCACTCAATTTTCACAATAGCTCACAGGCGCGTTGGAAGCAGTCAAACACGTTTTACCGTAAATATTATTCGTATATTTTTATAGGCCTAATCGTCAAACGGTCTAAAAATTGGCACAGGAACTTCATTTTTGTATAGTATGTTTATACTTATATTGTTTATATCTAGTATTAATTATATTTAAATCTGGTAAATATTCTTAGAGAAATGGGGTTTTACTTTTACTGAACACGCGTTTTCAATATCTGAAAGTGTACGGTACGTGGCTTCCGTAAAAACTGAATTTCTTTTAAAATATTCAAGCGATTTTAATAAAATGTATAGGTACATAATAATATAAACAATATTTGTATAAAAAAAAAACTATACAAAATGGATTTCCTATACAAAGTTTTAAATCGTTTAATGATTAGGCCTATAAAAAGTTACGAATGAAGTTTACAGTGGCGTATTTGATAAGTGACGGGCTCGTATAAGAAAAGGGCCGGTGTATGAGTTAATTAGTATCCATTATTTAATAGAATTTTATTTGATTTAAGCAATTAAAAACATACTAAACAAATATTAAGTACTTAGTGCTAAGATTAAAAGCTTTGACTTAATAACGAAAGCTAGAGCTAAGACTAAAGGCCAAAAGCTTATACTAGGTTTTTATTCAACATAAATAATGTAATCTTTTATTTTGTTAAAGCATTTTTAATAAGACAATTGAAGCAGGAAAACATGCAAATTATTCAGAAGATATTCGGTAATCACTAGCAATCATATCCTCATTCAAAGAAGTCATCTTTTACAATTGTGTTACCGCGACTGTCGCTAAGTGTGGCACCTACCCGCGACCAGGTCGCAGATAAAAAATTCTCCGCGACCGGGTCGCGGCGACCAGGTCGCCTAGCGTGGCCGTAGCCTTACATCAAATTAAAGGTCTAATTTAGTAGAATACAATGCCGCAAATCCGACTTCAAAAGGTTCACCCTAAACAAAATGGCGGCCCTAAACGTGTTGAAATAAATCGACATAAAGTTGCTAATATCTCGAAAAGGAAGAGTTTTTAAAAAAAATTTCAAGAGACAAAAAATGAATAAAATTTATTATGTCCGTCTATGTGACTTTTATTATAAAGTACTTTACTTACGGTACTTACTCCATGACGCGTTTCGGAACTGGTTCCATCATCAGATATCCCCCTGCTGAGGTCGTCATAACACTAAAATAAATTATTAAAAGAAACATAACACATACTTATACACGCGCACATCAACACAAAACACAAGAACACAAAAAATGTACCGCGTGTGCACACCATCGACTACGTTTGACTACTAATTTCACTGTTTCCCCTTCCTGCCTTACTGCGCTTGCTGTTTGTCTTCCTTATCTAATCTTATCGCGAAGTCATACATTAAATTAGATTTAAAATTTAGTTGGTCGTTTAAAACATGCTCCGGATTCATTGATTGTGCCTTATATATCTCGTATTCTTCTAGTGCGTCCATTAGCTTGCTTTTGTTACATATATGTAATGGACGGAAATTATTTTCGAAGCTAGTGTAAGAATGGTCTTCATCCATAATGTGGCGTGCGAAGTTGGATTTGACAAAGGCTCCACGGTTACTTGGGAGATGTTCTTTATAGCGTTTTTTAAATTGCCTCCCCGTTTGCCCTACATAAAAGCATTCGCTGTCCAAATATCAAATAAAATATCTTCTGTCCAAAGAAAATAAACTTCACAAAAACATAGTAAGTTATTCCCGTTATGTAGATGACACATTTGTCATATTCAACGGAACGTTCAGACAGATTGAAAACATGAAAAAGTATATGAATCAAATCAACAGCCATATCCAATTCACCCTTGAAGTGGAGACGAGGCGATCGCTAAATTTTCTGGATCTCACAGTTGTCAGAGCGGACGCTTTTCAATACAAGATTTTTAGAAAGCCCACAACCACCGTATCTACTATTCATGCGGAATCCCATCATCCAACTACACACAAGATGGCTGCATATAATAGTTTTGTCC
This sequence comes from Philaenus spumarius, assembly GCA_018207615.1. Lineage (NCBI taxonomy): Eukaryota > Metazoa > Arthropoda > Insecta > Hemiptera > Aphrophoridae > Philaenus > Philaenus spumarius. The sequence continues at coordinate 29,530 of JAGFPH010000523.1, forward strand.
ATAGATTGATAACAACACCACTAAGCAAGGAGGAGCTCCATAAAAAACTTAATATTATAAAATATATAGCCGTAGAGAACGGATATAGGACCTCCATGATTGATGCGATTCTTAAAAAATACACAATATATAAGAACAAACCAACGAAAGAACAAAATAATAAAAAGACATTCAGATCTGCAGAATATGGAGTAGTTCTACCAAACATATTGACCAACACACTGAGAAAGATAGATGTTACCATGTCATTCCGCACCTCAAATAACATAAAAAACTTATTGAAACCTAAAAAAGCAACACCGTTAGATCAAAAGTCGGGTGTATACAGAATTGATTGTGATGAGTGCGAATGCTTTTATGCTCAGCAGGGGGATATCTGATGATGGAACCAGTTCCGAAACGCGTCATGGAATAAGTACCGTAAGTAAAGTACTTTATAATAAAAGACACATAGACGGACATAATAAATTGTATTCATTATAAACAGTGACTTGGATACAAAACAATGAGTTTTAAAGACAAAAAATGTTTATTTCAAAGGACAATGTATTTCTCATTTTAATAATTATATTATTTATAATTTAATTTAATATTGTTTAGAGATATTTATGTTTTTGGAAATAGTCTATACATATGAAATAATATATCCTTTTTTTTGGAAACTACCGACTGAAATAAATAAATATAAAAAAACTCTAGTGGTGGGCACGCAAGTGTTGGACCAATCAAGATGGCGGACAAGCTATCAAGCTTCCTTCTTTTAAATACACGACAATTGCCTAACCGTTTATGTTACAGTTGGAAAAGTTTTTTTTAAATGTTATAAATATATAGAAAATCTATTCATTTTTTAGTTATTTGCAAGTGAACTTAAACATCCGTGGTCGGATTTGTTATGCTTGACCATGATTTACTTAAACCGTAAGTAGTGGCTTTCTTGATATTTTGGTCTCACTCTATGTCCTGACAAAGTTCGAGTTAAACTTTATAGCCTATAGAAAAAAGTCTAAGAAAAGAAAAAAGTTGCTTAAGAAAAACATATTTCTTTGATGAATATTTGTGAAAGTAATAATAAAGTATAGCTACATTAAACCTCCATTTAGCTATATCAATCCTTCGGAGCAATCAATATATTTTTATAAGACTTAATTATAACTAAAACATTTCTCTAACCTGTATTGTATATGAGATTCATTAATAGTAGCTTACATCATCCTGTTATAACGTAAAATGTGACACAGAAAATCGTTTAACATGTTAATAGATTCTTTTGTCAGCTAGATTAATAGTGCAAGTCACTTTTAATACATCACCAATGGTTGAACTTGATACTTATTTATCTAGAGATACGTGTATTTGCACACATATTTAAATCAAGGCCAGAGCCGTTGTAAAAACACATTAACCCATTGTATCGACTTTTACCCAACAACGTAACAAGGTGAACTGTTAACTAACTGTTTAATGCCACGACCTGTAGGCGATAACAAAAAGAGAATCCATGCTCGGTACAAGGGCGACTTTCAATCTGGAAGACAAGTTGCGGTATAATAATTATTTGTAATCAACTACTGTAAAATTTAGTGTAGTGACTTATATGAGTAGCAAAACAGTATAGCGCATGCGCATTGCCGTGTAAAATAAGTACCATTTTAAAGACATATATTAAGTTATTGAGCAGCTTCCAACGATAAATCCCAATTCAGACATATAACAGCTGATTTCGCTCATCAGATGTAATAGGCCTACGTTAAGAATAAATTCATATTTTTGGGTTATGTTTACAAGTTTAAACTTTAGCCAAAACCAACGTCTTCTAATATTTGGATGTCGGTTATTTTTGTATACCTATAATAATATTATAAAGAGGTAAAGTTTGTTTTTGTTTGTTTGTATGTAGGGGGTAAATCTCTGGAACTACTGAACCGATTAAAAAAATAGTTTTACTAATAAAAAGCTACACTATCCCTGGGTAACATAGGCTATAATTCACTTCGATAAAAACCTTTTTTTACTTTCTCCCCCTATACCATAGTATATGGAGAAAGTGTTGTATTCGTCAAAATTTTCGAGTTTGAGTTTTTGGTGGAAATATCCGTTTTGGGTCCCCCTGAACCTAAAACAGTGGTTTTCGGAGTGATGTCTGTGTGTGTGTCTGTATGTGTGTCTGTGAGTCTGTGTGGATGTTATCAGACCTAGAGCCTAAACCAGTCGTCCGATTTTAATGAAATTTGGTATGGCGGTACTAATCCACGGTATCTCCAGGCTTTTTTTCATTTTTGTGAATTTTTTATTTTTAAGGGTAATTTTCCCATAAAAACCCTTAAAATAACGGAAAAACCAACTTTTCTCAAAAACGGCTCTAACGATTTTGATTAAAATTGTATAGTTTATTAGGGACCTAAAGTACTATAAACTGTAAAATTTTAATCAAAATCGTTCTAGCCGTTATTGAGAAAAGTTGGTTTTTCCGTTATTTTATTGATTTTTATGGGAAAACAACTTTAATACAAAATCACCTCTCCTACCCCACCCTACAAGTCACCGTGAATCTGTTTAATAATTTAAATATGTTTGTGAGAAAGTATGTTTCAGTTCCTGGTACCGTTTATTTATTTCAATATTTGTAAATTTAGTCGGCAAAAATTCTTAGGTTAGGCCTAGACTGATAAATCAACATATGTATTATTACCATAGCAACCAATTGAATAAAGTAACAGATAACAGCTGTTTGCTTTAATATTTCCATTAACAGTTAATTTCAAACTTTGTATTTATAACTTTTAGGTTAGATTTGTTTAAAGTGTAGGCCTGAGCCTTGCTGGTTCTTTTTACCTTTATTATAACTGCTGTTATAAAATATACGAAATAATTTGATTTGAGCATTTAACATTATTTACCATCTTAGCTTTGGGGTTATTATTAATTGTAAAGAAAACATAACATGATTATGTGTATAGAAGGTTCCAACGGGGTTGGCGTGCGGAGCACGCAGGGGTTTCCCCTAGTGAATTATAAAACTAAAGCAGGCTATGATATGCTATATGATCGGCTTTGAGGTTGGAAATCGTTGAAACTGTATGTAGTTTTACAAACCTTTTGTTTGCCTCGATGTTGACAGACTAAAAATAACTTACGCCTACTAATATTGGACTATATTTTAAGCTATCACTATCTTGGTCTATTGGTCTGAATTATTGTCCGCTTTAAAAATATTTGATGTTACAATCACTGCTTTATGTTATTGGAGTAAATTGTTTAACTGTAGGCTCTGTACATTTAACACGTAGAAAATAACTGGTGACATATACACAGTTGGATATAGTTTGTTGTTTGTATGCCCAAGTAGTTTATTTTAAAGAACGAAGTAAACAAAAACAATTGTTAAAAATATAAAATTTCAACGACTTCTAACCTCAAAACATTAGTTTCTATAACACATTAAACTTATTATTTTGAAGCTATATCTTCCCATTGTGTATCAAATTAATATGCATGAGTTTTTAACGGAATCTCTCCAGTAACGTATATATTTTGAGTATAGTTTTAAAAAAATTAACATTATAATAGCAGGCTTTTGATTAGGTATGGCACTAGGGGCTTCTTTTTAAGCTTGACACAGTGGTGCCGGGGAACTATTGCCGTCTATTCAAATTATACCCAACTGACAGGAAATTTAGAGTGATGACAGAAGAATCTGACTCAGCTCTCTACACAATGAAAGCAGGAGTTCCGCAAGGTAGCGTTCTAGGACCAATACTTTACCTGTTATACACAGCAGATATTCCAACTACAAATAAAACCACAATAGCTACATTTGCCGATGATACTGTCATATTGGCTGTGAATCAATCACATGCTGAAGCAATAGGAAACCTACAGTTGACATTAAATAAAATAACTCGATGGACAGAAGACTGGAAAATTAAGGTTAATGAACTAAAATCTTCTCAAGTGACATTCTCATTGCGGCACATAGATCCAGGCTTTGGAGTTTATCTTACTAACAAACTAATTCCACAGAGTAAATCTGCTAAATATCTTGAAATGCATCTTGATGAACGTCTTACTTGGAAGCATCATGCATGTATGAAAATCCCAATTGGCTTTGTACCATAAGAGATTGTTGTACATTTCAATTATTAGACCTATTTGTTCATATGCGGAATTATGGGGATGTACGAAACCCTCAAATCAATGAATTATACAACGAATACAAAATCGTATTATTCGTACAATTACAAATACAAGATGGTACCAAAGGAATGATGACCTTCATGCAGACCTAAACCTAAAAAGCGTGAATGAGGTAATTCAGGACTGCGCCACAGAGCACTGAATAATAATAGAGTGGACACTCGGCAGTGCGGCGGTGAAGCTGCCTGCCACAGTCAAGATGGCGGATCCCCCACCACTTTCCATCCCAGTCCCGAGCAGCCCGAGCGTAAAGCATGCAACGCGACGATCTGTTGTTTCAGTCAGAGAGACTTACATTTAGTTTGTGTTTATATTATTATGCCAAGGAGCTGCTCCTGGCTGTAAAAGCCGTGGATATGTTGACCACATTACGTTTCATAGGTAAGACTTTACTGTCATTAAAAAGTGTTAGCTATAATAAGTGTAAATAATAAGGCATTTAGAAGTTTACGAGTTAACGTTGGAAGTAGGCCTAGCTTATTTCTGTCCCCAATCAATGTTACTTTATTTATTGGGGTAAATGAGATTACATAGAGCATAATGCTATATTCAATGGTAATCTGACATAAGATGCCACGTTTAGTGGAACTTAAGTTTAATAGATCGATACCGTACATACAATTCCGTAAGACCAAATTTTAAAAAGAAATTGTAAGCAAACGGGAGGTTGCACAGAACTGACTGTCCTGTCTTATCTTAAGACTCAACTGTCTTACCAACATCCTGTTTACCAGATTCACCTGTCTTATCAATATCCTGTTTACTATTTCATTTAGTTCCAAGCAATTTGATTTGTTTTTATTGAAACTTCTTTTATCCCTCAGTCAGTGTCGAGTCGCGGTTCATGACTTCTCTATTTTATTGAGGTTTATATAATTGTGAATTAATTATACACTATACTATTGAATTTGCATGTACAGTTTTTTCTAGTGTTTTATCGTTATTATTTGTGTATTATCTTAGTGTTACAAAAATAAAATAAACTCTTTAGCTACATATATACAAAAATTAACAAACTTAAGCATTCCGTTTTGGTTATAGAATATGTCATGTAAAACAAACTTTTTTTAAATTGCTCTCCTGAAAAGTTAGAAAAAATTAGATGCTCCCTTTTGTCAAAACAGTGACGATATGTTGACTAATAGGAATTATTTTTGTGCGGAGTATCAAGTTTCTACTTTGTACCATTTCAAAATGGCGGCAAGTTTTATTTTTCAAAGTTTAATAAATGAAAAACTATGAGGAGGAAAATCATTATGTACAACTTATAAGCGCTATATGTGCAAAGTATTTCAATTTGAGATTGCGCCACTATTCAAAATTGGTTAATGACAAAATGCACAAAACAAAAATAAGGAACAGCTTGTGCAAAACTGTACTGTTTCTGGGACAATGAATATAGTAATGAAAAATCTTTATTCGTTATTTGTTATTGTGATAAATTAACAAATTATAAATTATTGTGATAAATACAATACAAGATGTAACTAACATTTGTTAATTTACTTAATACCTGTGGTTAAAAATGTTTGGCATAACAGTATTATAATTTACAGTTCCTGCAGTAATAATATTTTAATAGTTCTTATTCATTTATAAACGATTTTAAATGTTTACAATTATTATTCTAAAACACTGTAAACAGCAATTTATCTTGTCACTTTAATTCTATTTACCTAAAAAAAATAAAGGTAAATTCTATTTGTCACTTCTATTGTCAGACCTAAAAAAAACTAATAACAATCAAATGAATGCTATCATGGTTGTAATATAATACACCGGCGCTGCGGCTGTGCGTTGCCGGTTAAGTAAAAGGCCGCCCTGTTCAACCTAAATTTCTGAGAAAACTATAACCGCTAGAATAACAAGTTAAATTGGAAGTTTTAAGTTCATTTCATTGGCTACAACTTTCCCACTGACGAAACTTACCTGACCAAAAAATAAAAAAAAGTAATAGCAGACTATTTATTTCATGTCTTTCAATTATTTACTACATTAAATCGTAATTAAAATTAATTTTACCAGTAATATAAAAATAAATAAATAAATCTGATTACACATCCTGTATCATGAATAAATGCAGTTTAAACCTGCGAAGTTTCAAGTCGATTGAGTGATCGCAAATAATAGAAATCGTGATTTAAGAAAATCGCTTTCTCTAACTAGAGTCGCATGAAGATGCGGCGAAGGGAGAACTTGCCACAGCCAAAATGGCCGATTTTGGCTTCAACTGCCTCAATGCCATTAGTATTGGTATGCCCACTCTATTATTATTCAGTGCTCTGTGAACTGCGCTTGTCGGCATGAAAAGAGACTTTATCGACATGTGAACGTGGAAACTATCCAACTTTTAGACGTGAAATGTGACAAAAGACGACTTAAGCGTCATAAACCGCAGGACTTAGTTAATATCTAGATTCCATACATGTTATTTATGTTATAGGTATTACTTATTTAATCTATGGATTAAGATTGTAATAATAATACGTAAATAAATAAACGGTACCAGATAACTGCCACATACTTTCTCCCAGTTGAAACTTTATACCTTCCCAAAAGTAGCATAGGATGTGGTTATTTAGAATTGCAAAAGTAGGAAAATGTTACCATGGAAAATATTAGAGGCATGTAACACACATCCATATGATATTATTAATATTATTTAAACTATTCGATCGATTTCGAACAAATTTGCACCAAACATGTCAATTAGGCCTTCATAGATGCACGAAATATCACGAAAGGTTTTGAAAAACAACCCCCTCTTTTGCCAAAAACCCCCAAAAATCAGTTATTATTATTATTATTATCTAAACGAGAATTTTTAAAAATATGCAGTTTTTTACATATGGTAGGTACATTAAGGGCTACAAATAAGCCAAATTTTATCAAAATCGTTAGAGCCGTTTTTGAGAAATTTTGATCTAAAATTTGAAAAAATGAAAAAAAACGCCTGGAGATATTCCAGAACTACACATACATACCAAATTTCATCAAAATTAGACTGTTGGTATGGTCTCCAGCTCTGTATACATAGTCCTCTGTCATAGCTCAACGGCTATGGTACTTGCCTCATAAGCAAGACGTCCCGGGTTCAAATCCCGCGGGGGACCATAAAATATTAAAAACCCAAAAAAACATGCTCGTTAGCCGAAAAGGCCCAAAGTGGCATGAAAAGCAAAAAAAAAAAAAAAAAAAAAAA
>JAGFPH010000523.1:42154-55539 GCA_018207615.1 Philaenus spumarius
GTATATAGAGACCTAAAACTTGGCACATATTTCTCTGAAGGAGAAGGCATATATACAAAAAAAATCTAAACCACCTCAAACAAACAGGCGGAAATCGTGATTTTAACGCTTACTGGCGCACAGCTGATCATGTACGTAATCCTAAATGGGAAACATAAATTGATTTATACGAAACGCACTGTACGTTTTTGGGCCAGTGCACTCTCAATATTTACCCGATATTTCTGTCATTTATTTATTAACTGCAAGCGAAGCCACGTATACCCCTGTTATTTGTAAAAATATTTTGAAGAAGAAAAACGTTTCACAGGAACACAAAGAAAGTTAAATCTAAGACACACGTTACCTAATAAATATGGTACTCTAGAACCATTATAGTTAGGAGTACAACAAACTAAATAATAAATTGATAAAATATTTTGTGTAAAACTTTACCGTACTGCATTTTCATTTTAGAAATAAACTCACCTAAAACAGAAAAATACATTCGTCATTATCAATCTTTTCATACAATAACGTAAAGTAATGAATGGCTTATGTAACACAATTAAAAATTACCTTAAACATAGGTTAGCCCCAGAATTTTAAACTAATTAATTAAATAGGTATAATTACCTGACATCACCTTCCAATCAATATTTAAAAATCTTTTGTACTACCTATTTGTTACACCGTCTTCTTCAGGCAGAAAGTTTGTGTTAGACCTTCATGTAAGTCGTACTGAATTTCCATTTTTGTCATTGACGTAGCCTAATAATTTAGTATTTCTCAACACAGTAATTGGGCACACATGATTTGCAAGCATAATGGTTCTACTGCAACACGTGAAGATTTACCTTACACACAAACTTGATGTCAGGGATCTGAGGAAGACGGTCAGAATAGTAAAAACTGGTAAAATTCAATAAGATGTTTAAATATCGTTTGTAAAGTAACATTAAGTAAATTAACATATTTCATTATTAAATAATACTTGTAATTAGAAATTTATACATTATTGTCAATTAATTTACATTATTATTATCCTTATACATTATTTCTCAAAGGTGTTTTGTTTGTGTGTCAATGCCATATCTCCCTTCTTCATCAAAATTAACGATTAAAACATCATTTTAAAGCTTATTTTACACGCTATTCACGAAAAATAGACAAATAGCTTAAAATTTATGTTTTCGTTAAAAAATGTATTAAAAAACTTTAATATGAAAGTTCGTATGATTCCTAATGAAAGGCGATATCTATTGATTTCCTTTTACTTTCTCACTATACTATAGTATAGAGAAAGTATAGTGATCGCAAAAAAATAGATGTGAAAATAACCGTTTTTAGACCACCTGAATCCAAAAAAGTGGTTTTAACAAAATGTCTGTCTGTATGTCTGTATGAACACAAAGCTAGAGAGAAAACTATTCGGTTGATTTCGAACAAATTTGCACCGGACATGTCAATTATGCCTGTATAGATGCACGAAAAAAGGGTTTGAAATTTTTTGAAAAGCAACCCCCTTTTTGCCCAAAAACTCCCAAAAAAATCAGTTATTATTTTTTAATAAAAAAAAAACGGCTCTAACGATTTTGATAAAATATGGCTTATTTGTAGCCCTTAATGTGTACCCGACCATATGCAAAAAACCGCTTCTTTCTAAAAATTCTCGTTTAGCTAGTAATAATAATAATAACTGATTTTTGGGGTTTTTTGGCCGAAATGGAGGTTATTTTTCAATTTTTTTCAAAACCTTTTTTCGTGCATCTATACAGGCTTCATTGACATATCTGGTGCAAATTTGTTCGAAATCGATTGCAAATTTTTCTCTATAACTAATAACAATAATATTTATTAGTTAATATCCTACTTTAATATTACCTCTCCTACAATTATGATGTCACAGCGAATCTGTTTAATAATCGTAATATGTTTGTGAGAAAGTATGCGCCAGTTCCTGGTACCGTTTATTATAAATATTATAGACAAGTAATCCCCCGTGAAAATTAAAGGCTGATTAATTAGATACACATCAGAAATACATAATTTAAAAAACAACACTAAGGAATTTTTATCTAGGCCTACATTACTATGCTGACGAGGATTTTTAACTCGGTAAATGTGTACAATAGTAAGTATTATAAAACTATTATAGGCCTGTTAAACATTTTTATTTACATTGTCTACGTTATTATATATTTAAGGAAAGGTAAAAATACTATCTTTTAACTGCTTTTTATTTTATACTGCTAGATCAAATGATTCAGAAGTTATTAATATTACAGAAAAGAAATTAATAATCGAATATGTTTATACGTTTATATACGAAGATTTACGAATGTTTCCGAAGTTAAACGAATAGATTCCTTCATTAAATTTGTATAAACAAATATATTGATGATAAAAGATTGTATTTATATACAGTTTATAACCTCAAAGCAAATATTATAACCTATATTATAGCATACATTAGTTCTATAACTCATATTTAAAAAAATCAATTTCACAAGAAATTATAACGATTGAAGTTGTAAACATAACCCCCAAACTATAATCTACACGGGTTTGTTTAGAATTACAGATGATGGGTGAAATCAGCTGTTGTATTATTTTACTCACGTACGTACGTATGTACTCGCTTTTATAGGAGTTCATGATACACTTCTTATTATTACGTACTAGCTAAAAAAAGAAAACTATAATTAAATCTTAAATATAAAATTAAACATTGCACTAAATGTTAAATACAACTTGTTAACAAGAATTCACTTAAATTGTAAATACAAAATAAAATTTAGTGCAGAACAATAATATACCAAAAAGTAAAGTAGTAAAAGTTAGGCAAAAGAAATTATACTAATAATGATAAAATAATTGAGAAAAGAAATCAATAAATAGAAAAACACCCATAAAGTCAAACAACAACAAAAATAGTACGATGTATAAACCTAAGTAACAATTATCACCTAGCTTTCAACGTTTTTATTGTTTCGTTCCCTCATTGCATACAACCTGTATAAGTAAAGGTTTAATCAACGTGAAGTATATATGTTTTGTTTAGACGCAAGTCTTTGACTGGGTACCACGAGGGACGTCAAAACCTCAACGTAGTTGCAGCTAGTCTTCACCAACCCTCCCCGTGCAGGGGCTTATAATAAATAAATGCAATAACACAGAGACGTAGCAGACACGGCTAGTTTATTATACAATGCAATATAACATTATGACGTGAAATATATAATATTATGTATTACAGTTACACAATCAAACGGCCTAGATCTACATTAAAACGTGTTCTGTATTTTAGAACATATTTCCAGATCAGTTCAAGGTCTAAACGTTTCCATTAACTTTGCTTTGCAAGATACGAGTGTACACCCAGTAGTCTATATTGTGGTTTATCATAGTTTATACGACGGTTTGAAAACATTGGTAGAAAAATTTGAATTTGGAAGAAACTAAAAAAACAATAACTCATAAATATAATGCATAAAACGAGAAGGCCCTTCGTTAATCTATAATCAACTATAATTTCTCTCTATTATCATAGATCATGAATAATAAAATAGATCATGCATGCATACGGGGGCGGTGTGTTGAAAAAAAGGTTGTCGGGAAAATAGTGCATGATCACGCCGCGAGGTAGCGCCAGGGAGAAACCATAGCATTGGTGCTTCACATCGCTTCCGTCGTTTCCCCAATAGATAGCGTCGAATTTCCAGTGGATTGAAATATTGCATTGGATCGGAGTTCTATTAGATTATCCAAATAGGCTACAATGCTACTATACAGCCTGATTCAGGAAGAAACGGAGACATTTCCAGGACGGGCTATACTACAACTGACGGGTAATACAGACCGAGTAACCATTCTGGGTTCTACATTCCTCAAACAATTGTTATAACGCTACAACTACTGAGACAATTTTTTTTTTACAATATGTTACTAATAAACGTATTAAAGAACATAACGCATATCCACTTTTGTGGTAAGAGGGCGGAAGTGTGGCAAACAGTGCTTGACTCGCTTTAAAGCCGACAGGATAAGATTACACATTTGTACTTCAGCTTTCAATTACAATTTTACTACAATATTAGAGCAACGTTTTTGTTCGGTTAGTGACGTTTTAATAAATCGAATCGCCGAGTACAGAAAACGTGAACGTTGGAAACAATTTAAAAACAGTAAAACCGCCAAGAGCAGATTGATTTGAAGTGAAATGGTTGATTGACTTGATGTCAGTTCAGGAACAGCTCCTGTCTGCGATGTAATTCCCTCACGTTGCACGATGCAGCTACAATGCTGTCAGGTGTTTTAACATTAGACGGAAAAACGTTGTCGGGACATTCGAGAGAGCTGAGAGGACATCCACAGATAAACAGCGTCATTGTTAACATTCGAGCTATAACTAAAACCGTATAATTACTTGTTATTGCTTATATAAGAATATACGATTAGGAATTATTGTTAACCATGTAGCATATTACAACCCATAACGCATACAACGACCTTTATGGTAAGAGGGCGGAAGTAGAGCAAACAGTTTTTGATTGGATTTAAAGCTGACAGGATTTCACAAATTATCTGTACTTCAACTATAGATTATTTTACAACAATATTTGAGTAAAATTCCAACTGACATATACAGTTTGTCATACCTCAATTGAATCAGTGAGTGGAAGAGGGGTAAAATTCCAAAAACCCTGTTTTTGGGAAATCAAAAAAAACATTCTAATTCTTACATTTATGTTTCTATAAAAAAACTTACCATTGAACATTTGTTCCTTAACTCATTGGCCTTAAATTTATGAAAAAAGACAAATTTTATCTCTGATAGTTACTTAGCAAAAAAAATAAAAATTGGTCATTGTTGTTTGGAATATTACCCCTTTCCACTCAAAAGTAGGGAAAATTGGTAGAAAGTAAAATAATATCGGTATCAAAAGAAATATAATGTTACAATAGTTAAACTTACATTATACATTGTTTTCCATTTAATCATCTTCATAGCCATCATTTTCTTCAGCTACGTTAATAGTAGGCCAGGCGAGTCGTTCTTCGAAGAAAGCCTTTTGTTCATCCGGTATGTATTGCATTATTTTGCGAACATCATCGATCTTCTTTTTCTTAATAGGTACTTTTCCATTGTAAGCTTTTGTAGTAGGAAGAGGCACATCATTGGATTTACTGAGTTTGAATTTATAGTTCACAGGACTGTCAATAGATTTCGAACATTTCACAACACCTTTTGCTTCCTTTTTATACGTCAAGTGTAGGTATTGACTTATAGAAAACTTAACCTTTTGAGGTGGATTCCCAAAAGGAAAACTCTTTGGTGTCTTTTTAAAGTACTGAGGCCACCAATTCTTCACTTCAAGAATATCCTCAGTTTGGACATGATTTACAATATGATGAGGGCTATTCTTCTTTGCATTACAAATTATTTCAAGATACTGGTGAGGTGCGTAGATGCGATCAAATTTTTTGACTGCACGTTTAATAGTGCCAAAGGTTCTATCACAAGGCATAAAACTATGTCCTCTGACCGGAAAATATTGATGGATCTCTTTAAATCGCCCACTCATAGATAATGCCATTATCAGTCGACTCAATGTGTGGTTTCGGTTTTGACCACTTGTTGAATCGCAAAAAACGTGGAGTATCTCTACTTCTTTTGGAAGATGATTTGTAATAAAGTCCAACACAAAACTGGAGACCTCATTAGGGCCTTTGTTAGCTTCACCTTCCGAATAGTTGTAAAAAACTGACTGTTTTGTTTTTAAGTCTTGTATGTTGAATACATAGTACCACAGTTTCCTTAAATAAAACATATCCTGTACTGGCATGAACGGCAATGGCAAATTTTGCATATAATCGAACACTATCCCATTCACTTTAGGGTCTGTTTTGCTTAGCTCTGTTATTTCCTTTAACTTAGTATAAAACTTACGTGCACGTCGCTTATGGACTAACAGCTCAGCAACGGCCACACGTTTCGCTGTTTCATTCAAGGTTGGTGACTTTAATTTGGTATTTAATTCTTCACAGGTTGGGCAAACATCTACCTGTGGACGCCCAAATCTAAATCCAAAGTTATCTTTAAAGTAACGTAAATAGTACTCATACTTCACTGTTCCTAATAGCTCAAAATGTTTTTCAATAAATAACTGGTACATTTTCGTTACCGAAAGCTCTGCATCCAGGTAAGTAATGGGATGAGATGAATAATGGGACACATGTTTTGGAAATGAGTCGATGTGGTTATGTATTTTTAAAACTATATCAGGAGCCAATACATTAGCTCTGTTGCCATGCATTCCACGGCCATCTTTTGGCGATTTACCTGCTTGCAAAAGTTGGGTCAAACGAGTTATAGCCTTGTTTGAAATAGAATGTAAGCTTCCGTAAGCCTGGCGACAAACCATTATTCTTTCATTACCTTTCATAGCAAAGTATTTAAATGAGGAAACAGCTTGTTTTGAGTCTGGTTTTTTAGGCCTATGTCGTTCAACATCAGACCTCACTATTAAACCTTGTAAATAAACATCTCGCTCATTTTTTGGCCTACCGTCATATAAATTACTTATAATAGCACTCTTTTCGTCTGCTGAAAAATTAGCCATACAACGATTCCGACAAGTACAATCTGTGCCAGTAGTTTTAGCCTCAACCAGCTTCCCCTTGTCAGTAACAAACTCTTCACCTTTGCTCCTTGCTATTTTCATCATTTCTTTAGTATGTAAATGTTTATTTACCTTGCCAATCTTGCGCCTAGGCTCTTCATGCTCCGAATCGGACATTTTAATATTAACAATTCAGTTAAATAAAACACTTCACTGTTATTATAACTGTTCACAAACTGTTCACTGTCCACAATGCCACCACTGTCTACTGTGTTATTATGAAGTGTAACATAACCTCAACAAGCAGCAAACACGATGACAAAACATGAGAATAAAAAGAAAACATCTGTCTACCCAGGATTCAATGCTACTATGTGATACTAGCGCTAAAACGATAATAAATTGAATTAAAAACAAATGTAATTCTATTTGGCTGAAAAAAGGGTAATATTCCTCTGAGCGCAGTGGCTTCAAACCGCGCGCGACCAACAATTGAGTGGAAGAAGGATAATATTCCAAACCCGTCTAGGAATGTTATCCTTCTTCCACTCAACCGAGATTTAAAACCCATCTTACTCCATTACAGAGTAGAGGAACTTGGTCTTTTTTACGCTCAACAGATGCGTTATGGAAATTGCAACAATTCTGCTATCTTGTTTTAATTTCGCATTTTTTGGAATTTTACCCTTCTTCCACTCACTGATTCAATTATGATATTGACGTAAGGTATCTACGTAACAATGCGCTGAAGGGTTCAATTGAAAATTAGACCAACCTTGCACCTAAATTATAAAATATGTTGAGAGATTTTGGTTTTTGTATTCTCTGCGCAAATTATAAAGATAAACCTTAGGATCTACAACTTTTTGAGGACTACGAACGTACGGGTACGTTTGCCGCTAAACCTCCGTAAAGGACTACGCCAGTACGGGTACGTTTTGTATTTTTCTCTTCAGTGCTATTACGAGTAACGCTATATGTTATTTTGTTTAAAGAAGCTGTATTTAGCGCTAAAAGAAGCAAAATGAGAAAATTAGAAACAAATCTGAGGACGTAGGCCTAGTTTGGAATTCTAAAACCTATTACTTAAAACGCCCACAATATGAAATTCAGATCAATCATTGTAGATATAAAAGTGAATTATGAGATGTATTCAATTTAATTTCATAATACAGAAATGTTTAAGCTGATATACTTATCAGACGTAATGAGTGCAATAAATCGACTAGATACTGGACAAAGTGCATTGACCTATCTCATTATCATTTGGAACTAGCCACTTATGTTTAGTTATGAACAGACGTATACAATAAAAGGCTTTCTTTACCCCATAATTGCCTGAACTGCCATAGATAACAGTTTTAAGAATATCAGCTGTAATGAACTACTTCCTTTAACAATCATACGGCAGTGGTTGGAGTATTTCATACATCAAGTTATAAACAAACGGAAAATATTACGATACGGTAAAACATAAAATGCTTAACTACATATAATAAAGCAATCGTACAATCACGAGTTATAATTAAGTTTAATAATTAAAAAATGAATAACTTATGTATTAGATATAAAACTACTTATTCCCCAATCTTCGCTTTCAGTCAGCCTTACCCCTTTGATGTCCTTTCATCAAATCAAGTAAACTATTAGTTAAATTGTTTTATACCAAAACCTATTAAAAACAGCTGCTATGTATTATTGCAGCTGGTTAAACTAATCAGCTTGGTTTATATTATTTCATAAAATTAGTTGCTATGGTAATGAACATCGAAATAGCAACGTTCTCCCACTACGCAGCCCAGTTACTCACGCACTATTAGGAACGGCTATTTGACTAAACACGGCTTACCAAAAATGTACTACCATGTTGCTTAATTTATTACAGAATCTACTTCGAAATTAAAATAAAATAATCCTCTTAGATAAGTTAAAGCTTGATGTTTTCCAATGCGTGGAACAGCACACTCTTCTATAGGGTAGGGGTTCTAGTAAGATATTTTTTTTTTTTTTTTTTTTTTTTTTTGTTAACGAAATAAAAAAGCTGAGAAATAAGCATTCTTTCTAGAACGCAAAGATTACAATAAACGCGACACATCCAACATCTTGATTAATAGAATTAGAATACAAAATAGATCAACAAAATTTGAATTACAAATTAATTACCCCAATTAATATTAATTTGTTTACTATGGTATTGTGTGAATGTGGGTCAGTGATTAAATTATGCACATAGTAAGACGTAATCAGAAAAGCATTATAAAAAAAAGCCTTGCGTATATATGAGATACAGATTGCCATAATTATTTGTATTGCAATAAGTAGTATCCACATACGATGCAATCTTTTACGTGAGTAACAAAAATAAGAGTCACTTATTGAGCTCAATTATTTAATTACATAACTTTATTTACATTATTTCGACTATTTTAAGCAAGAGATCTACCATGAACCATGTCATGGTTCATAATGCGTCGATTAGCCTGATGGTTGGAGTAAATAGTTAAAATAAAAGGGCAAAGAAATCGGTTTGAAAAACAAAATACTGAAGCAATTTTCAAATCTCTCATACAGTTTGGTATAGAGTTAAAATATTGTAGTTAGGAAAGAACAAAACAGAAATAACAAAATTTAAGAAATAGGAGCAATTTTGGGAATCAAATAGTTATCCAAGCTCTATGTTTGGGTTATAAAATTGACTCTAATAAAACTTTTAAACAATGCATGAAACAATAATTAGATCAGCTGAATAGCTGACGAGAGTTGAGCGAATTTCCAAAACGAAGTTTACATGTTTTAGGGTTACGACCAATTATTTGGGAAATAAATCTACTCACGCAGGCGCTGTCTGCGTGTACGAAACATGTTTGTACCTCAGTTTCCAGTCCCGGCTCACGCTACATTCACAAATTAATACAAGCAGGAATACTACTATTTACAGAAAAGAAAAACAATATCCAATAGGAAGTCAATGCTCGTGAATTATCAATTGTCTTCCTGTTGTAAATTTTCCTCGACCATTACAGTATCGGAAAATATAGCCTCACATCCCAGAAAGAGATTTCATTGAACTTGCACAAGCTTTAGTTAGATTCAGACAAAAAACTGCGAAAACGCCATTACAGAATCAGTATTGAAATTATTTCGTTCCGCTCGCAGCTCGACCTTGCGGCCTCGGATTATGAACTGCGCTTTGCGAGGTATTCCGGCCGCCGGCCTCGGATATTTGACGTTTTGATCGATTTTGGAGGAACCAGACGGATTATAAGGTCGTGTAAAAAAAACAAATGTGCAGAACAATATCGTATATTAATTTATTGTTTTTTAGAAAAATCCCCACTAAGTTTAGTTCTAATACGAACAATCTGAACAAGATTTAATTTCCTGTAAAACCTTTTGTTTCGGTTGTTGGATTTTTTCCTGACAATCTCGTCCGAGCGACTTGAGAACCTACGTGTGTACCAAATATACAGACGAGTTTTATGTCCAGGCACACCTGGATATAATTTAAACGGTCTGAGATATCAATGTGATCCCTTGACATGGACCTATTATAACATTTCTTTTACTTTTTTAAATGGTTAAACATTTCACCCCCCTATTAGAAAAGGGGGTAAAGGGGGCAACTTAAAATTTTCAAATGTAAACCCTATCACGAGGCCCCTCATTTTAAAAGGCATAAAAAAGAAATCAAATGTTGCAAACTAGAGGTATCTATGTTCCCCCTATCAAAATCTACAGCCATTCAAAAATACGAGTGAAGTACTTCCCAAAGTTATTAAAAAAAATAAGTTTTCAACTGCTTATCTGATTCAAACGTCATGGAAAGAATGAAAAGGTTCATTTAACAGAGTAAAATACTATTTACAATAGTAAAATAATTTATTTCCTTGTTCTGTTATTAGTTACATCAAGTCAACATGCTTTGGAATTTCCCGTGTTCTTATCTTACCCAGATTCAACAATCTACTTAGGACTTTCTCTTGTGTCCTACTCACTTGCATTTGATCAGTTCATAGCTTCGGTTGCCATCAACAATATCACTTCAAGTTTACTCTTCTGGCGAACAGTGTTAGTTATTTTATTTCTATTATGGAAGGTTCTGAGTTTGGAAGAATTACTGTGCTAATGGTGAGAGGTTATGGGGACCGTAGGAGATCATGCAGTACCTTCAATTGATGAAGAGAAATCATTAGATGTTATGCAGTCCTTTGTTGAAAATCCCCACTTTTCTACGAGAAGAGCTGCTTTGGAGCACGACATCAGCCAATGGTGAAGTTTTTTAATAACTTTGGTAAGTACTTCGCCCGTATTTCGGAATGGCTGTAGGTTTTGAGGGGGGCAACATAGAGTCCTCTAGTTTGCGCCATTTGATTTCTTTTTTTATGCCCTTTATTTAAAATGAGGGGTCAAATGATGGGCGCTTGCATTTGAAAATTTTAAGTTGCTCCCCTTTAGAACAGGAGGGCAAAATGTTTAACCACCTAAAAAAGTAAAAGAAATGTTGTAATAGGACCATGTCAAGGTCAGGACATTGATATCTCAGGCCTGCCAGGTGTGCCTGGACATAAAACTCAACCTGTATATAAAGTCACTGCAATAGCTTATCTTCCCTATGGAAATGCACCAATAATTGAACGTAATGATTAACAACATACGTGTCGCAGTCTATTCTTTTAAAAGCATCTAAATAAAAGCTAATTAAGATCCATATTCTCTTGTTAACGGCCTGGTTCTGGTGTAACTTGCTTACATGGTAGTGCGTATATTAACAACCTACACTCGCACCAGTGGTGTTGATTTTCGACCTTGGCGGGCTATGTAATTATGCAAAAAATTAGGCTTAAACCTAGGAATAGGCCTAATCAATTAACCCACAAGTACCAAAACAAGTTCGTTAATAATTCAGGAGCCACAAAATTAAATATTACTTGTTAGCGAATTTCCATAGGAAAAATCAGCTATGGCCCTTATGGTAAGACCCAAGGTCGGGAGTAGCAAATGAGCACCGATCAAGGTCCCCAGAACACGTTTTGGGGTGTCATTAAAATTCATATATATATATATATATGAATATATATGATATATGTGAGTATATATATATATATATATATATATGTGTGTGTGTGTGTGTTCGCACTCTAGTGGCCGCATTTCAAGACCGATTTGGTTCAAATTTGTACACATGTTGGTTGTCTACGTCACTCGGACGAGTTCGTTAGCCAAAACATCCAACAATCGTAAGCACGTTTTTTGACCGGAAGTAACTATATTTTTGAGATTTTTCCTACGAGAATGAATTTGTTTTTGAGTTGTTTCTACAAATATAAATGTAGGATGCTATTCTGCACATTTTGTTTTTTACGCGACCTTATGGCTCACTTGGTTCCTCCAAAATCGATCAAAACGTAAAATAAAATAGAAGTACCCGGTTCAAAGCCATGTGGTGGATTCTACCGTGGGGTTGGCGTGAGAAGCACTAAATGCATTGTGTATTGAAGATACTCCCAATATGGGGGTTAGCGTGCGAAGCATGCAATGCTTTGTGTGTTGAAGATACTCCCAATACGGGGGTTGGCGTGCGAAGCACGCAATGCTTTGTGTGTTAAAGTACCCAATACGGGGGTTGGCGTGCGAAGCACGCAATGCTTTGTGTATGGAAGACACTCCAATGTGCATAATGGCGTGCGAAGTACGCAATGCATTGTGCATTGAAGATAATCCCAATATGCGGAATGGCGTGCGAAGCACGCAATGCATTGTGTATTGAAGATACTCCCAATATGTGGAATGGCATGTGAAGCACGCAATGCTTTGTTTATTGAAGATAATCCCAATATGCGGAATGGCGTGCGAACCATTTTCTAGCTATTCAGCACCGTTGTGAGTAGACCTATTTCCCAAATTGTTGGTTGAAACCCTAAAACATAGGCCTATAAACTTAATTTTGGAAATTTGCTCAACTCACGTCAGCAAATTCAGCGTGACGTCACTCAGTTCAGCGTGACGAAAAAACGAATTATTTTAACGTTTTAATAATCTATGAGCGGATTTTAAGTTTTAGGTAAACTGCAGTTATGTAATCATCACCTTCTCAAAATAATTTAAACAAGTTTAAAATATTTCACATCTAATACTCTAATATTTTTGATTAGTAAAATGATCTACCGTTTTCCATTGTAACACAAAAACGTCTAAACATCGTTAAATAAAAACTGACTCGTTTCGTAGCACGTAGTTGGAGCGAGCGACAGCACAGTTGTTTCCGATATATAATCTCTTCTTCGCACTGATAATAAAACGGACATTAAAATATTCTTAAAATAGCGTGAATGAAAGTTCACTATATTTCGAACGGATTCTTCTGGTCCAATTCCCATTAATCGCTTTGGGAAGGAAAACAGTACCGAGTATAACCATCAAATTGTCCATTCTCCGTTCGACCACTGTGCTATAATACTGTCCATTTCCGTGTGTACAATGTAAGGCAGTAACAATACCAGTAACAAATTTGTTCCCAACAACTGGACAATGTCGTTAGCACAATTAAGGAAAACACATTTTTAACAGGTACCGTAAACTAAACAACGAGCGATTCAATTGATTGTGATTGGTTTTTGTACAGATTTCAGAGGGAAATACCCTTTTCATTCGTAAACATACATTTTAGTATAAAAACAGACACAATTTAATGTGTACAAATGTACAAATCTATCTCTTTATTAAATACAAAATTCCTGTTATTCACGCAAAAACTCTGGCCTTAAATATCTTTATTAAATA
>JAGFPH010000523.1:55549-91755 GCA_018207615.1 Philaenus spumarius
CCTGTTATTCACGCAAAAACTCTGGCCTTAAATATCTTTATTAAATAATTCCCGTTATTCACGCAAAAACTCTGGCCTTAAATCTCTTTATAAAATAATTCCTGTTATTCACGCAAAAACTCTGGCCTTAATGCTAATGCGTCAAATCCCAGGTCACCGCTTCCCCTACCACTCCAAGTCCCTCTTCTGATCCAAATTCTAGACCTACTGTAAATGCATCAGGATCCAGATCACCGATAGCCCCACTACAACCCCGAACCAAGTGCATATGTCTTAATAGTACAATTTTCTTGACAATATGAAGCTTATACTTTATACTGCTTGCAGTTATTCCCGCGGGGATTTGCGAGTGGAGCTAGCAGGTGGCTGAGTGCTCTAGTACCTATACTAATATTATAAACAGGTAAAATTTGTTTGTTTGTTCGTATGTAGGGGGTAATCTCTGGAACTACTGAACCGATTGAAAACATAGTTTTACTAATAAAAAGCTACACTATCCCTGAGTAACATAGGCTAGAATTCATTTCGATAAAAACATTTTTTATTTCAATATTTGTAAATTTAGTTGGAATAAATCAATTCTTAGGTTAGGCCTAGAATGACGAACCAACACATATTTCTTGAATGTAGTTACATTCATTACAATTGAATAAAATAACAGATAAAACAGCTGTTTGCTCTAATTTTTCCATTAACAGCTGATTTTAAACTTTAAAACAATTGTTTGTATTTCTAACTTTAAGGTTAGGTTTTTATTAAAGTGTAGACCTGAACCTTGCTGGTTATTTTAATCTTTATTATAACTGCTGTTATAAAATATAAGAAATAATTTTGATTTGAACGTTTAACATTACTTACCATGTTAGCTTTGGGGTTATTATTAATCATACACCTTTATTATAAAGAAAACAACATGATTATGTGTATGGAAGGTATAAACGGGGTTGGCGTGCGGAGCACGCAGGGGGATTTACCCTAACACTATATAAAGAGATAAGTATAAGTAAATTTTGTTTGCTCTAAGAACGCTTAGTATTCCAACCGGGCAAATATTTTCGTAAATATGCATTAAGTTCCCAAAAGTTAGACTACATTAAACTAAAAGTTAGAAATACAAATAATTGCTTCAAAGTTTGAAATCCGATGTTAATGGAAATGTTAGAGCAAACAGCTAATTTATCTGTCATTTTATTCTATTCGTCGCCATGGTCATAAATGTAAATACATGTGTTCATCAGTCTAGGCCTAAACTAAGAATTTAGTCCGACTAAATTTACAAATATTGAAATAAAAAATAAATTACAGCCTATGTTCCTCAGAGATGGTAGAGCTTTATGTTTTACCAGCCAGGACCAATATGAATTGTTTATGCTTCGACAATTATTTTAAACAATCTTTTATTCTAAAATATATTTAACTAATAATTAACTTGATTCGACAAAGGCGCCAAATAAGTTTACAAAACTTCACTTTAACCTGCCTAGGATCGATAAACTACCGTATCTAAAACCGAATTACCTAATAAAATACCCATATTGTTGGTGCCTTTCCAAATATACATTGCCAAATAATAAAATAAATAATTTTTAGGTTTTTATTGAGTGTTTAAAGGTAAATTTGACCTGTTTGCATATAAATACAACGTTTGGCATAAAATACAGACTGCGATAAATTATATGGAACGCCATTTTAGGATTGCATACTTAAGGGTTTACGCAAGGGCACGTAGGAACTATCTTAGATCTTACCGATAAATAATTAAAAAATGTTGTAAAAAATACCAATACTCTGTCATATGCGATACAATAAAAAGGGAACTACTTGAAAAAATTGCACAATTCAGAACACATTTTATTTTCACTTTTTTAACTTTAACTTCATGACGGATAAACGTAAGCATTAATCTCTTAATTTTTGTTTGAGCTAAAAACGTTTCTAATGATGGGTTGATTATATTTTCAGAATAAAATTTGTTGTCCAATCATTTGCCATTATTTGTATATATAGAAAATAATACACGAAGTTTGAAGAGTATAAATCAACTCTCGACATCACGTGAAAAATACAGCTTAGCTAACAAATATACAAACCAAATAAAAAAAACATAAACAAACAGCAGAGGTTCTCAACCTTTTTGCAGTTGCGTACTTCTCACCAACTTCTTTTCATGAATTGTACCCCCCGGACTATAATTCATATCTAGTGCAAGTCCAGCGTCAGTAATGAGGAATAACCTACAATAGGTTCCACGTTCATAGTGCAGTACAGAATAACAAAAATAACATAATACTAAAAATATTAAACTCCTTGTAACAAATTCATAATTGATTTTTGCTGATAAAGTTCTTATCGAAGACTACGTAATAACCATAAAAATGTTCATAAAACTGTTCAACGTTCAACAATAAAAGCACAACCACTTTGTAACAAATAACGTCAATTGATCTTGAACAGAATCGACGATGATGGGAATTATTAATCCTGAAAGAAGACAATAATAAGAAGACATTATCGATTCGGGTTTAGGATTCTCAGGTGTATTTTATGAAAATAGTCATGTAACAAAAGATGTTCATAAGGTTGAATGTAATTTAATGAAATTAAATATTAAAATTATCAATAAGAGGAACATAAAAATATACTTCTATTCTTTTTTTCTTTTTTTTTAGTTTAGAGGAAATATTATTACTTATTTTCTTCTGATTTATTTAACAAGACAAGTAAAAATTCTACGGAGAAAATGGTGGTTTCTAAGGCAAACATCGTACTATTTGTATTACTAACTAGCAAGCCACTGTGCAAAATCAGAAGCAGATTAACTTATAAATATAATCAAGCTCGTGAGAAATATTATTTCTAAAAGTAAAAATAAAAAAGAACACAATTCTCACAAAAAAATACGTTTATCCGTCAAACGCGTTTCAACGGCAAAGTCGCCATCTTCAGTGACACATGAGTTACAACTAAATTATAACCAAAGAGACAAGGTACTATGCTACATATTTATACCCTCTCACAGAGTAGGGCGTGGTCTCAGTTTACAAAACAACCAATAGAGTTGACAATAACAACATAATATTACAAAGTAACCTATAACCTTATGTCTAAAAATTAAGAGTAATGAGAGTGATTGGTTAATTTACGAATAAGATATGTAACTAGGCCTAAACTACAGTAAAACTTTGATGGTGTATGGTAAACTTTGATTTTATTGGTACATTTATATATGTGTAAAGATTTTCTTTGAAATCGTACATAATTTACGATAACATACCAGAATGAATTTCATTTCAGTTTTGCATTTATTGTTTTTTAACACTTATTTACTGTAGTTTAAGACTATGTATATATGTGTTCGCACTCTAGCGGCCACATTTTAAGTCCGATTCGGTTCAAATTTGGTACACATTCCCATGTTGGTTGTATACGTCACTCGGACGAGTTAGTTAGCAAAAAAAATCAACAAACGGAAGCACGTTTTTTGACGCGACCATATAGCTCGCTTGGTTCTCCCAAAATCGATCAAAACGTAAAATACGATAGAAGTACCCAGTTCAAAGCCATGCGGTGGATTCTATCGTGGGGTTTGCGTGCGAAGCACGCAATGCATTGTGTATTGATGATACTCCTAACACGGGGATTGGCGTGCGAAGCACGCAATGCCTTGTGTATTGAAGATACTCCCAATACAGAGGTTGGCGTGCGAAGCACGCAATGCTTTGTGTATTGAAGATACTCCTGAAATGCGGAATGGCGTGCGAAGCACGCAATGCATACTGTATTGAAGATAATCCCAATATGCGGAATGGCGTTCGAACCATTTTGCAGCTATTCAGCACTGTCGTGAATAGACCTATTTTTCAAATTGTTGTTTGAAACCCTAAAACATAGGCCTATAAACTTAATTTTGGAAAGTTGCTCAACTCACGTCAGCTGTTCAGCTGCGCGGTCGAATTATTTTCAAGTGACTCGATTGAAAATTATGTTTTCCGTCGTGTTTTATAAGCAAACATTGATTGAGTGTTTTAATTGTTACCGTTAAACAAAATTACAATTTATATCTAACAAATGCACATAATATTTTACAAACTAAACAAAAACACAACCTGCTCACGAAATACAGCAGAAACAATAATGGAAACCCCGAGGTAATAGAACCTGTGTGCGGTGGTTTTAAAACTTGTATTCATATATCAAATAGCATTCAAAGAAACAGCCGACCGAGTTCCCTCCAATAAATACCCACTAATATCATATACCTACATACAAACAAACAAACTTTACCTCTTTATAATATTAGTATAGCTACGTGTACTATGTATTTGTATAAATTTATGACAACATTAGACTTCAATTTATGCCTTTTGTAAACAAATTTTGTGTTTTTATGAACTTTTATCCTCATGGAAAAACTTAATACAATAAGGTTTTTTCTGTTACACCCCTTTTTCATCCGTCCAACTTAACCGATTTTTACGATTGTGGTGTCATTTTAAAGCTTAAGATCTAGCGCACCTGCGAATGGTAATTAAAAGGTCATTTCGTTTAGGGCTGCGTCCCTCTAGCCTTTTATTTATTTCTAGAGGGCCTTTTTAAAGGTCCAGTGCTGAAAAACTTGCATTATAACGTCTTTAAATGTGATTGTTAACAGCTGATTACCTTCAGATGATTTTTTAACAAAGCCAAATTGTAAGCAAAAATAGATCATCTGCAACTGTTAAGAGGAGAGCTTATGAAAATTATTAATTTTTAAATACACTACTTTAATTTATAAATTGTTGCCTAATAATTGAGGTAGGTAAATCACTCTTAATGGTAAAGACTATAAAATCGACATATTATAAAAAATATTGTAAATTAGTAGTTTTATTTATCTAAAAATTATCTTAACCCTATATCTGGCAATTAAAAGTAATTGCACTATAATTGCATGGCATAATATGTGGGTTTTTTCAGGTAAAGAGTATAGGCCTAGACTAAGCTATTTTTAAACTATACATTATTTTTATTTTCTTATTGTTATTTGCAGGTACTATAAACATTTTTTTAACTTTATATTTTGTTGGACTAAAGAACTTTTAGGTTTGTTTTACTGTAATAGCCTACTTTTTAAATAATGTGTTATTTATATTTTACTTTTGATTAGGCCGAATTTTCTGCTATTTTGGAAACATATATTTTATGTTTTTATAAACTACAATAACTTGCCTAATCTTCTAATCAAATTATTTCATACATTTTATAACAGCAGTTATAATAAAGATTAAAAGAACCATTAAGGCTCAGGTCTACACCTTAATAAAAATCTAATCTAAATGCTAGAAATACAAAGTATGAAATTAGCTAAAAATGGAAATATTAAAGCATACATCTGTTAACTGTTTTTTTATTCAATTGGTTGCTATGGTAACAAATGTTAATACGGTACATTTGTTGATTTATCCAGTCTAGGCCTAACCTAAGAATTTATTCCGACTAAATCTACAAATATTGAAATAAAAAATGTTTTTATCGAAATAAGTTATAGCCTATGTTACTCAGGGATAGTGTAGCTTTTTATTAGTAAAACATTTTTTCAATCGGTTCAGTAGTTTCAGAGATTACCCCCTACATACAAACAAACTTTACCTCTTTATAATATTAGTATAGCTATGTGTACTATGTATTTGTATATTTATGACAACATTAGACTTCAATTTATGCCTTTTGTAACAAATTTTGTGTTTTTATGAACTTTTATCCTCATGGAAAAACGAATAAGACTTTATAAAAAATACAATATATATATATATATATATATATATATATATATCCAATAATTTATATATTTACATTTGAACTGATTTTTGTAGTAGGCCTACAAATTATCATTTATAATAAAATATAATTTAGAATCAGTATTTTTAATTTAGACATTTTTATAAATTTCTTAATATATGTAAAGGTAATTTTTTTCAAAATTTCGAAAATTAACTCTTCTTTCTCTCAAAAACGTATTTTCGAAAAAATTTTTAAACATTATATCTTATAGAAAAGTATTTTTTATACATATTTTACAGTTTGAATTTATCATAATTTTTTTGGTATTTTTCCAAAGGGCCAACTTTTGACATTTTCATTTACTGAAGTTGATTTTTTTATATTTATAACGTAGTTTTTCTTTTGTGGTAAATGTAAAAGAAATTACATGAAAATGTTCTCTGAACTCAAAAATGTATATACTTTACTGAAATGGATTAGTTTATATAACAATGTGTTCAGGTAGTAAAAAAGTGCCTGCCAGTATAGGAAAATCCAAATGCCAGATGTAGGGTTAAAAAAATCATATTTTTTTCATAATTTTCACATGATGTTTTTTTTTAATGTTTAATGTTTTTTCAGGTACGAAATAACTTTTGGAAGGTAAAAGGGTATTGCAATATTCGTTATGCCACGGAGACGAGTTTTGAACCATGCAACAGAAAGAAGAATAAGGCAAAGAGAAAACCGAGTAGATGAGATTAGGGAAAACATGCGTAACCTTCGGCAAGAACAGAGAACTGCAGAGAGACAAAGACTGATTGAACAGCAGAGGGACAAGAATACGTGAAGAAAAATTACATGGATCCTACTGTTGTGCGAGGTTATTTCCAGAAGACAATCAAATTGAAATACTTAGTGTTGGGGCGATGGACAATGTTTGTGTGTTTTGTTCAGCTAAGCTTTATTTAGGTGAAGTCCGTGACAGATCTTCTTCTATTTGTTGTCACAAAGGGAAGGTCAGCTTGGAGCCTATTGATATTTGTGATGAGCTAAGGCAGTTATTGAGAGGAATGACCAAGATACCAAAAATTATTTAGACAATATCCGCAGTTTTAACAATGCTTTTGCGTTTACATCAGTTCAGATAAATGTCGTTCAAATTCCTGGAAGAGGGCCCTTTTGCTTTAAATTAAATGGACAGGTTTACCACATGATAGGAAATTTAAACCCCACTGATGGCACCTTACCCAGTTATGCTGGCCTATTCATATTAGACTACGATACAGCTTTGCAACACCGATTTGATCATGTAGCAAATAGACAATGTAATCTTAATTTACTTGCTAGATTGCAAACTATGCTTACAACATACAACCCTTATGCACAAGTGTTTAACTTTGTGAAAGATATATATATCTGATGGAATACGAGAATTAAAATTACAATTCACAACCGATAATGCATTTCATCCAGGAAGGTGTAATGCGCCTACGGCGAATGAAATTGCTGCGGTTTTTGTCAGTAATGATGGGGCACCCCCTGGAAAATTTGATTTTACAGTAAGTTGTAAGACAACAGGAGTGCTTACTAAGATATCTTACCTAAATCCACATTCAGATCCAATGTGTTATCCTCTTCTTTTCCCATGTGGCGATTCTGGATGGAAACCCGGTATACCTCACGTAGAAGTACGTTCAACAGCTAAACGGTCTGTTACCACTCAGTTGCAATACTATTGTTACCGTTTAGCAATTAGAGGGGATTTTAATATCATTCAAGCCTCTGGTAGATTATTTCAACAATATGTAGTCGACAGTTATGTTAAAGTAGAGGGGTCAAGGATTGCATATATTAGGTCACATCAGAAAGAACTCAGAGTAGAAAGTTACAAAGGGTTGGTTGATTTTCTCAATTCTGACGCTCGGCAAAGAGGTGCTGTTGGTGGCATTCCTGTGGTCCTTCCCTCATTATTTATTGGAAGTCCAAGAAATATGTTACAAAATTATCAGGATGCAATGACAATAGTTGCCCGATTTGGAAAGCCAGATATTTTTTTGACGTTCACCTGCAACCCTAAATGGATTGAAATTACTCATAAATTAAAACAATACGAAAAATTTGAAATTTGAAATTTGTTACAGACCTGATTTAGTAACAAGGGTGTTCCATTTGAAATTGAAATCATTGTTGGAGGATCTGATAAAAAAACACGTATTGGGAGTTGTACTGGCTTATGTATGTGTGATTGAATTCCAAAAGAGAGGACTTCCTCACGCGCATATTCTTTTGATATTAAGAGAAATAGATAAACTGCGGACAACTGAAGACGTCGATTCATTAATTTGTTCTGAAATTCCAAGTAGAGAAGATAACCCTAAACTTTTCTCAGTTATCAATCAATGTATGGTTCATGGACCTTGCGGCATTCTCCGGCCAAACATTCCATGTATGCGAGATGGCGTATGTTCAAAGAACTTCCCAAAAGACTTCCAAGATCAGACAAACCTAAATATCAATGGCTACCCCCTATACAGGCGCCGTGACAACGGTGCTACAATGACGGGTTTCTAAG
This sequence comes from Philaenus spumarius, assembly GCA_018207615.1. Taxonomy (NCBI): domain Eukaryota; kingdom Metazoa; phylum Arthropoda; class Insecta; order Hemiptera; family Aphrophoridae; genus Philaenus; species Philaenus spumarius. The sequence continues at coordinate 63,864 of JAGFPH010000523.1, forward strand.
TCGTAAATATAATGCCCATATCAATGTTGAATGCTGTTCATCTATTCAATCTGTTAAATATCTGTACAAATATGTTTACAAGGGACATGATTGCGCCTCTTTGCAATTACGAGCCAATTCTGAAGGTCAGCAACAGGTCACAGTAGATGAAGTAGATATTTACTTAAATTGTCGCTATGTAAGTTCACCTGAAGCGATGTGGCGGCTGCATGAGCGACCTCTTTTCCACCGTTCTCACAGTATAGAACGGCTCCCCATTCATTTAGAAGAAGAACAATTGGTGTATTTTCAAGCTGGTCATGAAGGAGATGAATAATTCTACGAGGAGAAGATAATACTGTATTACCAGTCGCATGGACTGGCATTGCTGCGAATCTCATTCCTGGAGGACTTACTTCACACGCACTGTTTAAGTTACCTGTGCCCATCTTGGACACTTCTGTTTCTTCTATATTAGGCCTCACTCAAAAGATGCAAATATAATTCGAGAAGCTGATTTGTTTATTTGGGATGAAGTGTCCATGGTCCCTAAACACGCTCTTACAGTGGTAGACAGACTACAAGAAATAATGTACGTTAATATGCTGTTTGGAGGTAAAATTATTGTGTTTGGAGGGGATTTTCGCCAAGTACTTCCAGTTCAAAGGCATGCCAACACGACCTCTATTATCGATATAACGGTTAAACAATCACCCATATGGTCTCATGTGCAAGTGAGAAACTTAACCATGAACATGCCTGCGAATGATGACGAGGATTTTAGGGAGTGGTTGTTAAAATTAGGTAATGGTGAGCTCGAAATACAAACAAATGTCTCAAACGACGCCGTCAAAATCCCAAGACAATGTTATTGTGATGAAAAATGCATAGTCGAAAACGTTTTTGATACTAATGTAATCAATGAAGAAAATGTTTCAAAATACTTTTCGTCAGCAATTCTCTGTCCGAAAAACGATGACTGTGAAACAATAAACAATTTTGTTGTTTCTAAGCTATTACTAGGCGAAGGAAAAACATACTTAAGTTGTGATTCAATACTAGTTGATGGAAACAACAATGACCAACTTTATCCAGTAGAGTTCTTAAACTCATTAAACCCGTCTGGACTACCACCTCACAAACTAACACTCAAGAAAAATGCAATAGTAATTTTAATTAGGAATCTGAATTCGAAATCAGGACTTATTAATGGTGCCAAAATGGTAATAACTCATTTAGGGGAACATATTATTACAGGAAAAATAATTGGTTCTGATAAAACGTGCATTATACCCCGAATAGATTTAACACCATCAGACACAACCATGCCCATTCAAATGGTTCGAAGACAGTTTCCAATAAAGCTTGCGATTGCCATAACGGTAAATAAAGCACAGGGCCAAACCCTTGACAAAGTTGGTTTGTATTTGCCAGAACCTGTATTTTCTCACGGCAAACTTTATGTTGCTTTTTCAAGAGTTAGACGATTTTCCGATATGATAGTGTCAGTAAAAGAAACTGTTAAGCAAAAGGTAACACCTGATGGTGTAATTACTTCAAACATTGTAATTAAAGCAGTTTTGTAATCAAAAATGGTCAGTTTTTTACTGTGAAATAGAACTTTTCTTATTAAATTTAGAATTTAAATTGCATGTAAAAGGGTTAACTTTATTAATAACTCTGTGAGTTTAAAATCATTTAACTTTTTCAAATTGTTGGTGTCTTTCTCACAAACAGAAAAAAAATATTAAAATGCGCAAAAAGGGGGGGTTGTTTTTCAAAATTGTTCAAAAACTTTTTTCGTGCATCTATGAAGGCCTAATTGACGTGTTTGTTGAAAATTTGTTCGAAATCGATCGAATAGTTTTCTCTCTAGCTTTGTATACTTACCGACATACAGACAAACATTTTCTAAAAAACACGTTTTGGACTCAGGGGGTCCCAACACGTATATTTACACCACAATCTCAACAACGATTTTTTTTTGCGATCACTATACTTTCTTTATAACTATAGTATAGTGAGAAACTAAAAGTCAAGTCAAGATATGCTATTAAAAATAAGAATGCACATCTTCATGATCGAGTAAAATATTACGCAGCAAATTAATCTATAATAACAATTTATAATTTACTGAATTGTCGTCTACGAATTATAGTTTAGATATTCATGAACGATTTCCTGCAAATTACAAAAGATTTAGGTATTTAAAAGTTCGATTATAGATAAGTTATGCTGAAGAGGAATGTACAATACTCCCTTACCATAATCTTGGAAGCCTAAGAAATTAACAATATAATTTTTACTTTAGATTGTCACGTGTGACAGCAAGTTAATGTAAACGCTTTCCTTAAAACAAACATTAGCGACTGATTACGTAAGAAATAACAACTATATCTCTGAATACAAATGAAGGGCTGAGAAGCCAAGGGGTACAAGTGACATTTTTTTAATAATGGAGTTAAGTGCAGAAACTGGTTCTTCAACACTTTAAAATGTTTGTGGCCAAGGAATATAACTGTAAGTATATCATGTGCTAAATCTAGTGGCGGAAAAAACTACTTCGTAGAAGAACTGTTTAGCTTAGAAGTCAAGAGGTAGGCTACATGTGATGCAAATCACTTTACTTTACATCGGTAAATTATTTGTAAAATATGTTTTACTAGCTGACCCGTACGACGTTGAACGTGGTGGTTGGTATTTTCAGTCTTTTTAACGTAATTGTATTCTTTTCAAGTGTTCAGTCAGTGAGTGGTATTTGTTTTATATATATATATATATATAGATATTAAATAAAAAAAACACTCCTCAAAAAAAAAAAAAAGATAAAAAATTATTTTTGTAAAAGCGGCCCCCCCCCCCCCCCAAACCCTTTCTTAGTTAGCACCTATGGCCCTAGAAAAAGCTACATACCAAATTTCGTTCCAATCTGTTAGGTAATTTTGAAGAAATCGTGATTTAGTAATTTTTACCCCCCAAACCCCCCTAAAATTTCCAATTTTTTAAAACCCCTTTTTAGTGAACACTTATGGCCCTAGAGGAAGCTACATACCAAATTTCATTCCAATCCGTTTGGTAGTTTTGAAAAAATCGTGATTTAATCATTTTGATCCCCCCAAACCCCCCTAAAATTTCGAATTTTTTCAAACCCTTTCTTAGTGAGCACCTATGGGCCTAGAGGAAGCTACATACCAAATTTCATTTCAATCCGTTCGGTAGTTTTTGAGAAATCGTGATGAGTGAGTGAGTGGTATTTATATATATAGATTACATAACTTCTAATTCCTGTTAACACTTTCACTGCTACGCAAATTTCGTGTTTCATATGCTAGGAGCTGACCTTTTATTTTTTATATTTATAGCCTAAATGAGTAGAAATTAGGCCCCTACTTTATTTTTTATTTGTGAACCTTTCTACGTAATAATCACTAATATTTTAAAGCGGACGCACATGTGCGTCCACAGGACATAGGATTAAAATTGACAATGCTCGGTTTATTGAAAATACTTCCAATATGGGGGTTGGCGTGCAAAGCACGCAAAGCATTGTGTATTGAAAGTACTCCCACTCAATATGGGTGTTGGAGTGCAATGCACTGTGGGTCGGCCGCTACTCATAGTGTTCAGTGTCTAGCTCACATGTGCGTCCTTAGCAGTGAACGTGTTAATAGCCCAGGGGTACACATGACAACTTTTATCTGGCTGATAACAAAGAATAAGAGGATGAAATTCAAATTAATCTTTGTTATTATTTTATTCTAGAACGTAGCAATTAAAAATATGCTAGTTTTAGTGATCGTGGTTTTACCTGGATTTGATTATAACAGTTTAAATTTAAACTGAGTTTTCCCAAAACTAACTTCACTTCACTTATGCCCCTTGGCTTCTCAGCCCTTCAAATATTATACACAGCTGACTCAGAAAAATTGAATAAAAAACAGTAAATTTCCAATTTAAAATTGTTGGGTGCATTTAAGTAAAGGGAAATATGTTTGACTTAAGACCTACCGAATACGAAAACAATTGCTGACATGCTCCTTTAATACCATGGTGGTGTTATTCAAACACAACGTTTAGACAAAACCTGTAAATTACAACATGAAGATGAATAATTTGAGAGAAATTGTAAAATTGCTGACCAAACCAAATCCTTTCAAAGTGTCGGATCAGCATTGCACCAGTGAATCGTTTATTCTAAAATCATACGTTCATTCGTGTTTGCTTCGTAAAAGACGGGATTATTGCCAGTCTCTAAACAAATCTATAAACTGTATCTAGATTTGGACTGAGGTAAAATTGTTTTCCAGAACAAAAATATACAGCAAACGATCTAATTTGGATCATTCTCTACAACTTTTTTTAATCCTATATAATTTACGTTAATTAAATATTTGGTTAGATAATTTCCTTAAGTTAATTTCATCCGTGTAAATTATCTCCTTTCGTGTTGTTTTTCGACTAGACAATTATATTTAACAAGAATTGCTATTAAGTAATTAATTTAAATTGAATTGTTAGATTAAACTGTTTAATGGCGAACTAATATTATGATACTAAATAATTCGACCACGCAGCTGAACCGCTGACGTGAGTTGAGCAAATTTCCAAAATTAAGTTTATAGGCCTATGTTTTAGGGTTTCAACCAACAATTTGGGAAACAGGTCTACTCACGACGACGGTGCTAAATATCTGCAAAATGGTTCGCACGTTATTCCGCATATTGGAAGTATCTTCAATACACAAAGCATTGCGTGCTTCGCACGCCATTCCGCATATTCGGAGTACCTTCAATACACAAAGCATTGCGTGCTTCGCACGCCATTCAGAATATTAAAGAGTATCTTTAAAACATTGCGTGCTTCGCACGCCAAACCCACGGTAGGGATCCACCACATGGCTTTGAACCGGGTACTTGTATGGTATTTTACGTTTTGATCGATTTTGGGGGAACCAAGCGAGCTATAAGATCGAGTAAAAAAACAAAATGTGCAGAATAACATCCTACATTTATATTTGTAGAAAAACTGTAAAAAACATTTACTCTCGTAGGAAAAATCTCAAAACATAGTTACTTCCTGTCAAAAAACGTGCTTCCAGTTGTTGGATTTTTTTTTGGTTAACGAACTCTTCCGAGCGACGTAGACATCCAACATGTGTACCAAATTTGAACCAAATCGGACTTAAAACGCGGCCGCTAAAATGCGAACACATATATACACATATATATATGATTTTTAATGACACACCAAAACGTAAAAATCCATGATCGTTGTTCTGGGGACCATGATCGGTGCTCATTTGCTACTCCCGACCTTGGGTCTTACCATAAGGGCCACTGCAATAGCTCATTTTTCCTATGGAAATTCGCTAAAAAGGTTAAATGTTTTATAAGTCTTCAGAAACAGGACTCTAAAGAAGAACTGAAATTGAAAACATAATAGGTAGAAACAAAGGAATAAATACAACGTGCACTAGAATATAATATGCAATCATTTCAACTGGCACACTTTATATTTATTTATGTATACAGAACAACATTCCTAATTTCTTCAACAAAAGTATTGTTTTTCGATTGTAATATAATAATAATGTTTGAATAAATTAAAATATTTATTTCCCACGTCATCATTATATTGCACAAATAATTGTATTTATACGCATTTGCATTTTGTTTTTCTGTTTCTCTCACCCATGTTGTCAATAGTCGAGGTTATGTCTCTGATCAGCACAAAGTGGCTACAAGAGTGCCTCGCAGAATCAGTGCGAAGTGCTTTCACGTGTTTCGGTGTGTTGGCGTCATTTTTATTCAAGACTGGGCGTCTCAACAAGGCAGTAGTTCTTACTTAAACTGAAAGGGTACCGACAGTAGTTGCTTTGACACTAAACACTATGTATTCGAATAAATTTTATTGTAGTTTTAGACTGTGGCAAATTCGACAGTTTCAATTATCTCGTGCAGTACAACTAAACACAAAACGCTGAAAACATATGAAAGTGAAAGTGACGCTAGGAAAGTGAAATAAATAAAATAAAAATCGGACCACCCAAAACAAAATGGCGTCCCTAAACGTGTTGAAATAAATCGACATAAAGTTGCAAATATCTCAAAAAGGAAGAGTTTTTAGAAAACATTTCAAGAGACAAAAAATGTTTATTTCAAAGTGCTTGACCTAAAAAACTGCTTCCAAATCGATTCCATAAATTTTATTTTTTACAAAATGTTCTTAGTTGGAGGAGTAAAAATAAAATTTACGATATCGATTTGGAAGCAATTTTTTAGGCCAAGCACTTTAAAATAAACATGTTTTGTCTCTTGAAATTTTTTCTAAAAACTCTTCCTTTTCGAGTATTTCTGATGTGTATCTAATTAATCTGCCTTTGATTTTTCACGGGGGCTTGCTACTTTCATCAATACTGATAGGTTTAGGCACTCTAATATTACATTTAATTGGTAGATCTCTACATTCATGTCAAACTACTATTTTGATTAAAACTTCTGGTAGAGAAACTTTACAAAGGTGTCTGACAAAAAATATTGTCCCAAACTTCACCAGACTATCAACTCCGAGTGTTCGTCAGTACGTACGTGAGTAACATATAATGTAACAGCTGATTTCACCCATCATCTTTAATACGTACACATACAGCGTAGATTATACTCTGGGGTTATGTTTACAACTTCAATCATTATAATTTCTTGTGAAGTTGATTTTTTTTAAATATGAGATATAGAACTAATGTGTGCTATAATACGTTATAATATTTGCTTCGAGGTTATAAACTGTATATAAATACAACCTTTTATCATAAATATATTCGTTTATACAAATTTAAAGAAAATATGCCTGTTCGTTTAACTTCGGATACATTAGTACATCTTCGTATAACATATTCGACTATTAATTTCTTCACTAGAATAACATATTAATAACTTCTAAATCATTTGATCCATCAATATGAAATAAAAACCAATGAAAAATATTACTTCTAGAATAATAAATAAAGCAAAATCGATATGATAGGCTATTTTCGATTAGTTTAGGCCTACGTGCTTTTAAGTTTTGGCATTCAGAGAGCAAAAAAAGTAAATTTAATTTGAAAGCTACATTTCAGCTGCGATATTTTCGCCGTGATGAAATCGAACATAACAAAGTTATCATCAGTGGATTCTAATTCCAGTTTGAGCTGACAGTAGCCAAGAACAAACTCGTGTTTAATTAAAAAAAAAAGTATTCCCGGCGAAACAATTTTATCCCAGTCAATATCCGCATATTTCTGCCCGTCCGAACACATCAGTGTCGCAATAATATCTGTAAATAACTCTTATAAAATAAAATAAACGAAAACAAATATCCAGAGTTAAATTGAAATGAATTCTTTACGAAGTCGTAAAATATTCACGAAAATGTTCTATCGGATCTGAGAAAGATCGGGGAGACTTTACCGAGTAATCTGTTTAATATTTAATACGACACTAAGATGTTGCTTCATTTTCAAAGTAAATTCAGTTCTGTTGTGAAAATGTTGCATCTCTTGAACCAAATTAATTCCGATAAAACAATTATTATGAAGCTAAAACCCGGTAAACATTTTACATGCTATAAATGATTTATATTATTTGACATAATTATTCACTAGCATTAATATTGTCATAACATCGAACTCCTGAAAAAAAACTAATTGGTTATGGGGGAACTAAAGTAAGAAATGAATATTCTTGATTCATATTTTTCCAACAATCTTGTGAAAACGGTGGTACGTTTACAGTTAATACTTTCTACTTTAAATGAATGGATTTCAAAATAATTCAACCACGCAGATAAACCGCTGACGAGAGGTGAGCGCATTTAAAAAGTTAGGTCTTAGATGTTTTAGGAAATTGGTCTACTCACGAAGATGTGGAATAGCTTACCTGTGTGCGAAATATACAAGTAAAATAAAATGTGTTTACATCTCAGCCTCCCACCCCTGTCCACGCCCTGCTTTGTTCCACTTTGTGAGTTTGCACCTCGACTTTGCGGCCTCAGATGGACAGAGTTTACAGCCCGACCGTCGGCCTCGTAACAGAAGCTACCACACGGTAAAATCCCTCTACTGTGGATTTGAACCAAGTACTTTTATGGTATTTTAGGTTTTGATCGATTTTTGAGGAACCAGACAACCTATGCCGTGTAAAAAAAAGCACAAAATGTGTAGAAAAATCTCCTACATTAATTTGTTTACATAAAAGTTTCATTCTAGTCAAAAATATTTACTTATAGTGAAAAAAGTGCTTCCGGTTGTTGGATTTTTTGCTATGGAACTCGTCCGATCCACTTAGAAAACCAACGTGTGTACTAAATTTCGACCAATCTGACGTAATATGCGCCCGTTAGAGTGCGCACATAAATAATTTTTAATGACACCCCAAAACGTGTTATGGAGACCATGATCGGTGCTTATTGACTACTCCCGACCTTAGGTCTCACCTGCAATAGCTCATCTTTCCTATGGAATTTCGATAATATACTATCGAATTGAAAATTTATGTATGGCAAGATTGCTCATACAGACGAGGCTATTGTCCGTTTACACAGTTTAGTTGATATCATGGGCAGGCACTGTCCATGTTATTGAAACGGAGATCTTACGCTAGTAGCGTGCATGAAAACATCAACCTCATAAAACTCATTTAAACTAGTTAATAGGAATATGTTTCCCTTGATATTGTTTTTTATTGAAGTTGTTTTGTTTACATTTATTTTGATGGAAGAGCTCTTTTTAAGAAAGTAAATGATTGAATAGTATACAGCAATAACTGAATAATATGAAAGCTTTAGGAAAATCCTTAAATTCAAAATTTGTTATCAAAATGATTTAAGGATTGAGAAAAATAAGCACTAACTTTAGTTTACAGAAAACATCAGACCATTATTGGTGCTGTACTGTATCTATCATGACGGGGAAAAACTGTTTTTATTTAAATTTATAATTTTATTAATGATAATTAACTGGGTAGTCTAGTGCTACTTTACACTTGAAAAAATCAAGTATTTTCAATGATTTTTTACGGAGATTTTAAAAAATTCAAGAATTAAACACAGCCAATTTAAAGTTTTTTTTTATAACATCTATTTGAAAGAATTATATAGTATATACACCTCATCTACATTTATCCAGATGACGATGACGGAATTAGATGCACCCAACAAACTTGTTCTAATAAAAATAAATCTTCTGGCTTCTTAATGTAGTAATTAAAACACAACTGAAGAATAAAAATCCAGTTTTATTAATTTAACATAAAAATCAAGCATTTGACAGCATATGATTTTTTATTTCAAGCAAATTTAAGATCTCAAAAAAATGAAATAAAAATACAAGGATTTTCAAAGCATTCCAGAACGCATGAACCCTGATTAAACTCTTCAATTGAAACCGCGCATCACGGGCGATTCAAATTCAGATTTTGTACTGCAATTAAAAATGCATAATTGGCGTAAGAAAACAAAACATTACTTTTTCAGAGCTTACATGATTTTCCCTCTAAACCGGGATCTTTATTAAGATCTCTCGTCACATTTAGGTGCTGGTAGGCATCTGTTTATAGCTAAACATAAGTGATATCACATTTCATTTGTTTTCAATCTGATTTTATTTTCATACGAAAGATTGTTACCAGACATTCTATTTGCCAAAAAATTTTGTTTAAGAATACTTTTAAAAGAATTTGACAATTTCAATGAATTGAATATATTAATTACTTGATATCACCATTAATAAATTTTTTTAAATTCCAACTAGAGTACTGGTTTCGACGGTACGCTGTCATCTTCCGGGAATTAATATATTTTATTTATAGAAATTCACAATCCTGGAGACAAGGCTAACATTAGGTTTAAAATCATTCTTCATGTTTAATTATAATTTTGTAAAATTATCCAACTTTAAACATATAACGTGATCAATACAGTATATAAAACGTTTAAACATACAACTGAAAAAATTGTTTTAATTATTAAAAAACACGTATTTACTTATCATTTAATTACCCATAGAAACAACAACTACACGTCTAGTGGTAGCTTACTGATGGCCTACAGTAAATTATATGCTGGCTAGGTTAACTACGAATAATTAACCTACATTATTATACTCCTCAATTACCAGAAGTAAGTATTCAGTTAAAATATTCAAACGTTTAATTAATTTAATTAAATTAACGACTCGCAGCCAAGCCAATGCAAACAAATTATTTTAAAATCTGTAATTTTCCTGGAAATGACGATTGATTAGAACAGAAGCACTTCGATCGGGTTATAGTGATCTGGGAAGTTTTAAGGATCCTGACGCATGCGCATTAGGGCCAAAGTTTTTGCGTGAATCACAGGATTTTGTTTATACAATAGAGGGTCGAAGAACGAAAGCATCATCATATTATTATTTAACGACACAGTCAAAATGCCTTACTTATTAGTGAATTTTCATAGGAAAGACGAGCTATTGCAATGGCTCTTATGGGGAGACCTATACATTTTTTTGAGATTTTTGTAATAGAATGATACTTTTTTGGGGGTTTTAATCTAAAAAATAAATATAAGAGATTATTCAGTACATTTGGTTCTTCACGCCATATTATAGCCCGTCAGGTTCCCACAAAATTAATCAAAACGTAAAATTTCATAAAAGTACCAGGGAATTTTACCGTGGGGGGGGGGGGGGGGTTTCTAATCCTAGACATAGTTTTTACGCCGAGAACGGACCAAAGCACCGCATGAGCCTGGACTGGAGGCTTAGGTGCTAACAAATTCTACTAATATATTTCGTACAAGCAGGCATATATTCAGCGCCTTCGTGAGTAACCAATTTCCTAGATGGTTTTTTAAAACCCTAAAACATATCAACTTAATTTTAAAAATTCGCTCAATTCACGTCAGCGGTTCAGCTGCGTGATCAAATTAGCTCGTATTACATGTTTTACGTATTAATTTATTGTGAGTTTGAACATTAACAGAACTAAAACCATTCGTTAAATGAGATCAAACTGTAACAGTTCACTTGAAATACAATGTTTCGTTGGCGCTCTTGCGAGTCTAGCTTTGACGTTTCAACCGTATTGCGTTTGGTTTTATTAAACTTTTTATGAAATTTGTTCTTCGTTGCTTTTTCAATCATTGGAAACTGAAATTATGTCGAATCGAAATGTATGCAACTTCCGCAAAAGTAATATTGCTATTTAATTTTCGTTCAATAACCGTCAAAGATAATTCATTTTAACAAAAATGTATCGTTATTTTTCGATTATTCAAAACAATATTCATTAATACATTTTCAAATTATGTCAGTTATCAATGGTTAAACAAAGTACAGGAAAAAGTTGTTTGACTCGGCGAGTACGGTCCGCAGTATAGACAGTTTTACCGAAACTATAACAAACAATTCGCTTCGCTCACAAACCACCACGTGACTAGCGGGGAAGCAAATGCAAACGGATTGTAGTAATGTTGATTTATTCACAATAAACTGATTTATTAGTACAGAAATGTGTATTTTATATTTAAAATAATGACCATGAACAATGATGAGTTAGGTGTTTAGTGACAATTATCCGACAGTCTCAAGTACAAAATTTTCAGAAAAGAAACCACAACGGATTTAACTATCCATGCAAAATCTTACCATACATTCACACAGAAAATGGCAGCTTTGTACACCGTCTCCTATCCATACCACTCGACAACATTGATTTCGAAGAAGAACTAAACATTATTAAACATATTGCTCGGGCAAATGGATTTAAAAGTGAAATAGTGGACACGTTATTAGAAAAACAAAAGAAAACAAAATTGTCAAAAGAGCATAACATTATACAGAATAGAAAACACAAAAGGAAATTTGTTGCCGCGGATTATACCAATCTAATGTCTACAATTCTGAAAAATGCATTCAGTAAACATAACATCGTTGTCACACATCGCACAAATAACATTATACGAAAAAATTTTGGAAAAAACACCAACATACCTACAGAAAAGAAATCAGGTGTGTACAAATTAAATTGTGATGACTGTGATTGCTTCTACATCGGACAAACGGGCAGAACGTTCATGGAGCGCTACACAGAACATCTGCCCAAAAATAATCTATATGCCAATAGATCCAGCTTTGCGCAACACTTACTTGACAACAATCACTCATACAGACGTTTCAGTAACAATATGACACCACTCCACATTAAAAAAAGGGACGATTGTTCAATGCAATTGAAGAATACGAGATTTACAAGGCATATAAACAGACACCTGACAACATACTCAATGATAAACTTTCCTTCCAGTCTAAGTCTTTGTATGAGACGGCCTTGAGATACAAAGGACAGATAAGACAAACTATTCAGTAGTTCACGTACCGAGCAACCATGGGCACGTAACTCAAAAATGTAAAAACGTGTATATGTGTGTGTAGTGTTTTATGTGTTTTTAACGTGAATGTTTTAATGTTTTGACGACCTCTAAGGAGATAATAACTGAGGATGGAGTTTCGGCTACGAAACGCGTATTGATTACAATACAACAGAAGTCACAAGACGGAGCAAATTAAGGTAATTTATAATTACACTTTAATTGATATATATTTTTCTTTGAACTTTTCACAACAGTTTAACTTTATTCCAGTTTTCCTATAAAGTATACAAAAACTGCAAATTAATCTGGACGTTTTCAAAAGATTTAAGGAACACTTGCCTAAGAACACTTGCACAAACTCTGCTTTCGGTGAACATCTTGTCGATAATTACCATAACTATACTGATATCCACAATAGCATGGACATTACACTTTTGTAAAAAAAAAGTAGGTACATGGATTCCGTGGAAGAGTACGAGATCTACAAAGATGTAAAAACGGATCCTCTCAATGTCCTTAATGACAAACTATCTTTTAAATCAAACTTAATCCACGACATTGCATTAAGGAGGGCCAATATTGATAAACAAACATCGTATCGTAACGCCGACAGATAACAGAGAGGGGAGGGAATCTCAATGACTACTACTTATTTCCGCAGTCTAGATTTGCCCGTTACCGGTATCGCTCGCGATATTTTGGCCAAAATAATATGTACGTGCTATTAAAGTTTGTGCGTTACCTTTTTTAATTGTTTTTATATTTAAGTGACGTCCTCGATTGAGTGATTTGACTATTTTTGTACGTCCTGATGATAAATTCGAAACCGCGGTGGCCTTTACAAGGTAAATTAGACCACGAGACGGTATACTATAAGTACAAACTTCTTACATGAAACAATATTGTTTTTAAATTGGTTTAAATTGTTCATGGGGTGCTCCTGTCAAACATGCAAAAACTGCTTAGTGGTGTGTGGGAGAGCTCGCTTCGCCATAACGGTTTTACGTCTTTTTTTCTAATGACGCCATATGTCATTGAATAAAATAAAAATCCACACAAAATATATCCTACAATTGTTTGCTGTAGCTGTAATAGTTCGGATCTAATCCCTTTCATCATTGTATTTGGATAACCTAATAGAACTCCGATCCAATGCAATATTTCGTTCCACTGGAAATTCGACGATAGTGGCGCTATCTATTGCGGAAACGACGGAAGCTGTGTGAAACACCAATGCTACCAATGATTTCTCCCTAGCGCTACCTCGCGGCGCGATCATGCACTATTTTCCCGACAACCTTTTTTTCGGCACACAGCCCCCTTATACATGCATGATCTATTTTATTATTCATGATCTATGCTTTCATGTTCGTTTATTTAAACAAATCTATACTCATCTGTTTTCTCTGTATGTTATGCTCCTTTAACATAAACCATGCTAAATGAAACACTAATATTTAGAAACAAAACCAGCCAAGCCTATGATTCAATAACAAGAGTTACTGAAAGACAAAAGGAGGTAATGCAATTACGAACGATTCAAAATATTTGAACGTATTAACTTCCTCCTTTGTGTCTATTAGCCTATGGGGCTACTTTTATTAAAACTAGAGCGCTTTGGGGACGGAGGGAGTGAGATGCACACAGCCGGAAGAGTTTCAGACTAAAATTAATTAAGACATTTAAAAAAACGGAAAGTATCTTACATAAACATTGCTCTTGCAATATCGGAGCTCCGTCATATTGGATCACCTTCCCGAGAGGATAACGCTAAACTAACGTTTACTGTTGTCGTTGTTGTCAGACCTTTACAATGAAACGTTTCCTTTTTTTACCCTTTTATGAAAAATGTAAAATTCCCTACTGCACTGTTACCATATTAAATAGAACTATTATCACCAGTGGAAGTTCGACCAACTGTGTTTGTAAATTAATTTGTTAACAAACATACTTTATTTGATTCACAAAAATGCAATAAACCTTACAAAAATGCAGTAAAAGGTAACATCGACCAATATCTGGTGTTATCAGGGCAGCTCAATTGGTAGAGCATTAGCTCGCAACAGTAAAGGTCTTGGAGTTTCAAATCCCGTGGTTGGTCTATGTTTTACTTTCTTACTATACTATAGTATAGAGAAAGTATAGTGATCGCAAAAAAATCGATGTTGAGATTTTTGTGGAAATATCCGTTTTGGGACCACCTGAGTCCAAAAAACAGTTTCTTACAAAATGTCTGTCTGTATGTATGTCTGTATGTATACAAAGCTAGAGCAAAAACTATTCGATCGATTTCAAACAAATTTGCACCAGACATGTAAAGTAGGCCTGTATAGATGCACGAAAAACGGTTTTGAACAAGTTTGAAAAACAACCCCCTTTTTGGCAAAAAATGCCCAAAAAATCTATTATTATTTTTTTATAAAAAAAACTGCTCTAACGATTTTGATAAAATTTGGCTTATTTGTAGCCTTTAATGTACCCTACCATATGCAAAAAACTGCATCTTTCTACAAATTCTCGTTTAACTAATAATAATAATAATAACAACTGATTTTTGGGGGTTTTTTGGCCATAAAGGGGTTGTTTTTACAAATTTTAAAAACCTTTTTTCAAGCATCTATACAGCCCTAATTAACGTGTTTGGTGTAAATTTGTTCGAAATCAATCGAATAACTTTTTCTCTAGACAATAATAATAATATGTATTAGTTAATCTCCTACTTTAATATATCACCCCTCCTACCCCACCTACAGTTATGAAGTCACGGTAAATTTGTTTAATAATTTAAATATGTTTGTGAGAAAGTATGTGCCAGTTCCTGGTACCGTTTATTTCATTTTAACTGAATTACCTTTTGTAATGTTTAATGTCTATTTGACATATTACATGTGCACAATCGCTTCTATTATTTGTGCGATGAGGAGCATATTGCATCTTTCTACAAGAGGATATTGAGAAGTTTAAAACTATCATCAAATTTTAAAATTTATCTAGATATGGTTTGCATTTTTTAAACGAATTTTTTTTATAGTTATGCCTATAGTGGTTTTCTATTTGATTGTTCTATTGATTTCTGTTAGGTAAAAACGGAGAAATTGTTACTTTAAATGTTATTATAGACAAGTATTAAAAGTGATTTTATGCTTATGCTTAGGGCAACTTTGACATGCTTTGCGTTTAGGGGTAGGAATGTGATTCAATGGATACAGTGATTCTATATTATATAAATATAGTATTTCTTCTTATTATCGAAACTAGAGAAGAAAGTCTAGTTTGCTACGGACAGTTATAACTTTCAACACAGATTGAAACAGTTGCGCAGGTTCGAGCCTAGTAACTGGAGTTCGGTTTACTTGCACTATATTTTTGCTCTGTAATGTTTAGTTATTATAATTAGTATGACAGACAAACTAAGTTAAGGAAAAATCTCATTCGAAAATATTTCACTATACCCACAAAGAAAGTAATTTGCTTATCCCTTACTTTTTAGTTTAAATAATGATTATAATTAGCCTCATGTACTTTCCTTAGGTTCTCTTGATAATGAATAATTGATAATCACTACGTAAACAACACTTACATTTTATAACTATTTGTGCGCAAAAAATAACTATAGAGATATTTTCAAGATAAACTGAGAAACAATATTAAAAAACAAACAAGTGCTAATGTTTCGTTTTCCTTTCACACAATACAGGAAAATAATTTGAATTATATTATTAAACTAGCTGACCCGTACGGCGTTGCCCGTGGTGGTTGGTATTTTCAGTCTTTTTAACGTAATTGTATTCTTTTTAAGTGTTGGTCAGTGAGTGGTATTTGGCTTATATATATATAGATCTTAATTTTTCTTAAATAATAAAAGCACTATTGTCATAATAATAAAAGATCTGAAATTATGATTTTAGTAACTTTGATCCAACAAACCCTCCCCTAAAACTTCTAATTTTTTTTGAAACCCTTTCTTAGCGAGCGCCTATGGCCCTAGAGGAAGCTACATATCAAATTGCATTCCAATCTGTTCGGTAATTTTGGAGAAATCGTGATTTAGTAATTTTTACTCCCCAAACCCTCCTAAAATTTCTAATTTTTTAAAACCCTTTTTTAGTGAACACTTACGGCCCTAGAGGAAGCTACATACCAAATTTCATTTCAATCCGTTCGGTAGTTTTTGAGAAATCGAGATGAGTGAGTCAGTGAATGAGTGAATGAGTGAGTGGCATTTCGCTTTTATATATTATATAGATTAACATAATTTTAACGGCCTGATTTTTTTATGTTTAAAAATAAAGTTTTTACATCACGATTAAAGATTGTTTTAGTTTATTAGCTTATTCTGTAAGTGCTAAAGTTTTGAAATCGTTTGACAAAAAACTGGAAAAGAATTTGGAATGGATTATTAAATACATTCACGCAACCTACATTATTTCGATAAATATCCTGTTATTGTAAAATTCAAGCTAACAAAAAATATTCCCAAATATTTTAGAACCGTCAGTATGCGTAGCGGCATTCCCATCTTGTTTACGAAAATGTTTTGCAATAACAAAACAATTTATTTTCAGTTGACTTAGTTACACAGTTTAATAATTTTTCCCTTCATGTGATACTTTTTATGTAGTCCATACTATTTCGATAGAAGCACAGGGTAAGGTCTGAGTGATGCGACTAGGGTAATTAACCGTAAGGCGTTGTGTACGCAATATGGCTATACGGTGAATCGTTAAATACATAGCGTTACATGACGCGTACAGATTAATTATTTTTAAGACGTGAGACTGAAACAGGATACTGCGCTAGTGCGCATGCCCTACCTCAAACAGCTGGTCACTCTACCAATCACAAACACCCTATACCACTCAGTCCAATGGCAATCCCCATCCCATGCGCGACCAGTTTCACGTCTTAAAAATGTATCTGTACATGACGGTTGATTCGATTTAACACCTAAGAAATCTGTCAGCGATGCGCATAAAAGAGTTAAAGCTTCAATAACAATGACGAATGTTATTAAGTTTCATATTACATTATTATCAAGCTTATTACATAAACTAGGGGCTCTGCCCCTGGACGCTTCGCGTCCCAACCCCGCCTCGGCCTTCGGCCTCAGATGGCTGCTTCGCTTCGCTCGCAGTTGGAAAATTCGCTAAAGAATCTCGTTAATCTTTGGCTCGTTTGTACATAGGTGACCGAGCATAAATCGGCTGTTTTATTTGGCAGCTGTCTCCATAAGATTAACATGGGAAAATTGAAGGATTGTATACCGGAGCTCCTTCTCGGGTGAATAGCGGCTGAACGGATGATTGGATCTTGAATCTGACGGAAAATCTCTAGTTTAAAATTACATTTTCTACAACTTTTGTATTTAACATTTTGTTTCTATCTCTTACCGCTTTCTTACTAAACGCGCTCAAAGTGCAAAAATGAAAAAATCTTTCCCGCCCAAAAGGTGCTTAAAAATTAAAAAAATTTCAAATCTGGCAATTTTCCCAAACGTTTCTCGTCGAGAGCTTTATTCAAGTATGAGGTCGAGGGGGTTACGATTACGGGAAGTGCCTCATAGTTTATGTCAGTGAATCGGTGAACCCGTCTAGCTTTAAAGACGTTAGGCGGAGCCTCCCTTCTCGGATGAATAGTGGCTAAATGGATGATTGGATCTTGAATCTGACGGAAAATCGTTGGTTTGAAATTTAATTTTCTACAACTTTTGTATTTAAAACTTTTTTCTATCTCTTACCGCTTTCTTACAAAACGCGCTCAAAGTAAAAAAATTTAAATTTGAAAAAATCTAAAAAATCTTTCCCTCCCAAAAGGTGCTTCCAAAATAAAAAAAATTTAAATTCTGGCAATTGTCCCAAAAGTTTCTCGTCGAGAGCTTTAATTCAAGTATAATAAGGTTGAAGGGGGTCCGATTACGGGAAGTGCCTAATAATTAACGTCAGTGAATCAGTGTTACCGTCTAGCTTTATATAAGTAGATAGATCCAATACGATCATGTACAAAGAAACCTACAACAGTTCCCGCAATACCATCCCTTCACGTTAACCAACGGACAATTATTATCAAACAAAATACGAATTCATGCAAGCGTTCGAAGTAGGGATAACAACACAAATGAGAAAGGTAAATGGAATAACCAACACCCAGTCGGCCTCATCTTATACAACACGTGCTATCAATATTTATTTACCCACAATGTCGATCACAAGGTCATAAAACTGGGACATAAACCCGGGCTTCGATAACTATAAATACAATCGCTTCGTTTTATACTCAACTCCGAGGGTGCGAGCACTGTTTAGGCCTAAACGATCGTTCCTCCTTTTATCTCCAAAAAACGGGAAAACATCAATCCTGTTTTTGTATGGAACGTATTACAGGATGATAAACTGGAAACGCTAATAACGTAGGCCTATCTAAATAAAACTTTATTTGATATACAGGGTGGAAACAAAGTTAGTGTTAAAAACTTCGGGAAATGGTTCTGTGGGTCAAAATAAATAGATAATGAAGAATAATATTTTCTTCGAAAAACGCTTCATTTTCCAAATATCAGCCATTTTGTTTCTTTTACTAAATAATTTTTTGTTAAAAGGTACGGGTTTTGAGTAATTTAAATTTGAAATATTCAAACAGCCGCCATTTTGAAATGCATAATTGGATATAATCTTTTATCTATATATTTAAAAAAATTCCTGATTTTAGTTCACTCACTTCCTGAAGTTAATACTTAACCGATTTTGATGATTCTTTTTTTATTTAAAAGATAATTTCCAGTTCTAAGTCACTGTGAAGCCAAATATTTGATTTACACTTTTATTTTAGTTTTACTCCGAGTTTTAAAAATGCATCAGGCTAAATAGGAAATACTGTAATTTGATTTTAAACAGCTGATAAACTAATTGAGTTTCAAATAAATAAGTTGTTTACTTTAAACTTACTCAAATGTCAACAGATGATTTGATTTAGGTTATGTTATTGTTGGTGTGTTTTAGGTCTGATTTGTGATGTTTATTTTTGATTCAGTAATCAGCTGTAGTCTCTAATATTTTCATTGACAGTTTATTTCAAATTTTAAATCAATTTTTAGGTTAGGTTTTTATTAAAGTGTAGACCTGAGCCTTGCTGACTATACAACGGGTTCCAACGGCACACAACGGGTTCCAACAGGGAGTTGGGGAGTGGGGGGTTGGGAGCACGCAGGGGTCTCCCCTAGTTTTCCTTAAGATAGATCATTGTCAGTTTAAACTTCATGAAAAGTTTGAACTCAATCGGTTAAACCGATCTCCAGTCATTAATTATTTAGTAAAAGAAACAAAATGGCGGATATTTGGTTAATGAAGCGTTTTTCGAAAAAAAAATATTATTCTTGATTTTCTATTTATTTTGACCCATAGAACCATTTCCCGAAGTTTTTAACACTAACTTTGTTTCACCCTGTATTTAAATTAAGTTTCGATTCTTACCGATATGCATACAACAAAACTAAGTGATCTCACTTCTACAAAGTAACTCAAATTTGATAACTTAATTAATTGTTATAAACCCGTCCTTAAAAATTATTGCAAAAGTACGAAATAGATTAATTTCAAAATTCACCTCTTACTAAACAAAATGTTTTTTCTTTTTTACAATTTTGATTTTAAACTATTTATGAAAAATCTAACTGTTGGCAATACAAATAAATTATTATAAATAAACTTGTAAATTTATTTATTTTTAAAATAAGTTTGTATATAGTAAAACAATTTTACAAACATTTTTTACATTACAGAATCCGTTATTTATGGTCTTAAGGGGGCGGCTCTAGCTGTCGGCCATGTTGGCTGACACTCCATAAGACCAATGTTAAAATAAAATCCAAATTTTTCCTTTATTTTTGATCGGATAATTATGAACGATATGTCATTTTAAAGCTATGGCCAATATGCATGCAAACGGCTTTTCTAAAACTAAGAAAAACTTTTTGTTTAATATTTATTAACAATTTAAAACATTGATTTTAAATTTTTTTTATGTTGTCACTATTAATTGTAGCGAAAAACTGCCAAGCCATTCGCCTGAAGAATTTCGTCCCCAAGAGTTTGGTATTTTTTTAAAACGCTATTTGAACAATTGCTGGTTTTAAATGGATTTAGGCTGAGCAATGTCCGTGTAACCTACCGCCGCTATAGGGTGATTTAAATATTTTTTTACGTTGTAACTATTAATTATAGCGAAAAATTACCAAGCCATTCCGATGAAGAATTTTGTCCCCAAGAGTTTGGTATTTTTTTAAAAACGCTATTTGAATAATTGCGGGTTTTAAATGGATTTAGGATGAGCAATGTCCGCGTAACCTACCACCGCTATAGAGAGTCGTAGATTGCTTTCTGTTTTACTAGAGCCGACCCTTAAGAATTATAATCTAGGCAGTGCGTATAGTTATCAAATGAACGTAGACGCGTTAGACCAGTCGAAATGTACATAAAAAAGGCAAAAATCGTGTGATGTAGTTCTGAATTGTGAATATTATGTTGTTAGGACCAATACGGTATTGTAAACCCAAGTTCGCAGCTTCGAGAGCCCCGACTTCAGAGCGTAAAACGTGAAAACCTGGAAAACTTCCGGACTTTTTCAGTTGTTGCCGCATAACTCTTGTAAACTATGTGTTTTTCGATAGTAGTCGTTATTATAATTTTTTACGTATATTAACGTATATATTTTGTTGTTATTTATTTCATTAGGACTATTTTTTTTTTTACTGTTTGGCTGTTTATAGTTTTTTTAGTAGACCAGTTTGTTATTTTTTGTATTTAATAGTTTTATAATTTATTGTTAAATTGGTTTTTATTGTTAATAATATATACTTGTAGTAGATTTAATGTGGCTCCTCCCATTCCCCCACCAGGTCGTTCTTGGATTGACCGGTATGGAGAGGAGTGGGGGGAGGGCGGGTATATATAGCTCTGTAATATTACCTGTATACTTTAGTAGTGTTAAAACCCTCTGAGGATGATGACCGTGTCATCGAAATGTACATAAGGGTAGCGTATTAAACATAACTTACAATTTAGTTGTTTAGTTATTGTTTTTGTACCTTTCTTTTGTGGTTCGGGGTTTTTATTCAAATCAGTGTGATTTTGACGCCACAGTGCTCTTTTATTTGTTTAAAGAATATTAAGTTTGCGACAATTTAAGGCAAGCCGCAGCTACGCACGTCAAAGGTTCCTAAGGCATTTCAAAAATGAATAATTTTCCAAAATATTGAAACAACAGTACTGTATTTCCAAAATATTGATCAGCTCTCGTTTGGGGCCGAATATCAGCATATCAGCTCATCCTACGAGAAAATCATGGGGCATGGAGTTGCAGTAGATTTCACTGGCTTCTAAACACAAAAAACCCAATAACTCTCTTGCAATCGTAAAAAAAAACAAAAAAAAACGAAAATTTTTATTTTTGAAAAAATGAGCCTAAACACTTTTAATAAAAATTTGTGGGCATTCGACCGAAGAAAAATACAGTACATAAAAGCATGTACAATTTGTGTTGGGGTCTTTTCTGTTACATCCCCGCATTTACTAACTATTTTCTATTCTCAAACTATTTTCTAAAGAATGAGGATTAATCGGAAATGTACAAATAACTATTTATAACTACTCCATAACATGTAAGAAAGGAAGTTTCCAGTTTTTGTTGATATTAGATAAGGGTTATCGCAAACGCGTAACTTTACTATTCGACTATAAGCCTAATATTTTTGCAGACAACGACGTTGTTTTACATTTTACTGTTAAATGTTGAATACAGGTAACCATACTGTGACTAAATAGGTTAGTTTTAGGTTAGAACCTTTTAGGTATTTTTTTATTATTATTTTTGCATTTATGTTGCCATAAGTTAGCCTAGAGTCGAATACTAAAGTTGCGCATGTTTAAAAATTTTTTTAAATTTTTTTCCCAACAATTATACGTTTAAATGGTGAGTAAATATTATATTTCACATTTGTAGTTCTATCCCGATTAATCCTCATTCTATAGAAAATAGTTTGTAAATGCGGGGATATGACAGAAAAGACCCTTGTGTTGTTCTTCCAGTACGGATGACGGATGTTGATTTATTTAAGATTTTAAGAAACAGTTAATCCATCAATTTTGTTCATACTTTTATTGGGCAACGTTTCGTACTTTCACACTCAAACCTCTGAAAAAACAGAGATGAAACATTTTCAAATTTCATCAAAAACATAATTTTACATTTTCAAATTACAAAACGAATAACCATTATTTAATAACCATAGATTTCAGCAATTATTAGAATTTTATAAGTACATAAATTCAGTTTCAACAATTTAATGTTTAAGTGGTAATAATATAGAAAAGCGGTTGGTTTGCAAGTTATAAGGTTACTGAACTTAGAAATTTTGTAATTTTATCTTGTATTTTACAAGTGAGTAGAGGTTTTTCCAAGCTTCAAATTTGGATTCTCACTACCTTAACTGGCCCTAACAACGTACCAGAAAATCAACGTACGACATCACGCTTTGAGGGTTTTTTAAAGTCCAATTTTACTGGATTTAGCGATTCGCATCACTATACGTCAGTTGCGCCACGTCCAAACAACGCACCGAATAGAATGATGCAGTCCACAAGGGGCGTTACTTTTGCTTGTAAAATTGCGAAAAAAAAGTGACGCGTATTGGAAAGGCGTTGCACACTCTACGTTCTGTTGTTCACACAAACGGCTCGAGACTACTGGTGGTCGAGCACTGAGCGGCAGCACTATTGCGTTTCCTATAGAAATTGCGTTTATAGGAAGCTACAACTGCAGTCTTTTGTGAACTGCTCTATTCGATTCTGTGCTTTGAGATAAAGCAAAATCCAGCACCAAATAGAGCCTACTGCAAATGGACACAATGTGCCGTATGTACAGCCCCTATAGATCACTGCACAGAGAAAGCAAACAACGGTTTACGGCTGGCTTGTGGACGATCGAGTTAGAATTAAATGAATTGGTTTGACATTGCCACGCACGTTTTCACGCCAAACGATTTCACAAAATAGTTTTAAATTGTTTCTTTATTTTCTCTTAAGGGTCTTCTATACCTTGCGTAAAACTACAAAAATATGCACTTCGTACTACCGCGTTTCGGACGCCGTATTTCAACCTAAAAAGTTGTGAAACATCCTAAATTGTTCTTAAAGGCTTTGTGCTTTTGTCTTGTATCTCATAATTGAAAGAAATCGTCGGCAACTCCTTTTAATCAACAGTTTAAATGAGTAAAAATCTATTATTTTTAACGCATTTTTTGGGAGTTTTAAGCAATAATTTCCATATTTTTAGCTAACACGTAAAAAATATAAAACCTTCTTTATAACTTAAAGTAGTTTCCCAGATTATTAATTTATAAATAGAATCCGAAACACGGTATTACGAATGCATGTTTCAACGATTTTGAGGCTTGAGTCAGGCCTTTTGCATTGAAATCATACTGTACAATCGGGAGTTTTCTTCAAGGTAAAGAATAGCCTTAAATCAGAAAACATTGGCACGAATACCGTCACTGGTAAATTGCTACACCTCAAACTGTAATTAATTGAAAAATAACTGAGGAAACCAAGTTTCTGTTCAGGCCTTACCATGGTTCGATTCAGGCTGGAAATAGAAAATGACTACCAAGACAAGTCACTCGGGATTTTGGGTAGTACGAGTGAACTTCTGTAAGTTTAGCCATTGTATTTGGATAACCTAATAGAACTCAGATACAATGCAATATTTCGTTCCACTGAAAATTCGACGATAGTGGTGCTACCTATTGGGGAAACGACGGAAGCTGTGTGAAACACCGATGCTACCAATGATTTCTCCCTAGCGCTACCTCGCGGCGCGATAATGCACTATTTTCCCGACAACCTTTTTTTCGGCAGACAGCCCCCGTATGCATGCATGATCTATTTTATTATTCATGATCTATGGTTTAGCGATGGGCCGTCGTCATAAACGCGGATGCGAAAGCCGCTCGGTTATTTCACAATGTAGGCCTATATTTACAAGTGAAATGGTTTCTTAGAGAAGTGGTGTGTTACGAAAAAAAAACGATATATCTACTTTGTTACTACATATCTTTATAGTTGTACAGCGTAATACAGGTCTAACAAACATGTTAACTACTGGCTAAAACACAAAACAAAAACTTGTGATCTTACTAGGAGTTGGCACTGAGAGTCACAAGTACTGTAATTAAATTCCAATACAATGTATCAAACAGGAATTCGTAACACAACTACAGTAGTCTGAAATTGGCACAGTTACAATTTGCAAAGTGACGCAGAGGAAATAAATAAATTCGCGAGACAAAGGTTTTTCTTGAATTAAATAATAATTTTATATTAAATCGCTGCCAATTTTTTTTCACACAGACATTAAAGCAAAAACGAAACCTACGATATTTGTAATACTGTACTCATTAAACACTTAAATATCTCTATAATCTTTACTTAATACTCTCTAGTTCACGATGAAATAACAATAAGTTACCGTATGTGTAGTTTCCGTCACTTGACTTTTCATTACACCACTTACGCGTTTCGGAGTTTTTACTCCAACATCAGTCTTCATCGCCCTATTAAGGTCGTCATTACATTAATAAAATAAATAAAGAACACACAGACATGTACGACCAACACATAACGTTTCGCGACACTGGTAATGGTGTAAAAACTCCGAAAATCGTAAGTAGCGTAATGCAAAAGAAGCAACGAGCGGAATCTACATAAATGGTAACTTATTGTTCCTTCATACAACAGTGACTTGACTAATGAAACAAAAATTAATCTCTGCTACACATACAGAGTGTTCATTAAGTCCTTTTAACACCCCCCCCCCCCTCATTTTTTTGTTACTGAAAATAAGTTAACAAAACTTTGTATATATCTTGTGTTGCATAACAGGACAAATTTTTTGACATATCTGACAATCTATGATTTTGGGGGGCTTAGGAGGGTAAGGGGTCCTAACAATTTCAAATAAAAAGGTTCAGTAGGTCATGTAATAAATACATCATTGAAAAGTTTATTTAAAAAGAAACATAATGGCGTAAACTAGAGCTTAATATCTTACTTCGTTTCAAAGTAATGGACAATCAAAGTTCTGGAAAATACCATACAACCTACTTATTACTAATAGCAACAAATTAATAACCTGCTTTGATGTTAAGATATCAGTATCATTTTAGAAAACTTTGATTGTCCATTACTTTGAAACGAAGCAAGATACTCAGCTCTAGTTTGCGAATTTCTGTTTCTCTTTTAATAAGCTTTTCATTGGTGCATTACATGACCTACCTCTATACTTTGTTACCCCTACCGTCCTCAAGCCCCTCAAAATCATAAAGGTTCAGATATGTTAAAAAATGTGTCCTGTTATGCAACACAAGATATAAACAAAGTTTTGTTAACTTATTTTCAAAAGCAAAAATAATAAAGGGGGTTAAAGAGACTTTAAGAACACTCTGTATAGAATAAATCTCTTATTAAAAAAAATTTCCATAAGAACAGATTTTTTTACATAGTTGAAAGTTTTGAGATAAAAACCAAAGGTTTGAGATAAGTGCCAGATTTATCAGCGGCCCACATACTGTTTTTCCTCATACATTCCTTGAAATATAAAAACTAATTCTATAATTGGGTTTTCTCTGCACTTTTGTCAAAAAAAAAAAAAAATAATGGTAAACTAATATTCAGTGACTATGTAGGTTAACTGAACTCATGTCTAAAAAAAGTACAAGATACAAAACAAACTTCAAACTCTTTAAATACTGTATAAATTGAACGCGACAGTGCTGTCGATAACCCACTGTTAAGTGTAGGTAGGTTTACAACATCCATTTTCTTCTAAAAACGGAAGGGAAATAATAGGTTGTTCGAACTGTCCGTTTTGTCATCCCGCGGTCTGTCCGTTAGTTACAGCCCAGTCTTGAAAAAGATCGAGAAAAAAATAAAATTCCTTCCAGATAACGAAAACAAAATGCCTTCCAGATAACGAAAACAAAATTCCTTCCAGATAACGAAAACAAAATTCCTTCCAGATAACGAAAACAAAATTCCTTCCAGATAACGAAAACGGATCAACACTACTGGTGCCTAGCTGTTGTATCCTTCATTCTTTCGGAAGGACCCGGCTTCCGTTTCACCGGACGTTTGTTGCGGTAGCTTCCTTACCGCAAAACGGAGAGAAAACGTTAAGGAAACAGAACTGGGCAATAATTGTAACAGGCTCATTGGGATTAAGGTGTCGTGACTGTCCGTTAAGCAAAACGAAAGCAACGCAAGGGAACAAAACGGATGGTGTAAACCTACACTAAATTGTATTAATAGGACCTTTTAAAACCTGTCTTCACTTGCAATTCCCTTATTTTCCTCCTTCAATTCCGCTAAAAATTTCACGTTAGCAAAAAATATT
This sequence comes from Philaenus spumarius, assembly GCA_018207615.1. NCBI lineage: Eukaryota > Metazoa > Arthropoda > Insecta > Hemiptera > Aphrophoridae > Philaenus > Philaenus spumarius. The sequence goes on from JAGFPH010000523.1 coordinate 90,669, forward strand.
CTTTCGCATACCAATGAAGAAAACATTGTTTTTAAAAAAACGATCTTCGCATAATGGTCACTTCGAGTGATTACATGACAGTTCCCCACATTGACACTTCCACACACACTGCCCAAAATACTGACACTTCAACCCAGCCCTTGGACGTGGCTACCTGTTTAATGACTCAGAAATAATCTCGACTGACAGTTCCACACACATCCCCCCCCCCCCCCCCAAGGTTATAGGCTTCAGCGATCATCTTTATAGCCGCACCAGTGACAATGCACCTTAACATAATACTCCTTTGAAGTGAAGAAAATCGCTCGGTCTATGTACTTCATTACTAACACGGTCTCGAAAGTATCCTATCCTAACATAACCTAACCTAACCTAACCCAACCCAGCTATTATGAGTACAAGTACATTAAAAATGAGAAATTTCCAAAAGCTCCTCCCCACAGTAGCCTTTGAAGTATAATTATAGCGTAAGAGTAGTGGGGGAGGGGGGAGATGTGTGCGGAAACGTCAGTCGAGATTATTTCTGAGTCATTAAACAGGTAGCCACGTCCAAGGGCTGTGGGGAAGTGTCACTACTTTTTGCAGTGTGTGGAAGTGTCAGTGTGGGGAACTGTCCGGACACCCTTCGAGTGAATTTTCAAAGAAAACTAAGCTACCGCGATGGGTTTAAAATGTGTAAAAATCGCACTTTTTAAAAGTTTTTGCACTCAAAATCTGTTTTAGAACAGCAAGCTCGTGGAATGCAGCTTTAGGCCGCGGACTGTAGTGGTAAATCTGGCACTGGCTGTTATCTTACAGAGATTTATAAATTTGTATGTAAATCTCTTCCCAACGAGGTTTATTAAAATATTAACAGGCACAAAATACTTCAATAAGGTAAAATATTTTACGGTTAGACAAAATTAAAAGCAAAAACTAAACTTAAAGAATTTATTGTTAAAAAAATTAAACACTATCGTTATTATTAAAGTTACTCGCAGGTAGGTTAACAACTGCGCAATTTACCATTAAACACGCAATATTTTAAAACAATGAAAACATAATGTTCCAATCTTTCTAAGCGTAAAATTTATTGGATTTGTTTGTT